>OZ017785.1:13695584-13850584 GCA_963969325.1 Lycopodina hypogea
CACACCTTTTCCTTTCTCTGTGTAAGGCTATTAATGCCAAAAATGACATTTCAGCAAAATCACTCGAACCTAGGGAGTTAAACCAATGAACCTATATATATTTAGAATCAATATAATCTGAGGAATGTTTTAAGTACATTATATGACCACACCCACTTTTATTTTCGTGTCAGGCCCAAAAGAGGACAAAAATGGTACTTTGGCCAAACAAACCCTTGGAGCGACAAATTTGATATGTGGTTTGTATACTCAACTATGACTATAATGTTTGATGTTGAAATTGGCCGGGCAACACCGGGTATATGCTGCTAGTTAAATCATAAGTGAGTGGGCTTTTGGCTGGAAATATGCAGTCCTATTTTTATTCCTTTTTGGAAATTCTGAGAATATTTTCAAGGACATACCATAATTTAGGGAGCCAAACACAATTCTGATAATCATCATTGGACCATGGATTCCAAATTTTATTTTCGTTACACAGGCAGGTAGGGAAATAGCACAAATAATATTACTAAAAATAATAATAATAATGTTGCGTGCGCGCACGCACGCACGCACGCACGCACGCACACACACACACACACACACACACACACACACACACACACACACCTCACTCACAAGATAAAACATACATCGTTTAGCCTCTACATCATACAAGAACTCCAGACAAAATCACCACGATGACAGAGGAACACCTTACCTATCTACAGGTGTACCACTCACTCATTCTCAACCTCTCAGCATTCCTACTCCAATTAAAGCCATTGCACACCTTTAAGTTGCCATGCCTTTGACAACACAGCTGTTCATGACAGACACCAATCACCACCACACCCATGTCTAGATGAGACAGATTGGAACAGCAGTCATGTATGCTGTTGTGTCTTGTAACTGAAAATGGAGCCAAGTGGCCAAACATGTCAACTTAATACACAACATTTTATGTTAAAATACTTAACTATATATGCAAAATTATTCAGTTTGGAACCAGTTGGCAATCTTCTCTTCTTGAGGTTGTAAAAAAGCACTTTATCCTAATTTAATACTAAATTTTGAAATTAATACATCAGGAGGCAGACAGACAATCACATATGCAGACAGAGTGCCACACCCACCATAACATTAAACTTTCTGTAATTAAACTTAACAAACACACACACTATTTCTCTCCATATGACACATGCTCCCGGCTATTAACATACACTAGCATACTTAGCCCTATTCCTCTGCTTTCACACAAGCCCAAGAGTGATCTAAGCACAGGGATAGACAAAGGTATTGCCACCAAAAAAAAAAGGGAAAAATACAATAAAAATTTATAAATCTGAATGATTCATCAGCCTTGCATGTTCACCTTGCCAACAGACAGGACATCATAACAGTGTAGGATCAAGGTGTATGTTAGTTGAGGATTTAGTCATGCCAAAGTTACATTGAGTTAAAACTTGACACCAGCTCTCTATGATAATATTATTGAGCCAATTTCAACATTTAGTAGTCAGTAAACAAGTGTGTGTGTGTGTCTGTGGATGCCGCTACGCACCTCATCTGAGCCCTGCTGCCACTCACGGCAGCCATGCAACATAATGGCAGGAAAAGTTGTTGACTGAGTTAATATATTTGTTGACAGTAATATAGTGCAGTGAATCTATCAGAAGGTATATCTATACTTCTGTCTATTGCTCTAAAATGTCATAAATAAGTCAGGATTCTGTCAAAATTTAATACCAAAACCTTTTCTTTCTTTTCTTTTTAACATAAAAATTAAGCAGGGAGGGGTGCTTAGCTTAATTATATTTAAATTTATAGTTCTTAAATGATTTGTGTATCTACGTGGGGAAAAGGGGGGGGGGGGGAGGTGGGTAAGGTTGAACCTTAATCAATAAAAAAAATCAACAGAATATGTACTGTCCAGCCACACCCCTCTTCTTGTCACATGTACTTGTGTAGGAGGGAAAGGATATGAACTCCTGTGAGTGCATGCAAGATTGTACGCGGACATGTCGTCAAGCTTTCAGTAAAGACAAAATAAGGTGCAACCAGTTATGTTAACACAACATCCATCTCTGACAACACGAGTGAAACAATAAGTATATACCATATATTTGAAAATATATATATATTAAAAAAATTATTCCAACTGAGAAAAATAAATACAGATAAATAACTAAAATTTATAATTAAAAATAAAAATATCTTGTAACAAATTAATACAAAATAATAATTAAATTATTAATTGAATAATTAAAAGATATAATCAAAACAAAAAAAAAGATGACAAGTAATTACTAATTTACCTGGCCATTACAACATTCCTATTTATATTAAATAGTGCCAGCCTGACACTATCTCCATTTAAGGTGTATTATTTACTATTTCAAGCAAGAAGGGAGGTGGGCCTCATTTAGATCAGGGAGCAGAAGCTGGGTCATGGTTCAATGGTTCAGAACTGGCTGCATGAGTATACACTGTAAACATGGCAAGTGTCCACTGGCAATAACCTCTGACCTTTCAGGTCCAAGGAGTGAGCCTGCTCATCTGATCTACTAGTACACACACTAATTGTCTTAATTATGCTGAGTCATTCCATGGATACATACACAATCTTAAAATAAAGTTTTAATTGGAAATAATAAATATTAGCCAGTTGAGACTCATTAGATTATATGCATATTTATCATGCTATATGATAATTATATTTTTGTGAATGCATGTTTTCATCACAATGATTCCTCAATAATTCAAACAATACTTTAGTGCCAAAAGTTCAGTTCCCAGTCAGGGGTGTGTCCTCTACCCAAACTCAAGGTATGGTAATGATCTCCTGTGGATGACACCATTAGACCACATGGCAGCAAGGAAGTATCAAGCAGGATCAATATCTAACCCACTGGCTCCCACATCAATGAATACAACACCAATGATCTCACCACTGCAGGTTTCAGCTCAGAACATGTACATTGTCCAAGACATTACACTCTTCTAAGCTAATCTTACACATGTGGGTGGGGGAAGTAGGATTCTACAAACCTTTGAGTGATTTTTACAAGCCAATAAAATAAGACCAAATTAGGCCTGGAAACTTCATGGGGTGAGAAAGAGTGTGGAGACCCAGCCAATATTAGCTTTTGATAGTTGGCTGGATAGAGTATCACACTTCCAGGCTGCTCTAAAAAAAAACTTCTAAAAAAAGTATGACTAAAAAAACAAAACAAAAAAAGAACTATAAAAAAAACTGGAAAAGCAAAAAAATAACAATGAAAGTACCAACTTGAAAAAAAAACTTTCTACAAAAAAAAAACCCCCACATAATTATTAGGCCTATTTTTTCACTAAAATTACAATAGTCTATATGATTATTATTACCACTAACTGCCGCCCCCCCCCCCACACACACACACACACCTCACTCATCTTTCTCACTGGAACAGTCCCAGCAATATGGTGCCCTTATTGGCTTGGCAGTGGGTACATTTATCATTTTGTCCCTGAGGGTTAACTGATACAGGTTATAGCTTATTGTAAGTGTCTGCAATCTGGGAAATAAGTTTCTCCCCTTCCCCCCCCCCCCCAAGGAATTGTAATTTAAGAGGTACACCAAACCATTAAATATTTGGTGTAACTTGTTAGATCATATGCTTACTACAAGCTTCAACAGCAAAGCTTGCAGTGTTTCAGACATGTTTGCTTGTATTAATCAATATTTATCGTAGTTGTACTTTTCTCTAGGGCTTACCTTGGGCCAGATGAAGAAAGTGGTGAGAATAATTACAGGGAGAACTGGAACTAAGACACAGAGAACCCCTGAGACTGGGTTAGCATTCACCCATGAAAGCACTGATTCCAACATGCGGAATGGTAATAGGAAGAGGAAGAGTCTATCCCAGGGAGATCTTAATTGACCGCACCAACAAGGTTAAAGAAACCACTTCTAAACCACTCAGTGGTAACTAGATAGCCCCAACTCCAAAATTGTAATTCAGAAGGGAATAGTCAGTGACCTGCGGCTGACGACCGTTACCACATAATGGCGAGAAATTCGGAGAAAAGGTATTCCGGTCTGAACAGATTTTTAGAGGCTAAACAAAAACGTGGTAAGTTTTATTTTGTGTGTACAAATTTATGAAAATTTATTTCTGTTTCTTTTCAATGTTCAGAAAGCAGGAAGGAAGACCTCAAAAGACCGCCCCTGGTAGGTATGCAGGGATGTTTGGTGTTGTCCTACGCATTATTACAAGACAAGTTAAGTAGTAGTTGTTTTTACTCTTGCTCTCTTTTGACAGAATTGCTTGAAATCTGCTGATGAGGTGAAGAAGTGGATCCCAAGTATAAAGAAAGAAATAGATTATACATTGCAAGTTAGTCACAAATTCGCTGGCTATACATACACAAGCTGGCTATACATACACAAGCTGGCTATACATACACAAGCTGGCTATACATACACAAGCTGGCTATACATACACAAGCTGGCTATACATACACAAGCTGGCTATACATACACAAGCTGGCTATACATACACAAGCTAGCTTGCTTCATTTTGTTATTGTCCCCACCCTAAACATAAAGCTATGCATATGGAGCTATGCACTTTAAGTAAGAATACTTCTACTTCTGTTGACTTGTATCTCAGACAAACTTATTCTTCATCTCCATATCTATATCTATTGTATCCCAACTCTAGCCCCCCCCCCCCCCCCCCCCCCCCCACACACAAATATCATCCCCATACTTGAGTGTATTCATGGATACTTCTACATGCCTAATATCAGTAAATGCATCAAATTCAATGACAGAAAGATTTATCAGAACAAAAATGCTGACCTGATTGTCATTGATCAGTTGAGGCTCCTCAGTTGTCTGGGAGAACAGCTGCTTCAGACACAATAATCTCAAGCAGTAATCCATTCAAATTTGTAACACTTGGTGAAAAAATAAAAACTTTTATCTCTCTCTCTCTCTCTCACAGCTAATCTGGACCTGGCAACCTGGACTGAGATATATAATATGATACATTCTAAGGCTTCCTTCCTGTTTATTATCACAAAACTCCACATTTTATGGCTTCCAGAGGACCAAGTCATACAAATGTGCACCTTATGCACTTGAAAAATAATAATATTTTATGCATATTTTTACTCTGCAGCAAATTTCTGGAGCCCATGCCTCAAGAAATTACTCCGATCAGAAGATTGAGGAGTTCAAGGTGCGAGTGAATCAGCTGCAGAAGGATCACAAACATTTTGTGGCCAAAGTGAAGGCTCTCGATCCTTCCTACCGGGATGTGACTCCATGGGAGCTACGTGTGTACCACCGTAAGCGATCACATGGGAGTCACACGGACAGATTATGGTCACATGATAATAAGGTCAGCATATCAAGAGATTGTGAGAACATTTCATTTCCTCCATATCAAATGTAGGATATATGATTGGAATTGTCACTTGATTCCTATGCAGGATAGCGGAGGATCACATGATGATCACATGTCTGCACCTACTAGTACTTTATTAACATGTTGTATTCCTGTGATACCATGTTACACTGCACCACCATATGACACTGTACTGTCAGATGTCGGTCGGTCAACATCACATGATCTTCCTGATCCATCACATGGACATGGTTCCCAAGTGGCATCACATGATTGTCATATGATACAGCACAGTGGTTGGTCCACAGCATCACATGGGACACAGATGACACCACATGCAATTACCACAACCAGAAGTAACCTTCTCAACTTGGACTATTCCAGTTCTGCTTCAAGCGATGAAGAAGAGGAACCAAAGAAGAGGTTGAAGCTGACTTAGTATGCAGATGGAACTGTCTTTGTGGCATGGCAATGGAGTAGAGAGGGGGAACGTTAAAGCCTCTTTAAACATAAGAATAATTCTCAACTCTTCATGAACAACGTGGTACAAGAATGCCGTGTAGCTTGTGTGATGTGTTGACTTCAAGGCATTTCATAAGCAACGATGAATCAGCTTAATAAGTACAGTTGGTTCGTAGAAGGAAGTGGTGTGAGCATTTCAGATGAGGCTAGCAACATTTCACAACTCACTTTGAAGTGTTAGCATTTGGTGAAGTTATGAGTCAAGCAAACTGACCATGCCACTAATATGTAACTCAAATGATGCATCAGTTTTTCTAATGAACCAAATTGACCCTGTTAATGATTTATCACCTTAAAATGATGTTTATGTTTATTAATTAACAATTTTTGGGGTTGGGTGCCTACAATCATAACGCCTTTTGAGAACAGCGGCCAATAGTATTTATGTAATGTCATTATGTGATGACATGAGCTTTTTTTTGTGTATTTCATTATTAGAGTTTCACTTGTAGAATGGTGTTGTCACGCCTTATACTCTGACCTTGGATAGTGCTGTCTTTATCTGGAATGACCCAGAGGCTAACCAGATTTGTTGCATTGCGATTTTTTAATTTTTTTTATTTTTAAAGTTTGATACCCATAGTAAGTATCTTTGAATAATATTTAGTGGAAACAATTGTAACCATTTTATTGTACATAAATTTAGGCCTAGAGGTCAATAAAGGTCAAATCTACAGTGGTTTTATGTCTGAAAGGGGAAAAAAACTTCATTCCTTTTAGGAACTACATGAGGTTTCATTATTTTATTGCTAATTGCAAATCTTACCACAATTTCCTATTTGTCTGTCAATGTATGTATAATTTGCTATCTCCTCCCAGATGCCTGGACCAATTGTCCTGAAATTTTCAGGGGTTGGGCATAGATCCATTAAATAAACTTTCCTATTCATGAGTAATCAACCACCCACTTGGTAATAATGACAAAGTTTTGCATTTCCATGCAATAAAAAAATTGTTCCCCCTCCCACCATTCCAAATGTTAGTGGACCTATTTGTCACAGGAAATTATTATGTGATAATTCGTGTACAACCTAATCCTATTCAAAAGAACATTTCTAAAAAAAGTTCAAAAGGGCACTAATTACTAGAGATGCATCATAATATTTACTTTAGAAATGGGGCAATGCCTCCCATATTCCCTCCCCATGTGTAGCTGGGAATTTTCTGTGTATATGTATGAATGTCTGTCTGTATTCACTATCAATTCTCCCAGATGCTTGATCCTTACCAGGCTTGGTGAAGATGGGAGTAATATCCTGCCCGTAGGTCTGGGTTTTTTCTGCATACAAAGGTCCTTGGTGGAGGAGACTCATTTCCTGCATGAGTAACCATAGACAAACTATAACATTTGTTAACTAACACCAAGTGATAACCACAATCCCAAATTCATTTTCTTTCCATGAGCTCTGCAGGCTCAAACATCTAGTATGTGACAGGGAACAAAGAAACCAACAATAAAAAATGTCATATTATATTAACATATTTTGGTTGCCTCCATCAAAATCTCGTATTATGTTAAGCTACTTTTTTTTTGTTGTCTCCAATCAGTTCAGTATGATGGGTAGAATTCTAGTATCCTTTTTTTTTTTTTTTTTTTTTTTTTTTTTTCCTATTTATAGGCATATTTATATAGAGAAAGAATAAGGAATGTTTGTTTTTGTTTACAAAGAGGCGAAATGAACTCTTGATTGCTTTTTGGATGGTACTAAGTGAAACTGAACAAATAGAGATTGGTTAAATGAATTGTACTAACTAAAATCTTGCTAATGGAACTGTGGGGATTTCAACTGGGAAAAGTTCCCTGGTATAGCAGAAGTTTTCCCTTGGAATGGTCAGGGTTAAAATGGGCCAAAAATGCCAGACTTTGAGGATCGGGAAACCGAACTTTTACCACAAGAAGCAAAAAAAAAAAAATGGAAAAAAGAACCCTTTTTGTAGGTGTTGCCCCCCCCCCCCCCCCCCCTCTATTCTGCTAAATTTACCATTAAATATGCTGATCTGGTAGTGAACACTTATGTGACAGTTGCTAGGTGACAGCAGGTACTAATCAACAAACATGACAACTAAATAAACCACAACATAACAAAAGGATACTTGGCAAGTCAAGAGCCAATTAATTACAAACCAAACCAATGCTTTTGAATGTGGCAGGCTACCATGATTTCCAATGTATGAGATAATGCAGGGGGGGGGATATATATATATTTTTAATTGGCTTCTAATATGGAGGTTCTTCTTGGTAAAAGCAATGAGGAAGATGGTAGAAAAATCGGGAAATTAACACAAGCAACATAAGTGCCAATAATTAATGCTGTATTTAGGGAACTTCTTTTTTCTTAATTTAAAGAGCCAGGTTCAATTTAGCCATATAAAAAAAAAATATATATATATATATATATATATAACCAAGGAGATTTGAAAATAGCTAACTATTTAGAATCTGTCCATTTGGTAACAACACACAGCACTTCCCCCCCCCCCCCCCCCCTTCCAAAGTTGTGGTTACAAACCTTTACCAACAAAACCATTAATTGACCCATTTCTAAACTAGGAATTGCCAAGTATGAGAGGAAATACAAAATTGGAGCAAAATTGATTTGGTTTCCTGCTTTGAAATTGTGGATGCCATAAGCCAAAAGAGAGGCCATATTAATTTGGCTTCCTGAATTAGATTTTTAGATGCCTATTTTTCTTTGTAGAAGCCAGTATGGACCCAAATTGAGTTGGCCTCCCTGGGTTTCTGTTTGTTTATTAAACTAACTAGTCTCCCAAAAAGCCATGCCTAGATTCTGGCCTCCCAGATGGCAGGCAACCTTGGCTATGGCACTGAACCCTGTACTCTGGTTGAAGCACAAACTAACCAAAGTTACTTGTGCTATGGGCTACATGTAATTAAGGCATTGCTCCAATACATTCTGTCCACAGGAGTTTGATCAAATATATTTTTGTTGCTTTCTTTCAGAATTTGCAATAATTTGCATTGAGATAAGTTGGGGGCTGATCCACATCACTCACATAACGTTGATGACGACATCATCAACTTCATGTATGTGTGGCACATATTGTATTGATGTTAGGGAAACCAGGTAAAGGTTGAAAGCATCTAAAAAGTAGGAGGTGACAGGGAAAAGAAAGAAAACATTCAGAGTTCAGAAAGGTTAGAAGTTATGAGTGTTTTCTTTTAAAACTTGTGAAAACTAAAAAAAAAAGAAAAAAAAGAGGACAGTGGAAGTAAAGAAGCCGATGAAATGAAGTGTAGGATCAGAAAAATGAAGGAAATTAATGTGTATAATCCATATTTACACAGATACAAGGAGATGAATTTATAAGAGCAAAAATATAATTACAGAAGTTAAAAGGAAATTATATGATAGAAGAGAAGTGAAACAAAAAAGAAAATTCTTAACAAAAAAACAAACAAACAAGAAAAGCATAAAATCACTTCACCACGGAGGAGGTAGGAGTAGAAAAGGGGAAGGGGAAAAGGTGGACAGTGACCATCTACACTTTAGGTTTGGTAAGGAGCATAGTGACTCCGTGGGATGAGCTGACGTCCAGGGTGAGATGTGATGCCAGCTCAAAAGGAATCTTGGTGGGTTCGCTGATGTTCCCTTCTGTGTCCCTCCCAAGACGTCCACCATGGCCCTTCCCCCACGAATACACACTGCCATCTAATTAGATAAAAACAAAAAGATAAATAGATAACAAACAATTACCACAAAAACTGGAAACCACTCAAAAAGGTAAAGTGATTATTCCTATAAATAGAGATGCACTAAACTATGGTGGTACCAAGTCAAAAGAATGCAAGGATAAGATATATCATTAAGATATACAAGAAGCATTTCAGCATTTCCTTCAGTGATGGAGTGGAGGTGTCCATAGCCGGTACAATGTTCCTCCCTGCCCACATGCATGCACAGGAAGGTGCGTGGATAGAAGACTAGAATCAAATTATGGTCCTCACAGTTCATGCATGTAAGGAGGTGCAGCCATCTTAGTGATATTTATCTACACGTCTAGAAATCCAGGATTGTGACAGACACATGGCTCAAATGATGGCGATGTTGTAAAAACCACATAACACCCACCTATCTAAGTGGTCTGTACTCCACCACGTGTGTTACCTCACAATCCATGCAATCATCTTCTCCCAACTAGGAAGGTGGGTGTGGTCTTTATGGACACTATAGGTTGATGCTAATTGTATTCTAAAATTTATTGGAAGACTTACTGATGTCCACACCTCACCATAAAAGAGAACAAACATGCCTGCTAGCTCATTATTCAAAGAAGTACATTCATATTTTAATCGCCACTTTTTAAAAGTTTACAGAAAATGATGAGAAACACATAACACCAATAAGTCATCACACTTTATATGACGCACATACAATTTTATATAAAGCCCACCTTTGCAACAAGCAGTGCAGTAGAAATCCCCACACACGACTTTGATGACCTCCAGGTCCTGGAGAGCCAACACAATCTGTGGGGCGCGGTCAGAGGCTGTCACATGATCCAACGATTGCTTGTTCTTGTGGTATCCGAGTTGCCCAGCACTGTTGTCTCCACACGTCAACACTTCACCAATATCTATGGGGGAGGGGAAGGGAGATAGACAGTGAGGTGTGGAGAGGACAGAAGTGCATTTACTGCATGACCACATCCCAGACTGCTGCTAGCACATACGCACATCTACAACTTTGTTGGTGGAAAAGTACTACCAAAGTCCAATGGATAGTTGTGTACTAGTACCACACACTTTCCCTTGAGAATGCCCACTGCCTTGTTGAGTCACAATATATGATTAATATTAATTTTCAATTCATTGGTGGTCAGAGTACATATAGGCCACCTAGGGTATTGATTATTTAAAGTTAAGTTTTTTTCCTTTTGCCCATTCAGATATGTTAATGACTTCTAGGTAAGCCGGGCATGCTATAGCCTCTCCTTCTGGCCCTATTAACTACAGACACACACCTGCTATGCACTGTCATGAGTGTGTCAGTGCACAAGGGGGGGGGGCTGAACTCCTCCCCCAGACAGAGAAATAGCAGGTCCAGAACATCCTGGGGCAGTGCACTGCACATGGTGACATGTGCAGTGCTTGGTACATGTGTGAGAGGTACCAGCGGGTGTAGCCCAGCCCCTCCCACCATGACACACGCATAACTTTATATGTCTCACGGAAAAATATTGATGTGCACATGTGCAAAAAAAACAACATGCCCCCAAGTTGCGAGTCTGATAAAATATTGCTACATACAAAGAATTACGCAATGTCCAGCGAGAGAATTATGCACTTGGAGACAAGATATACACACCCACCCATGACAGTACCTGTCAACAAAGCACTGTGGTTGATCCCCACAGCGACCCCCACAATCTTCTTTACACGTGAAATCTCCGAACCGGTCTGTGTGAACTTCTGCACACTGTTCACCCTCCACTTAGGCTTGGTCACATGACCAGAGGATTGCTTCAAGGTGGGCAGGCTAAAAGGTGAATTTGGTGACAATTTTACGTCATTATCACCGAAGTTATTTCTTGGCATATCCCCTAGAGTACTTCCTGTCATAATTCCATACAAATTTCCAGTCATGTTTCTTCTTTGTGACGCTGTCATTTCAATGAAAGATTGGTCAGGAGGTTTTCTGATCAAATCCAAGATGGAGACTTGACCACTGTTGGTACCCTTGCCAGTTTTAGAAGCAGAAGTGAGACTGGTTTGACCAGTAGAAGAAGCTCCTGTGGTCTCTCTCTGGGCCGGAGATGAACTCACTCGACTTGTATCATCCACAGAATCTTCTAAATCCAGCATTAGCTTGTTATATCTGCAACACCAAAAAATTAACGAGTAAAATTGATCATAGAGCTATCATCAAAATACTTCAACCTGCCTTAACTCAGTGTGGTGTTGGTCCAGTGTGTGCCCCATAGAGCTATTGTCAACCTGCTTCAACCTGCCTCAACCCAGTGTGGTGTTGGTCCAGTGTGTGCCCCCAGAGAGCTATTGCAACCTACTTCAACCTGCCTCAACCCAGTGTGATGTTGGTCCAGTGTGTGCCCCCAGAGAGCTATTGCAACCTACTTCAACCTGCCTCAACCCAGTGTGATGTTGGTCCAGTGTGTGTCCTCATAGAGCTATTGTCAACCTACTTCAACCTGCCTCAACCCAGTGTGGTGTTGGTCCAGTGTGTGTCCCCATAGAGCTATTGTCAACCTACTTCAACCTGCCTCAACCAAGTGAGGTGATGGTCCAGTGTGTGTCCCCATAGAGCTATTGCCTGCCATAACCAAATGTTCACCAGTGCAATTTCATACTGATTTAAAGTTTGTTGACTAAATCCCCCCTTAATTAGCGTGAGGAGGGAAGTTAAGGTCAAATATGTAAAATTGAAACCACCAACACCAATGTGGACCCACTTGTTCACTCCAGTGGCAAAGACCTGTCCACTGTCGGTCACAACAACAGAGCAATCAGAGCCACAACACGCCACCACTGGAACTGTAGCACTTGATGGAAGCTGCACCCTCTGAGGGGTGTGGCACTTCTGCATCCCCTCCCCCAGTCCCAGCTGACCCCACTCTCCTTGTCCCCATGCATAAATGTCACCTTCAGCTGCAGAAACCAAAGGGGTGAACAAAGGGGTAAAGATGAGAGTTCACGTGAGTCAGGGGTTCAAAATCTTCAAGTGGTGGGTGTGGGGGTCACACCCATTCAAATTCCATCTTGCTAAAGCTATAGCTATTCTAATTCCAATTTGAGCAAAGAAGCTAAGCACCTGCTTAAGGTCACAACAAACCAAATTAGGTAAGACACACCCACTGAAGGGGTGTACAACTGTAGAGGTTGCCTCTGGAGCAGGTGGTACTCACAGACTGTGTGTGTGTGTGTGTGTGTGTGTGTGTGTGTGTGTGTGTGTGTGTGTGTGTGTGTGTGTGTGTGTGTGTGTGTGTGTGTGTGTGTGTGTGTGTGTGTGTGTGTGTGCACTTACAGGTAATGGCAATGACATGGTATGCTCCACAGGTCACCTCTGTGGTCTCAAACTCCAACATGGCCTGAACCATCTCTGGCTGGAACAAAAAACAACAACAAAAAAAAAAAAAACACAGAAGCATAAAAAAACAAACAAACCCAAATAAAAAACAAGCAAACAACAATAAACAGAAATATAAATAGTAATAAACTGCCATTATGATCATGTGACAATCATGTGACATCACTAAACAGTCACCTTCTGTGTGTCATTGTAATTGTTGTGGCCCAAGGCTCCATTGGCACCATTGCCAAAGGTCATCAAAATTCCTCTATCTGCATATGTGCATGAAAATATTGCAACAACAACAACTAATAAAAGACGAGTAGCATTAGCACTGCAACAACTCAACACATACTAGCACAGAGACACATGGTGAGGGACAAACACGACACATCACAGCATGTGTGGGAAGAAGAGGTGCTTGTGTGAGCACCTTGCGGAAACAGAACGTGCAATTACTGGACCACATCACCACCACCACCACCAACAACAAACAGTCAACTTGCTGTAGTAACTCATGACATTTAGTGAGACTAATGGAATATTCATGTCAGTATTTGTGTCAGTAATACATAACAATTGCTGTGAGAGTAATTCAACTCACACACATATCTATGTATTGATCATGTTGTTACGTGGTGTGTCTATCGTGTGCAAACTGATAGCTATCATCCCACTGGATGCCTTTGTAGTAACACTGATATATATATATATATATATATATATATATATATATACACATATATATACATATATATACATATATATGTATATATACATATATATACATATACATATATATACATATATGTGTACATATATACACACACATATATACACATATATATACACATATATACACATATATACACATATATATACACATATACACACATATATACACATATATATACACATATATGTACACATATATACACATATATACACATATATATACATATACATATATACATGTACTAGTAATATTTCTAAATAAATAAAGAAAAAAAGATTTAGGATTTCCCCAAAAAGTGCAGAAACAAGAAAAGACCTACCAAGAAATATTGAAACAATGCATGGACACTCAATTACTATCTGCCTAATTCTACATCCCTAAATCACTGCCTCCAGACTTTACAACTTGAAATTTTTGTACACCTATTACGCATGATGAGGGAGTCACCTATTTTCTTTTCATACTATATATGTGTCCTTTGGGGAGGGGGATTCAGGGGTTTCTTTGCAATATTACAAAAGAAAAAAAATTTTATTCTGTTATTTACCCATGATAATAGCATTTTTCGACACATGACTTCTCACACACCACACCACCTGGTCACATGACCTCTCACACCCACACATGTACCTGTCAGACAGGCAGTAAACATGTCTCCACAAGCAACCTTCTTAATGGTCTTCAAGCCACTGACAAGAAGGGGCTCTAATTGGAGAGACTCCCTCTTTCTGCCACGCCCCCCACTCTTGAACGTAGTGGTGAACTGAGTCGTTGCCAAGGAGCCTGCAGATATCTGGCAAGTGCAAAGGTCAGCAGTAAACATGCAAACAAGGAGTGAAACACATAACCAACTGGTAAAGTATGAATTCACTAATATCATAGATCTGCAAATATGTAAAGAGATACAATGATCCCAGCATTTGAACTCATACAACTTAACAGTGGTAACACAGGTCTCTATTCCAATCCTAGCCTAGTCTTGGACCTGAATATGGGTGTGGCCATAACCTTTCGACCAGACCTCCAATCATTGTCCTACATTTTCTGGGGAAAGGATATTTCAAAGACATTACTTGGAGGGAGATCTCAATGTGTTTGAGAAAAAGGAATTTACTGGAAGTGTAAGTGGTTTAATACTATGTCACTTGCCTCCCAGAATATCAGCTTGCCATCGTCAGTGACGGCTGCCCGCTGTGTTCGGCCGCACACCACACTCTCCACTTTGGAGTCGACCAGTGTTGCTGGCAGGTCTAGTATCATGGGTGTGGTCACTCCTCCCCCCCACAGATAGACGACAGGTTTGGGTGATTTGTCCACCATTGCCCCTCCACCGGGGGGTGTGTACTCATCCACCAAGTAGGCATGCTCCAGTGCTTCTCCTTTGCTGTTCATCCTCGTGCAAGTAATGGGAGCCTTAGTGGCAGGGTCCAACCTATAATAGGAGAAAAATATCATATATTATTAAAAAAAAATTAAAAAAAAAATGTTTCAAATAATTTTTAAAAAATCACGTGACGCCATGTTTTATGAAATCCACATGTATTCATGCACACCCACTGACATATCTTTATGAAGGCTTGTAAAGACGCATTTGCTACAGCTGGCTGGAAGATCAATGCAATAGGCATTGATCATATCGTGAAAGGTAGGTTGCATGATATATCATTTCAATTTCACCTTTGTTGGAAAAGAAAAAGAAGGGAAAAATTTTTTTTTCCCTTTACTGTTATTTCTTCATCAAGTACATTTACAGTGGTATAACATTTGATAGAAGTAATGATACTTTCCCACATGTTAAATCTATTGCATTAATTGTTTATGGCCACTCTTTAAATAATGCATTGGGGAAAAAAAAAAAAAAAAAAAAAAAAAAAACTTGATTACATATTACGCAATGCATAATTTACGATCAGTCCATTGCAACTGTTATGTGAATAGGTTCATACAATTTGGTGAGAAAAGAGTAGCATTGGCTTCCACCCTTTAAAAAAGGCAGCAGTCCAATAAAAAAAATACCACCATGACAAACAGTTAAATTGGTACACTATTAAAAAAAAAAAAATCTGTGATTATAGATACATTTCTGTCCATAACTCCTTCCCCTAATAAAATGATATTTGGCCGATAAAGGAATAAATTGGGGGGGGGGGGGGGAAATTACATCTGGCCAATAAAGGAATTAAATTGAAAAAAAGTTGTAATAAATTGCAGAACTCACTTGAAACATGGAAGCCTGCCTACGTCTGTGGAGAGATTCAAGTGTGCATTGACTATAATGGGCGTGCCCAGTACATTGTGGAGGCTGGGTCTGTTCTCTGGAATACGCTGGAGCAGAGAGTGGATGAGTTCCTTGAGAAAGTTAGAGTAGATGGGGTCTAGAGGAAGGAGAGCTACAGATCCCTGCATGATCTTCATCACCAGGGCGGGCAGGTTCTAGGAAGCAGAAAAAAGTAGACAAAGCAGTAATAAATAACAAACAAAGTTGTATACACTAAATATATCGAGGTGTTCTTACGTTGGCTGAGGTTGACACACACACACAAGTATGTGTAGGAATACATTAGTAGGTGTATTGCATGATTATTGGAACAGCAAAAAACAAACATTAATAGTGCATGCACACACCTTCCGCAAGTGTGCCCTCAGATATCAAGTTACTCTACCTCCAACATTGTATGACCTCTAGTTGCCCTTGACGTGTAAGGTTTCAACATGTCTAGTTTCATACGTGTCACAGTAATTACTGTTCATTAATTCATGCTGTTACAATAATGGTACATTGACGACTAAAGTTCACATGAAAGAGCTCATAAAAGGAGCTTATAGTTGCTAAGGAACACAGATATGTTGTTGATGATTAAAAAAAAATTTTTTTTACTATGAGGTGGGGGGTGGGGATGAAACACAATAGGGCATGGTCTTACCTATAACTATCACAATGAATGCATTTTTGAGTTGCTATATGTAAGTACACAATAAGCCATATGGATCATGCTACATGTGTACTTACATATAGCAACTCAAAAATGCAGTACAGCTATGACCACTCCAGGACAATTAGTGTTCACTAAAGGAGGGGAAAAAGGCGGGGGGTGGGAGGTGGGATTGAAAACCTTCACAGCATCTCTTGTGCTTCAGTAAAAATTATTGGTACAAGTTCCTATGATGTTTTGAAAAATTACCGACAATCACTCCTTAATAAAATTGAAACACTCAAATAATCCAGGAAAACATTGTGATCAGCCAAATTGAAATATGTTGACCTTTTGTGCCTACCAATATTTCATCTTGTGAGGTGTCCCCTTTAACCCCAGGTACACAGCACCATGTCACCAACACATTCACCCAGTGCTGGTGGGCGTGTACCTGCAGGAACTTACACGCATGCCCATCCACATACCCTCATACGAAATTCTCCCCCCCCCCCCCCACCCTGCTCCAAACCAGGTTCCCCAACTCTCTCTCACACACACTCACACACCATTGAACATCCCTTACCGGTCCCTGGAAGGCCTTCTGCAGAGTGGTCAGCTCATATAAGATGCAGCCCAGAGCCCAAATGTCTGACTTAGTGGCGTACATTTTCCCCTCGCAAATCTCAGGGGAGATGTAACAAGGTGTCCCTACCACCTGCACCACATGTGACAATAAATAAACAAACCGAAACATGTGCAAAAAGCAAACATGCACATTTATAAGAAGCAAACAAACAATGACCTCGTATGATATTATAAAGTTGTTTAAAGCCTCGTGTAGTCATTGAAGTAGACCCAAGTGTCTGGGAGGAGATAACTAACAAACGAACAAATTGAGAAATTTGGTAAAATTATTTATAGGGGCACCAAAAGTATTCTCTGAAAGAAAAATGAATAAATTGCGGACATATAACACAGAAAATCAAAAGGAGTTTTAGTTGGACATTCCTATCTTTAAGCTACTTGATATCATAATGATTTACCCTTTAAAAAAAATTAAAAAAAAGAATCTCAAAATTTTGGTAAGGGTCAATAATGACACGAAGAGGGGGGTAAACAAATTTGACCAACTTAACCCCGCCCCCCCTACCCAAATGCTCCCTAGCTGAAGATATAATTATTCAAGTTGTGTTAGCAATGGCAATGCTCCTGTTACCGTCTGAGCAGAAGTAATCTTGCTTGAGAGGACTTTTGAGATTCCAAAGTCTCCAATTTTCAAAATGTTTCTCCTTCGGTTGAACATGACGTTCTGTGTCTTGAGGTCACGATGAAGAATGTTTAGCTTGTGGACATGCTCTATGGCAACTAGCAGCTGCACAAAGAACAGTAGTATGTGCTGTGGGAGGTGGAGGGGGAGGAAGGAGAATCCAGGAAAGGAGGCAGGGTTGGAAAAAGGTTGGAGAGAGGGGAAGGATGAGTTTATAAGAGGAGAAAGATGATGGTGAAAGGAGAAGGGGTACGTAAGAGAAGAGCAGCGATTATGACATGAACCAACACAGTGTAACATCTATATTCCTCCTGTGCTATGAACTGCGATAGCAAACAGTTGGGTAATCCCCTCTACAATAGCAATAAATACTATAGAGTGGAATAAAATACAAATTTTTCAAGATGCAACCATATAAGGCGTTGGTGGTGTAATGGTTAGCATTATTGCCTTCCAAGCAATAGATCCGGGTTCGATTCCCGGCCAACGCACTTTTTTTTCTCTTCACTCTTTTTTTAAAATTTTTTTTATACATTCCCTAGCTTCTTTCTATCCTTTCTTTTCTTCTATCCTTTCCTTTCTTCGATCTGTTCTATCCTTCTTTTCTCCTTACTTATCTTCTTTCCTCTCCATCTTTTTTTCGTTCTATTTCCCCCCTTTTATCTTATTTTCCTTCTATCTTTCCCCCCTTCTGTCTTATCTTCTTTCATTCCCCCCTCCTATCTTTCCCCTCTTTCCTTTCTATCAGTTCCTCTTTTATCAATCCCCTTCCATCTCTTTTCCCCTTCTATCTCTTTTCCCCTTCCATCTCTTTTCCCCTTCCATCTCTTTTCCCCTTCCATCTCTTTTCCCCTTCCATCTCTTTTCCCCTTCCATCTCTTTTCCCCTTCCATCTCTTTTCCCCTTCCATCTCTTTTCCCCTTCCATCTCTTTTCCCCTTCCATCTCTTTTCCCCTTCCATCTCTTTTCCCCTTCCATCTCTTTTCCCCTTCCATCTCTTTTCCCCTTCCATCTCTTTTCCCCTTCCATCTCTTTTCCCCTTCCATCTCTTTTCCCCTTCCATCTCTTTTCCCCTTCCATCTCTTTTCCCCTTCCATCTCTTTTCCCCTTCCATCTCTTTTCCCCTTCCATCTCTTTTCCCCTTCCATCTCTTTTCCCCTTCCATCTCTTTTCCCCTTCCATCTCTTTTCCCCTTCCATCTCTTTTCCCCTTCCATCTCTTTTCCCCTTCCATCTCTTTTCCCCTTCCATCTCTTTTCCCCTTCCATCTCTTTCCCCTTCCATCTCTTTTCCCCTTCCATCTCTTTTCCCCTTCCATCTCTTTTCCCCTTCCATCTCTTTTCCCCTTCCACCATCTCTTTTCCCCTTCCATCTCTTTCCCCTTCCATCTCGTTCCCCTTCCATCTCTTTTCCCCTTCCATCTCTTTTCCCCTTCCATCTCTTTTCCCCTTCCATCTCTTTTCCCCTTCCATCTCTTTCCCCTTCCATCTCTTTTCCCCTTCCATCTCTTTTCCCCTTCCATCTCTTTCCCCTTCCATCTCTTTCCCCTTCTATATTTTTCCTATTCTATACTTTCCCTCTTCTACCTTTTTGTCCCTTTCTCCATTCAGTCTTTTCCCATCATATCCTTTTTTCCCTTTCTATTCTTATTTCCTTCTATCGTTTCTCCCCCCCCCCCCCCTCCCACCCCTATTTTCCCCTTCCTTTATATCTCCCACCCCCCCCCCCTCACCCCCTTTCCTTCCTTTTTTCCTCCCCCCCTTTCTTTCTTTCTTTCTATTCTCAGGGGGGAAATCTAAACCATTATAAACATGCTAATAATAGAGTTTCGTGTACATAAAGGTCCATTGGTAAACACTAATGTCAACATTGAATTACCCCTAGACTTCAATACAACAACTTAAATAATCTCTAGTTGTTATCCGTAAGGGATAATGACATGTCTTCATAAGAGGACAAGCTAACCACGAAGCAGCTACACTAGTAACAGAGAGAGAGAGATTAAATATTCAAAATTGTACTTTGATATAGTTGATTATCATGAAGAAAGAAAAAAGAAGAGTGGGTAAAGAATTTCATATTTTCCTCATATTAAAATATAAGTCAGGCTGTTTTTTTTTCCACAAAAGAAGCCTAATGTATTCTGAAGACCATTTTTCACCATAAGAACTTTTTTTTAGTGTTCTGTAAGGGGGGTCTTCCCAAGGGGTTTCCCCTCATTTCCCCCCTCCTAATTTCCTTTCTTTTCCCTATTCTTTTCTTTTTACTATCCATCTCCTTTTTTCACCTCCCTTTCCCCCTCCTTTTCCTTTCCACATCCTATCCACTTTTTCCTTCTTCCACCAAAGTTTTCTTTTTTCCTTTTCCTTAAGAAATAGTTTTAATTTCTTTTTTTTTTTTTTACTTAAGAAGCTTAATAGTATGATGACCATTTCCACCCCAAAGACTAATTTAATATGCTTTTTATGGGCGTTCTTTTGTCTTAACTCTTAAGCTTAAGATAAATAATGAAATTTCCAATTGAAATGATACCAGTGATCACATTACAAACAAACATTTATTCAGGCACAGTTACCCAACACTACAACATTCTTATGTGGGGCTGTAAATGGCAGTTTAGTAGAAGCTGCAATGACATTGCAATAACTTGGCAATGGCCAAAGGTCACACTGCTTTCTCTCTATGAAGCATACTACAAGAGGGACTGGTCAAGTTGCCGAGATTCATAATTGCCTGCTCCTATTTTTCATACACCTCATTCACTAACTTGCTAAACTAAACACACTCCAGCACAGAGATCATTTTAATAAAATTTCTCAAGTGGGCAGGGGAAAAAAAAAAAAAAAGTATATGGAGGGGTGGGGGAGGGGTCAGTATATATTCTCATCCCCTCCAAGAGGATAAATTACCCTCCTAAAACATATATCTTACTATAATTTTCAATTTGTTGGTTTGTTTATTTGTTTATTTGTTTATTTGTTCATTCAGTAACTACTCTCAGTCGATTGGGCCCAAGGGCTCAACTTTTCATGGTTGATGGGGGTCACCCTGGGGTGGTTATAAGGAAGTTTGGTGAAGATGGGAATAAAACCCAGCCCATGGGGCTATTAAAAAAAAAAAAAAAAAAAAATAATAATAATAATAATAATAATAATAATAATAATAATAATAATAATAATAATAAGAATAATAATCCTGGTTGTGGTTACAACTCTATCACGCCTAAGTAAACCACTCCACTTACTACAAACCTCAAGCATCTGGGATGAGAAGGCAAACAACTGATCTACAATTATACAGTAATCCATCTTTCGAGAGACCACCCTTAAATCCGACAAAAATCGGTCATACAAAAGAGGTGGCTTCCAATAGAGGCAAGTTTATACAGCAAGCACATCTTGCATGAAAAATGTGGATCTCTAAGAGGTGGTTTTCCAATAGAGGAAGAAGTCTCTCAAATGAGGGACTACTGCATTAAGTGGTTTTTGTTGTCTCTGTCCATAGGATGGGTGCTATGCTAAAATATCCTTCAAGGGGAGGGGGGGGGGGGGTTGTTGTCTCCATCCGTATGATGGGTACTTACTATAATTCCCAATTTTTTTTGTTTGTTTGTTCGCTAACTCCTCTCAGACAATTGGGCCTAAGGGCTCAAATTTTCAGGGTTTGATGGTAGTCACCCTGGGGTGGTTATAAAAAAGTTCAGTGAAAATCGGTTTGTTTGATAACTCCTCCCAGATGATTGGGCCAAAAAAGCTCAAATTTTTAGGGTTTGATGAGGGCCAACCTGGAATGGTTAAGTTTGGTTAAGATCGGAGTAAATTCCTGTCCATGGGGCTATTGTTTTCAAAATTTTCTGGTTGGGGTCACAATTCTATGCCAGTGTAAACCACCCAACCAACTACAATTTCATAAACACATAGGTCAGCAAAACTGTTCCCAACCACTTCTGGCTCTTTTCTTTCTTTTTTTTTTTTGAGCCCTGCAGGCCCAAGCACCTGGGATGAGATAGCAAACAAAAGATCTACAATTATCTTAAGAAGTATTTGTTGCCTCTTTCCATTAGATAGGTGCTATGCTAAAATATCCTTCAGGAGGGGGGAGGGGCTCAATTTTACGCATGAGATCCACCCACCAAGCTACATGTGACAGGGAACAAAGAGACTAACAAAAAAAAGGTTTAAATTATAGTAAGAGATTGTTGTTGCTTCCATCTGTAGGACAGGCACTTTTCTAGTAATACTATACTTCATGAAAAATTCTCCCTGTCTATGTGTATGTGCAGACATATTCCTCTCCAAATTGCTGGAGGGATCTTCACAGAACTTCAGGGATTGATTAGGGCCCATCACCAAACATTCTCGCCAAGGTTTGTTTGATCATTTTCAAAAAATTTAATCCCCACTCAGGAAAGGTTTCCCCTTGTGAAGGATGGGGGGGATGGTCTGAAGAGGAATTATGTTTTTTTTACGCTGAAAAGAGTTGGGATGGACTATGAAGGATAAGGTGGAAAAAAAATCCAGGTCTATTATTCTTTTGGCTGTTATTTTCTATATTATTTTACCCAATTTTGGGATTATTCATTTCCCCCCCCCTTTAATATTACCAATAAAATTGGTAATATTACCAATAAAATTGGTAATATTAATATAATTGGTACTATGTGTGGAAAACCATGAGTAAGAAAAGATATTGGAACTCAACAAAAAAAGAAGTGAAAACTGAAACAGCCATTTTCAAAAACTAGATGAAAACAGGCATTGTTTCCAGTTAATAAAAATGAAGTTGATTACAACACAACTCAGACATCACCTGGGAGAAATGTGTTTATCATTAGTAATGAAGATTGTCATGGTGTCTCAACAAAAAATATGTTCTAATTAAAGATTTTGTACAGGTCATAGAAGTCTGAAACAGAAAGCCATGATGGATTGTAAAATCCAGTATATAATCTAAACTTATTGATTCTTTGTTGTCCACAAAATGTATTTTATTCTAGCACTGAATCAAGTTATTTCTAGGAGACCTTAAGGTGAAAATCAACCATAACTTCGAACACTCATAATTTCTGAACTGTGTTTGTGTACATAAAACTGTAGTGTCACTTGTTTCTGTCATTTCGCTATAGACTCTGCCAGTTCAAGCTCTAGACTCACATAATATACACATGATCAGACTATAGTTCTGATACCACTCCACCAAGATTAGAAAAAGTTTTAAAATATTTTGGTGCTAAATTTGAACATTTTCAAAATATTACCATAAAAGTTCTTGGAAATCATATTCATGCAGAAATCACAAAATTAACTAATGCTGCAAAAAGTCTGTACCTTCAACCAAAATTGAAGTCCTTCACATTTTTTTGCCCCCCCCCTCCCCCTATTATTATGAACCCCAACTTGTTCTCAAGATAGATATAGCTTTCTAATATTTCAAATTATTAACTGGTAGACTGATAGCAACTGAATATAGATAATGGTTCCTTTGGACTGACACAGAATGAGATGATAAATATGCTATTAACTGCTAGATAATTATAGAGAAGTTAGAGATAATTTTTTATTGATAAAATGACAGCTGCTCAGGAGACTGCTGAAATTATTAGGCTATTGTTTTTATAATCCTTAATCGCCTTCATGGTTATTGGCTGCTGGGTTCCTGTTATTTGGCACCAAGTAGTTGCCAAAACCATTCTAATTTAAAAGTTCCTTTTTACTGTCTTGATTAGTATAATGTTGTGTTCTGTTGTCAGGGAGCTTTAACGTTGATGTGAACAGGAGGGGCTCCCTGACACTCCACCTCCCCCAAGTAAGGAAGAGACAGCTGTACTACTCTTGCGAAGGATGATCAATATGTCACCACATAAAGAAAAGTCCTGCCATTGGTCACAAGATCCCTGCTGCAAAGATGATGAGATGATGACTCAGAGGTTGACTATAGAATTCAGTACTGAACAATAGGCAAAACAGCAAGCTCATCAAGAATGTCAATATAGAAAATTCTCAACTTGCCTAAATGGTTCATTCCCCCCCCCCCCCTCCTGCTCCAACTCACAGCCCTAATGAAAATAAATTAATTAAGATTAAGTTCAGCTTCCACAAATTCAATGTTAAGTGTTGTATAAAAGCACTTAGCTTGTTGGAGTAGTGATATATGAGTTTGAGTGCTTGGAAAACCACTTTCCACCTTACACCACTTTAATACCTCACTTTATTCCCTCTTCTTGGCAATAATTTATGTAATTTAAATCAAACTTCAGAGCACAGAACCACAACATGATTCAAAATCTATGATCACTAGCAGAAAACCTCCTGCAGCTACAAATATATTTAGTTTGCTTTATGTAACATGTAGGGTCATTGATACGATTCCATTAATCAAACAAACATGACACAATTAATAAATATGCCAAAGTCTCTGTGATAGGTTGTGCATTATCACCAAACCACCTGTTTACAAAACCACACACAGCCACCCGATCTGAATGAAACTTTCGCGAGGACATGCAGTGAGGTGCCCTAATCAATTCCTGAAAGTTTCATGAAGATCCCTCTAGCAGTTTGGGAGGAGTTAAAGTCAGCACATACAGAAAAATAGGCAGACAGACAGACATGCCGATAAACGAAATGTGAATTATATGTAGTAAGATTAGAAGTTGAAGCATAAATTTGTCCCAAAATCTCCAAGAGGAGGGCAAAAAAAATTCAAGGGGGAGGCAAAAATGTCCTAGACTCAACCCCCCTCCACTTAAAAAAAACAACAACAAAATAAACATGACTACAACCTTGGAGTCATATGGAAATCTGAATGAACAGCCTGGGAGTGACATGCCTGAATGACCTCATGGATGGAAGCCTGGATTAATGGAAACCTGAGTGGAAGCCTGGATAAGAAGTGTCACTCTCAGCCTCCACAGATAAAGCCTAGATAGAGATGTGTAAATAAGCATGGAAAGGTTGTTGTCTGAGTGGAAGGAAATAATCAACACAGACAGAAAATGACATTTAGGAGTAAGTTTATGGTTTCAAGAAAAACAACGAACAACTATTGCCTAAAAGTGACTACAACAAGATGTCCACAACACCTGGAATGTCACACAGGTGCAAAGTGTACTTGTTTGCATCAAAACTGAATACAGCTGATCAAAAATATTTGAGCATTAGGAATTTGGGGGGGGGGGGGGGGGGAAGGGGTTGTTTGATATATGTACACTAACTGTTTCTTCCACCAGATATAAGATATTAGCAACTTTTTCTTCTATGAAGTATTCATGTGTTTCTTCCATCATATATTTGTGTCATGGGTTTTTTTTTACAAGTGTCCGAAGAGATGAATGAAACTACAAGGAGTATAGTGAGGAGTGTCTCCCTACTCACAGGTACGTTGTGGCCCATTCAAGGGTGATAGCAGAGCAGCTGCAACTGGAGTGCTCCTCACATGCAGTATCAGTACATATCTATTTTACTACATATCCATGTGCCATAATTTCTTCCACCAGACCATAATGTGACCATAGATGCATTTTATACTTCAACTCTCTTCCATTTTCCTTCTGTTTCTTTCAGAATTAAGTGTATATATTCTTCCACAGCCCTAAAAAATTTTTTTTTCTTCCAGACGAAACTAAACCCTGATAGACAGTAATCGTCATATACTTAGTATTGATTGAGAAAATTAGCAAAAGTGATTCATACATCTGCTGGCAAAGTTTAGTTTTTCAAATTCACAAGCAATTACAAAATTTTATTGACATTATTTCCATTTTATATCAAAGGAGGAAAAAAATTACACATTATCAGAAGTGGAGTCCTTTCATATTTACCAGTGGCAGCTTCCAGCACTTTTCATGTGTAATACACTTTACATACAATTTCATTTTAAACAGACATTGATGCTTCCCATACACCCACCCACCCAACACACATCATTTCCTTACATCCTCATCTAATAATTGACTATTCCTTTCTTCAATGAACTTGTGCAGAGTCTCTCCTGGGGCATACTCCATCACAATCATTAGTGACTTCTCTTCCACAAAGTTATCATAGTAAGCCACTATATTAGGATGCTTTAACATGGCCAAAACCTTCACTTCATTCAGGGCTGAGAAGCGTTCCTCTTTCCCTAAGTCATCCACCGGTATTTGCTTGATGACAACCAGCCTTTCATCCCCCTTACGCCGAACTAGGAACACCACCCTGTGTTGGAAAGTGGGAATGAGGTCAAACACCCTGAAGAGATCAGGAAACAGTTTACTCACCCAAAGGCACCCCTCCCTATGGTCCTTAGCTTCTCATACCTCTCCATCCCAGCTATAGCTAGCTTGTATAAATAAAAGTTTTAGAGTCAGCTCAAGAAATTAATAAATGTGTCACACAACAGTAGACGCTCGCGCGTATCACCAGCTGGTCGAAAAGTAAACAAGCTCCTAAGGGTTGGGAAGAGTGATGCTTCCTCTGAGCTTACCTGCGTGTTGAGTTGCTGGGGTTACGAACTATGTGTGAGGATAGGACGAGGTGGTCCTGCGTAAGATGCTTGGTGCAGCTCTCCCTGATTGAAGTATGATATTCAAATGACCTTTGATCTAAACTTCACCCTTTTCAATAGGATTTAAAGTTTTTCTATGAACTATGCTATACTCACTCCGGTACCCATAGACCTTGTAGTACTAATTTACTTATCTTTCTACCTATAAAAGAAAATTGTTTGGTTAATGCTGATAGAGTTAAGGATCTCTAGTTTTTATTGATTAATTATCACTGTTGACCAGTAGTTTTAATTGCAGTTAATTAAAATTATATAGATGTAAGTACAAACCTTTGTTGCATAGCAATAGGTCATTGTACAAGTAAGAAGCATGCATGCTTTATATTATATATAAACTTTACAATCATTTGACAAGGCATTGATGATTGGAAGGTGCTAAGAGATATAGAGTAAGTTAATGGACAGACACCAAGAGCTGGTGGGAGCCAGAATTAATGAATTAATAGACCTGCCTCACAGAAGGAAAGTAAGAGGGCATGTCAAGTTGATAAGGTTGGGTCACATATACTTACTGGTCTCTGAGCATTGGTTTGTTTTGCCAACTAATAGCAAAAATTGACAAGAAAGGAGAAACCAGTAGGAATATAAGAAGGCATGGTACACTTAACTACAATAGAGAAGTGTATTGTATAGATATCTTTTGTATTAGTATATGCTTCCAGCACTCACATGTGTGAACTCATGTCAGATGGAAGTATTTATTATCAGGGATGATTAAAGAGTGACCACACATGCTTCACGTAAATGGTAATGGTAGTCCACCATCTTGTTTTTGAAGAGCAAAGAGAGAAGAATGGAATAAAACAAAACAAAAGTAATCTATAATACCAGGACAATCTAGGAAGAAGAGTGCATTGTGGCTTACAGTATATCTTTCAGGGATTACATTAGCACTGAGATAGAAGTTATGTCCCTTCTCAAATGGTCTTGAATAGAAATTAAGTCTACTAGTGCAAAAACCAGCCCTGAGAACGGTTTTCAGTCAGCCTTCAGCTTCCTGTAGGCACAAACTAGTTCAGTTTACTAAATGTAATAGGATGACAGAGATGTGGATGCACCTAGTAATTAGTGTACTTTTGAACTTATCAGGGTTATATTTTTGTGTGTGATCAGATTTCAGTGTGGTTTGTAAATGCAACTTCTTTTGATAATTAGTGTCCTTTTGAATTCTCTTGAATTATATTGTTTTATGTGTGATCAGATTAAATATTGGTTTGTAAACATAATTTAGTGCGTGGTTACTCATTAGTGAAGGTAGTTTACTTAATGAGTTGACCCTAGTCAAACTTTCCCCAAACGTAGCCCTTGGGCCCAGTGAGCAACCCCTGTGTCTGGGAGGAGATAGGGTGCAGACAGACAGACTGACAGACACACACAGAGACAGATAGGCAGGCAGACAGACAGACACATAGGCATGCATATCGTGAATTATAGTGAGATTCCTGCATGTGTTCTTAGCATATTGCCACATATGTAAACAGTTTGAGTGGGTGAGATATAAAACTAGGATATAGGAACATTATTATCTAAAATCTGTTGTTGATTGTAGGATCGTTATGAGTGCAACTTCCTGATATAAACTTACCAGATTTAATTGATATGAACAGATACCCTTCTTTTCTTCTCCCTGCTTAAATATTGGTTAAATATGGTAGGTTGCTTGTTCAAATGCTATTCCAGCAATTACATGTTCACTGTTTGCCTGCAAGGTGCACATGTGGGCTTGTAGAAGTTAAACATTTCCCACAGAATATCACATGACCAGCATAACTGTCATGTGACTGTAATGATAGATGAAAGGAAACAGTTCAACCCGAATTGATGTTGCGATTTTTATAATGACTTTCAAGTTCAGGAAGAAGCTGAGTCGTATTTTGTACTTTACACATTGCTGACTAAGCGACTTGGCCTAGGCAAGCAAGTGGCTTTCATGACAAGTATATCATATAAAACTTTTGAACCTCTTCTAGAATACGGTCACAGCAAATACTGACCACACCTAAACTAGTTCAAACATTCAGTTATGTCCACTTCCAGTTTCTCAGCATTCAGAAGAAAGCTCTAATTTTAATAATTGCTTCACTGATGCTTTATTAATGACCACAAGAGACAATTATAAAACTCAAGAAAAAATTGAAAAATTGTGTGATTTGGACGATTTTCTCTCAATAGAACATTCAATAAGATTTTTACACCTTACATTTCCCCTTTAGCTGAGTGAGAAACCTGGGCAGTTGTCCCCCCTCCCCCCCCCCCCCCCCGAACACTAACAGTTTCATTTCATACTAGCCAGCCCAGAGTGCTCTGTTGACTGGTGTACCATTTCCTTGTAGAAATAGTGCAATAGTGGTTCAAACCGCTGGCAGTCCAGTCCCCACACTGCCAGTGGGTCACTCAGTAACATTTGGTAGGTCTGTGTGAAAGGAAAAAGACTATATTTATTTCCACGAGCAAAGCACTTAAATTTTTTAATTAAACATTGAAGAAGAAAAAAAAAAGAAAAGGAAGAGAGTTTATGTATGGGTATGTGTGAGTAACTGTGTCTATGTTTTGAAGGGGAGTGTGTCTTCAACTTTCATTATTCATGATAAGTACAACTAGTACACAGGAGCTGGAAAACAAAGTGTAGTTTAACAACTTTTCTTTCCTTCTTCTCTTCCCCAGTTGGAGTGGAGGGATGAAGCAGGGCTGGGTGTTCACCTGCAAGGACCTCCTGTGTTTGTACGAGCGTGTGTGTTGGGCCAGCTGCAGCACTCACGGCTGCACACCCCTTCCTTTCCTCTCAGGCTGGACCAGTGTCTGACATTTGATAGGGTAAGATATTATGCATGAGTAATACTGATATTCTCTCAAGCCACACCCTTCCTGTGTATGAAGCATTGTTACATTATTTTAATGTACCAGGCAGTTTAAAGTTCAAGTACACATTCTATAACCTATTACTTCTTTCTTTAACCTTTTACTGAACCCTTTACATATTTAAACCTTTACATCTTTCTTTAAACCTTTACTTTGTAATCCTTGACCTCTCCCTTTCTTTAACCCTTTACCTCCTTCTTTAACCATTCACCTCTTTCTTAACTCTTTACCTCTTTTACTCTTTCTTTAACTCTTTACCTCTTACTTTAACACTTTACCTCTTTCTTTAACTCTTTCTTTAATCCCTTACCTCTTTCTTTAACCCCTTATCTTTTACTTTAACCTAACTTTGTGCCTCTCACTGATATTGAGTGCTAGTTGATCCATAGTATAATTATTTTCCTCTAAATGCCTAAATTTATCAACCAAATATGGTATTTTAATTTAACTTGCATTCAGCTTCCTTGCACCTCTAGGTTTCAGCTGTTTTTAGCTCCCATACATTCAGTGTATCTTGGCTCCTTCCCTATGAATCAGCTAGTCAAACAAATACCCACCACAGTTTGTAGTTCTTTTTCTTATTTCCCCCTTCATTTTTGTTGTTGTTGTTAACCTCAGCATCCATGCTGGGATTCCTTCCCACTCCTTCCTATTGATGTTTGAGAGAGCTAGTGAGAGTACACAGTATCAGTAAATGCAACATCAGCATTTTTCCAGATGTAGTGGAATCCTTTTTAACCTAATTTCTGAGGACCAAAAAAAAAATTTTTTAACAGTATTTGTGTCATCCAAAATACATTAGGTACTTGATAATTCTATCATTATAAAGAACTATTGAATGGGCAATTAATCATATGAAATCAGCATGGGTGGGGGGAAATAGTTTGTGATTTTGATCTATTCCATGTCCTTGATAACCTTCTAACAGCACATTCTAATTTAACAATAAGATCCAAATAGTCACTAACGTCTTCCAGCTTCTGAAGAAATCTTGTGAGGTGAGTCAGCTTCTTGAACATCTTTGTCTGGCACAAAGATGGTTTGTCAATATCTTCCTCAGGGAAGAAAGTGGAATACCTCATGGCTGTTTTTCTGTAGGTGATGATCTCACAGTGACTCTGGGGACATTTTTCTTCTTCATCAGATAGTATTTTCTAAGCCAGAACTTGATCCACTACATTTAAATTGTGATGTACTTTCAAGCAAGCAAAAAGGAGCAGCAATTTAAAAGCTTTTTTTATTTATTTTATTTTTTTTTTTTTAATTTTTTTTTTTTAGCTTCAACAAAATATAAGCTGGCAGCTTTTTTAAAATTTTTTATTTACTAACCAAGATACTATTTCTAGATGGACCAGAGCAAGCTGCAGTTGCTTTTTCTTTCTTTCTTTTTCTTTTTTTTAATAATTTTTTTTTTTGTTGAGTATACAGTGTAGCTCATAAATCTATTGTTTGTACTAAAATTATTCTGGTTGTCATTTTGCTGGGGAATGAGGTAAGTGTTCATTTTAAAAGGTTTTTTTTTTACTACAGTATTGGTGTTAGGTTTAAAGGTATTCCACTGTATGCATAAAAATTGCTGGTGTTGTGATGTACAAATACATCATGTTGGTGTGCTCACACAATCGAGGGTTATTCCCCATACCCTTTCCCATTTCTTTTTCACTAATACATCATTGTGTAAGTGTCAAGGCCATGATGGATGCTTTGCTTGGTTTATTCAATTTCATGTAAGTTTTGTGTTGTCCACTCCTGTTATTGTGTTTGTTGATTGTCACAACACTCCAGTGGTGATAAGAGTTTGTGTTAACTTGTTGTAATTAAGTGCTGCAGCTGACTTTAACTGCTACATGTGTTGCTAGAGGTTACCATAACCATGATTACTGCTTCTTCTGGAAGAACCTTAAACATTTTGTGATCTTTCATGTCCTTCTCTTACATCCTTCTATTTAGCAATTACAGTATCACTGGCTGGCTTTGGAGCAAAGAAGGCTTTGTTTTAATGATTATCTTGAACTTGTGCCATGACCAATGCACTCTAGGCTTGAGAGCTTGCACCCAACATGTGGAGTAATAAATTTTCGTGATGGTTTTTCAAAAATAGCTATCATTTTAATATATATAATTTTCTTCTTTTTTTGTTTGTGGTATTAAAGTGAATGAGAATTTTTTTCTTCCATGATTAATAAATGGAGTAGGATTAAATGTGTTATAAATCGTATGAGTGTTATATTCTAATGCAGATACTGACTAATTGTCGTGACCCGTCTTTGTTCAACGAAGTCATCAGAGGTAAATTGCCTGAGGACGTACATACATGTTGTCATATCTGCACTTCTGCATGCACACACTGTGTCAACATCACTAACACAGGTTAATGAGACGCGCAAACACACACACACACACACACACACACACACACACACACACACACACACACACACACACACACACACACACACACACACACACACACACACACTAGATCAGTGACTATAGTGGGTTGTGTCTGGCTAAGTTGCTGATGTAGGGGGACACACACTGGACCAACACCACACTGGGTTGAGGCAGGTTGAAGTAGGTTGACAATAGCTCTATGAGGATACACACTGAACCAACACCACACTGGGTTGAGGCAGGTTGAAGTAGGTTGACAATAGCTCTATGGGGACCCACACTGGATCAACTTCAAACTAAGTTGAGGCAGGTTGAAGTAGGTTGACAATAGCTCTATGGGGACACATACTGGATCAACACCACACTGGGTTGAGGCAGGTTGAAGCAGGTTGACAATAGCTCTATGGGGACACACACTAGACCAACATCACACTGGGTTGAGGCAAGTTGAAGTAGGTTGACAATAGCTCTATGGGGACACACACTGGACCAACATCACACTGGGTTGAGGCAGATTGAAGTAGGTTGACAATAGCTCTATGGGGACACACACAGGACCAACACCACACTGGGTTGAGGCAGGTTTTCTAAACTCTGCAAGGAAATGCTGGTGTGGTATTCTAATATGCTGGTACTGTACATCTCATTTGTGCTTGCAGGAGAACACGTGAAGATAGAAGTCATCCAAATTACACCAGACTATCAGGGTAAGTAAAAATATTATCTTCCCCTAATATGATTAAGTGAAGTGCAGAGTCAGGTTAGGTACATGGGAATTTCTATCATTTTACTGGAATATTTTAAAAGATGCCTACTTTATAAATTATCTTTTCTTTCCTATGATTATATATATTTTTAAATTTTAATGACACTTGTGCATGTTTTAAACACTTTGGCATGCTAAAGTAGCAGGGTCAGCTACGTTGTTCAGTAGCTGCTATTAGGCTGTTTTGTTTTCATAATTTAATTCAGACTCAGCTTGAAAGTCCAGGAATATATGTTTACATTACCATTGTCTTACATATCTCCTTAGTTACTTTCTTTGGTCTGGTCCAGGGAACCCTCTATGTTGCACAGAGCTGCATTGCTTATGTATCTGTGTGTGGTGTGTGTGTGGTATGTGTGTGTGCATATGTGTGATATTGATCAAACTTCCATATTTGAGTGCTTAGCTAGGCCATCCCCCAAACATCCTAGACCTTTATCAGTAGTAAAGTGGGTGACTGCATGAATGCATGTACTATGCAGTATTTGAGTGTCTGAAGGTAACCATGGTGATTAATGTCTATCCATTTGGTTATGGTTAATAATGTTTTTTTTTCTCTCCTTTTCTTTTTTTGTGTTTATCAAGGTGGCAAGATCTTAGCAAGATTTGATTGCAAAGCTCATGATTTTCTGTTCCCCGATAGTGACCCAGAAAAGGATGATGTTCGCAGCCTAAAATTTGAACATGCCAGAAGATACAGAGTAGTAAAACTGTGTGTTGTGTTGTGTGTGTGTGTGTGTGTGTGTGTGTGTGTGTGTGTGTGTGTGTGTGTGTGTGTGTGTGTGTGTGTGTGTGTATGCATGCGTGCGTGCGTGCACATGGGGTGATGTGTTTAATGTAGTATTTCTGTAGTGACGTGGAAATGAATGGCTTAACTAATGCCCCACTATCAGGCATGGGAGAGATTGAGGGATAATGGTGATACATTGGTGTGGTGTTACCTTGTCAGAACCCTCCAGAGCTGTCCTTCTCCTCCTCCACCATCCTTCTCGAGGCCACCGTGCAATCCCCAGTGCGACTCCTCATCCCAAGGAGCTCTTCCACAGATGCAGCCTCCATTTATTCTGACACCTACGGTGATGGGATGGGTCGTGGTGGAAGTAGAACATCATCTCGGGTAGAAGAAGAAGGATATTGTCTGCCACACCCCATAAAGTCTGACATTTCGAGAAAGTTGTTTTCATCTTCTTCTAAACGTTCAGGAGATTTTTCTGGTGTACCCACAAACTTGTCGTCCTTGAATTCCTCCCTCCTCTCCACACAGGAGAGATTAAACTCTCTCCTTGGGAAATACGAAGGTCTAGGGAAGTATAGAGAGAGAGAATGGGGAGGAGAAAAAGAAAGAACACAACAAAGAGGAAGAAGAGAAACAGAATGGAATGATGAAGAAGAGGATTCCCGACCACGCTTATCTCCCTGTAGGGTGAAATTTGTACCTCCTGTTCCTTATTTCAGACACATCCCAGGTACTGTACACAACTATGTATAAGCAATTTATTGTCTTGTTATCAATGTTGTTGTGTTGATAGTGTTGTTTGTTGTTGTTGTTTTTTTGTTGTTTTTTTTTAAATATACTAACAGATAATCTACATCATGTCATATATTGGCTTTTAGAGTTGTGGGCACTTTTTCTATTCCCATATCAGTGTAGTGCCTTATTCCATACCACATGCAAGTCAACAGCGTGGTACGATCCATCCTATAATCACAGCCGTCTCTCCATGTTCCATGCACATGTCTCACACTACACAGAATCATCATCACCCCTCCCTGAGATAACCCACTACACATCCCCCCGGCGACATATCGGCCCCCACGACTGGTCCCAGTGCCCGTACAGACGCCACAAACACTGTCGATCGCTGTCAGCCCCCAACACACCAAGCCCCTCCCACTCTTTCCCATGTAGTTGGCGGACATGTGTCACCCAACCTCACAATGTCCACCTGGATGACTTGACCTCTGGAGGTCAAGTGGAGACCACAGAGAAAGACTTCACTCCCTTGACAAAACGTACTCCTGTGGATACCCGCCCACGATTTGTGGTCCGCCATGTGGATCACACGTTGCTCCAGGAGAGAAATTTTTGTGGCACTGTAGGTGGAGTGCATTCCGACCTCTGTCCCCCAAGGATGCGTACTAAAAACGTCTCTAGGCGACCCAAAAAAAACGTCTCTAGGCAACCCAAGTGTCAAAATCTTAGAGAGAACATTGAACATGAGTGTGGCAGTCACATGATACTGAGTTCTCTGAAAAGAAGAAGTCCTAGTCCTTCTATGGTAGTCCATTCCAAACCTATTCCAACTATCTACAAATCACCTCCAGATATTGGCCGTGAATATGATCTCGCCTATTCACCTATCCTGTCTCCCTCCCCCTCTCCACCCCCGCCTGTCCGACAGAGTAACTTCCCCTGCTACCAACCGCGCAGAAGGGACGATGATTTGGTGTCTAAGTACCTCACCAAGAGCTCTGGAACCAGGAAGCCACGCCCTGCTGGTTACTCTGGGTGCCGAGCATGCTCAGCAGACTCCATCAGGGAGAAACTGGAGCGGCTGAGGCAACAGTGCTGTGAAAATTTGGTGAGGAATACTTCTGTCTTAACCTGTTTACAGGAGCCCTGTTGATGTGACAGGCCATGCACACTGACATATGGACATACTACATATATAACACTGTGGTCTTGTATATTTATGGGTGCAGTCCTTGAGCTGCAGTTTACATGGGGGGGGGGGGGGGGGGGGGGACCTGGGAACTGTCAAAATGATTAAATCAAAATATTTTTAAGATTGTGACGAGGTGTTCAGATAGTTTTTATTAATTGTGAAAAATTATGGGCTGGAACAAATAGGGGATATTGGAAGATGTGATATTGGAATATGGAATATTGGATATGGGATATTGGAAAATGGAATATTGGATATGGGATATTGGAACATGGGATATTGGAATATGGGGTGTTGGATATAGAATAGTGGATTATGGGATATTGGCATATGGGATGTTGAGTCCATACTCACTAAGGCCACCTAACCTGTTTGGAAGATGTGTGACATTTTTTTATCATATTGAAGAATAATTGTATTTTTTTTTTTTTTTTTAATTTTTATTGAACTTCACAATTAATTAATGCTCTTTCTTGCCTTCCTGTTTTCTTGTCAACCCTATTAGTATAGAAGTAGTCAGAAATAAATTGTCTGGAACACAAAATTTAATTTTCATTGTCATTTAAACTCCTCCAGGGGTAGATTATAAACTAATAGAGAAATTAACTGACATGTCAACAAAAAAAAGTGATACAGAGGAAGACTTAAGTTTATGAGAAGTTTTTCCAACTGCTTGTCTTAGGCAAGGTGGGGTTCATTGGGGGAGGGGGGGGGGGGGGAGGAGAAGCTTCATGTGTGATCCAGCCGTCCATCCCATCTTCCATCTGACTCTCAACTGGCTACTTGTTTGTCACGTGTTTTGTAGCTGTTTTTAAAAAAATGCTATTACAGTTATCACCAACCATTAAAAAGTTATTAAAGATTTATGTGTATTTTCACTTGACGAAAATGAAAGACCATGTATTGATGTCCATGTTGGCACTGTGTCAGTGGCAACAATATAGACAAGACCTTACAGAGGTTAAGTTATTAAAGATGTTTTAACCTGAGAAGACATCACCAATCAGTGCAAGCATTGGTCTCTGCCCAGTTATGAATTATGAGATGACGTACATTCATGGAATACAGTTTGAACAGGAGTAGTCCAGGTACCGCTGTTCAAGATCACCCACCTACAGCAAAGGGTGTTAGTTTTAAATGTACATGTTCTCTTAGTAGTTGCTACATGTTCCCATTAATTGGTGCCATGTCTATTAATTAATACTGTGTAACACTTAATCAGGCTAATGTGTTGCCTTTTTGTGTTTCTTGTTCCTTCTCTCTGCCTGTCTGTATGTTGTTGTTGTTGTTGTTTGTAGCACTCTGCTGATGATCTCGGTGAGGATGCCTTGAGTGAGGAGATGGACACACTGCGAGCCTCCCTGCAGGCGGAGAGGGACGACACTCTTCACAGATCATCCAAGTTCATACCTGACCAAAGGTTGGTATGCATGTTCATGGAATAGCTAGTTTCAATAACTAACAAAATCATAATCAATAAAGAGAGGTCTGTGTGTATGTTCCCATATAACTGGAGACAGGGAGGTGCAAATAATATGGGATCTTTTAGGGGTACAAGGGGGACTGGGAAATGCTTTTGGCAAAAACAAAAACAAAAACAAAAACAAAAACAAAAAGAAAGAAAAGGAAGAAAGAGAGAGAGAGGGAGGGAAAAAAATTGATGTGAGGGAGATTAAACAGTTTACCATTACTACCATCGCTATGATCAGGTCAGGTCAGGACAGGTCAATTCTATCAATTGAAACTGAACTGATATCATTGCAATGGGGGAATTTTTAAAAGGGCAGAAGTGTGCTCCCACCCCCAGGAAACTGGGTGTCAATACAATGACTGGTAAACCAGAAATAAACTGATGAAATGACAGGCATGGTAAAGTTTGGTTGCTGGCTTCCTGCATGATGTTGCAGTGAATGTTGAGCAACTTGAACATGGTGCCACTCTCAACTGTAACAAATGTGGGCATGGCCACATAGTAGGACACACCCTAATTAGGACATGTCAGCCCTCCTTGACATATATATATATATATATATACTGCTCCCTGCCCCATTTCATGTAATGTGTGTGTCCAATGGCTATGGATTAGATAATGTTAACTATTCTGTCATTGTTGATGTTGTGTGTCTGTCTGCTTGTCTCTCTGTCTGTCTGCTTGTCTCTCTGTCTGTCTGCTTGTCTCTCTGTCTGTCTGCTTGTCTCTCTGTCTGTCTGCGTGTCTCTCTGTCTGTCTGCTTGTCTCTCTGTCTGTCTATCTGCCTATTTCACTGTCTGTGTGACTGTGTATTAGAGTAACAGTGAAGTTAGGACCACAGGACTATTGGTCCAAGAGGATGTCAGAATTCACAGGAAAGAAACATCGAGTGTTATTTGATGAAACTTTGGGAAAGATCTACAACAGACTTTACACTCGAGCATCCCTGGCCAAATAATGATCATTTTTAACACTTTCATCTGACACTGCACAATCAATCATGTATAAAATGATATGTAATGTATACCAAGGGAAATGAGTTTGTTGATTGGGTAGTGACTAGTGGTGCTCCAGTGGCCATGTTTGAGATGTGGTAAACATAGGTTCAGAACACACTGATATGTCACATGACCAACAAGGAGTCATTACAGGGTCACATACAGGGTCACATACAGGTGCTGAGTGAGACATGAATGATAATGCCAGGAACTTATTGTCTGTATTTATTCCTTTTAGTATAACTATTAAAAATAATAACAGTATGAAGAGCACACACCAAGTCACCAACAGAAGCAGTTTTACAAAGTGAATAGCTGTAAAGTACATTTATGGGCATTGTGTGATACCATTTTAGCCCCTATTTGGGGATGGGAGGGGGTAGAAATAAAGTTAGTCTAGGTCCATCACCTGGAGTAAAAAGCCACCAATCCTGAAAGTTTAGTCAGGGTTAATCAAGTTCTTCATATAAAATATTTGAAAAGGGAGGGGGAAAATTGGAGAGAAAAAAATAGGGGGGGAAGGGGGTGATGGAAAGGGAAAAGAAAAAGTTGCAGAATGGAAACAGGTATTTGGAAAAGTAGAGAAAAAAAAGGAGGAAATGCTGTGCCAACCTCGTCTGGGAATCCCACCCACTGACCCACAACTGGTTTTAAGGGGTTTTTTTGTTTAGTGTCCTTTTTTTTTTTTTTTTTTTTTTTTACCGAAAAATTAAATTCTTTGTCCCACCCCTCCCCCCCCCCCCCCCCCCCCCCCCCCTCCAAACCCCCAAACCAGGGTTCACTTTTGGTGTTTATTTATTGAATATCTATTCCAGCATCCAGGGATAATGTCTACTAAAATGTTCATCAAAATCCATTGAGCCATTAAACAGCTTTATGCATAGCTGTAGATAGATGGATTAGCTATTTTCTAGAGCTATCAGGATGATGATGATCTTTTAAATGTATTACAATTTGAAAAAAGCAAGAAAAATGAAAATCTTTAAAAATTTTTTTTTTATTTTAAACATTACAAGGCTCTCCCTCTAAATGTAAATAGCTACGCTGAAATATACTTTTGTACTGTAAAAACAAGAGGGAAAAAAAATCAAATCATACTTTACCAACTGTATTTTACAGTGGCTTAAGATGCGCTCAAATAGGATATTCCACGTTGACCCATTTAGTGGGAGAAACAATGGAGTCCTATAGCAACTAAATTTTACAGTGGTGTTAAGGTGCCCTCAAATTGGATATTCCTGGTTGGCCCATATAGTGGGAGAAACAATGGAGTCCTATAGCTACCGGGAAGATTCAGGCAGTCGCTCGGTGGAAGCCAGCAGAAGTGTTCGTCGCCAGACCAGTTACCGAGAGTCTGGGAAATACACTCACCCAACCGATAGCTCTTACGAGGAAAACCGCTTTATCTCCCAATCGGGTAGGACTGACATAGTTTGTACTCTTTGTCGAGAAATTCTCCAAACCCAGTCTGATATTCAAGCTCACCTAGCCTCCCCCATGCACCTAGACATGGTGGTGAGGTACCCCACGCTACCCTTGCAAGATATACTGATTCCAGAACACCATGACTCCTCTTTCAATTTGGAACAGAACCAGGACCACTCTTTCACACTGGAGCAGAACCAGGACCATAGAGGTATCTTTACTGAATTTGGATCTTCCATGACACAAGCTGTTGACCATTTGATTGCTGTGAGTTGTACAACTGTAGAAATAGACCTACATTTGTAAAAATCATGCTACCTTTCTTGGTGGCTCACTACTAAGGCCACTCTCAACTCAATTTCTGTATGTATTTTCTGCTTTTAAAGTGCCACCAAAGATTATTGTAACTTCATGTGGCACTCAATTTCTCGGAAAATATATCCAATTTGTGGCATAGCACTTATAATTGCAGTGGTGTTGTATTAATTACAGTCTTAAGATTCTTCTTGGTGAAATAATTACAGACAAATAAAAATTATATTAGTAGATAGGTGCTTATAATTGGAGTGGCACTTTAAAATAGAAAACACAGTTATACTTTCCCTATACTTCTCAATAATAAAATGTGTGGGTGAGCGGGCAAAGTGTATTAGCCAAGAACGCCAAACAACCTATTGAATTTTAATTTTTCATTTGATGGTGCGTTTTTTTTATTTAAAAATTTTTAAAAAAATTTATCTATTAAAAATTTTTTTTTTTTTTTTTTTTTTTTTTTTTTATATTTCTTTTACTGCCTGTTGCCTGCTTGGTGGAGACACTGGACATAGATAAAACATTTTTTTAAATATTAAAAAAAAAAAAACATTTTTTTTGAATTATTTCTTTTACTGCTTGTTGCCTGCTTGGTGGAGACACTGGACATAGATAAAACATTTTTTTAGATATTAAAAAAAAACAACATTTTTTTTGAATTATTTCTTTTACTGCCTGTTGCCTGCTTGGTGGAGACACTGGACATAGATAAAACATTTTTTTAAATATTTTTTTAAAAAAATTTTAACATCCAAGATTTCGTGCAGGCGGGTTTTTTTTTTTTTATAAGAAACCTTGCATGAGGGCAAAATTTAGGATGGGAAACAACAGATTGAGTTGGAGTGGCCTAATAGACAACTGACAAGAAATATGTTTTCATTTTGAATGTAAGTCGATGTGTCAATTCTTATTAATGCTCTCCTGCAACTTCCAGTTGGTTCAACTGTAGACCTGTGTCACTGACATCAAACTAAACCTAATCAGCAATCTTTAGACCACATGCGTTTGTTGCAACCACATCTATGTGTATTGTAACTATATCAATGTGTATTGTAAATATATCTATGTGTATTTTAACCATATCTGTATTATTGAAACCACATTGAAAGTCCATTAAACAACCATCTGCTATACTGATCTCAGCAATTCAGTGTTTAAGGGTATACCAAACCAAGCAATTATTTGTTAAATAAACTTGATGCATTAATTAACTTGATTGCACCTACGAATATTGTATAATGCAAAACTGCATTATACAATATTTGTACAGTTTTATATAGCATCATTAACTCCCAGAGTTGTGACATTGAATTACCCTTTACCAACCACAATTGATGGGGAGAGTCTGGTATTGACAAAGATCCATTGTGTGACTCTGAAATTGAGATTAAAATGGACATCTTGAAAGTTTAGCTAATCCGAGGAGAAACAATTGTGACATTGCCGTGGCTACAGATCCCACCATGGAACAGCAGTAGATAGACCTCACCTGTTGAGCTGGTTTAAAACTTGGCAATCTACATTTGTGTATGCGTGTGCGTGCGTGTTAATTTGAATTTTTAAGAACTTGGCAGTAGGTGTAGTGCGCAAGCAAGAATCCACCTCTTGTTTTTTGTTTTGTTTCATTAATTAGAGTTGTAAACTCCCATTAGGGCTGGCTAACATGGTTTCTGGTTTGTGTTGATGTGTGTTAAAGTATCCAACTATGAGACCTTACGCTTTCTCTTTCCTCCACCCACATCCTATTGAAGACCATTCCATTGAAGAAGACCAAGAGAACAGATCACATGGACCTATCATATTAGCCATATAAACCACTTCTTTTGTGAGGTTAAATTATAGACCACAAATGGCATACCCAATTATGTAATTACTACTCACATAATTGCAGCTATTAATTAGTCGTAACTGTATTACTGGTTGTAAAAGACTTTCACCAGTCAGAAATCTTTGGCCTGAAGTAATTTGAAAGTATAGCAGGCTCACGGATTGACGCTCAGCCTAGTGTACGGCTCATTGTAACCAATCATGTTTCTGAAATGAGATCACACGATGGTACGGTGGCTGGAACGTTGGAATAGGAAGAAAATTTTATATCATGATAAGCAATGTAATAGAAAAAAGAAACATTTTAAAATCAATGAAGAAAAGCTGAGAATCAGTAAGGAAGTTTCCCTGTTTCTGGCTGGTTTCTGTCAACACAGTAGAGGTGTGCAGGCTAGGGTCCAGCCGTAATTTCTTCTCTTTTTACCCGCGATTAAATAATTTATTGCTATGTCTAAATTGGATCACCTTGAGTGGGAAGGGATCTTGGAAAAAATAACTCATAGTGAGTGGGTGTGGCTTTTCCTAAGTCAGATGGACGAGTTCGCTTCTGTGGAAATATTAAGGTCACTGTCAATCAGTTTTTCATGGTAGACCAGTACCCTCTCCCTGCTGCTCAGGACCTCTGTGATTTTGGCTGGGAGAAAGAAGTTTTCCAAACTGGACCTCTCACAGGCCTTCGTCCAGCTAGAACTTTACTTAAACTCACTGAAATATTGTACGCTGAATGCACATCGAGGCTTGTATCGGTTTACAAGTATACCTTTTGGCATAGCTCCCGCCATAGTTCAGAAGATGATGGACACAATCTTGCAATCTCGGGAATCTTGTTGTTCTTCTTAGGAAACTTCCTCAGACAACCAGTGCTGAGGTCTCCAGTTCAACTCCTGGTCATAGTTGGGTTTCCCCCTTTTTCCTTTTTTTTTCTCTCACTTTCTCTCTTTTAAGTTAAAACATTAAATCATAAAGTGAAGTGGGCGTGGTTTTGGCTGGAAACTTTCAGTCTTGTTATTTCACCACACAAGATTTCAAGGGTCAAAGTTCGAAATTGAGACAACGTCGTCTGAAAGCCCACAGAGGAAACAACATATTGACAGTAAAATTAACGCTATTGAGAAAGGGGTGGGGTAGGTAGGGAAATGTGGCGGTACACATGCTGGTGGCAGTGCACCTAGCGATACATTGGATTTTAAGGAAATATGAATACGATATTGTATCACTTTTGTTCTCTCAAATAGACTATGTTTCTATTCTAGTGTCAGTGGCGACGCTACTGATGGTTCAAGATGATGCGAAATGACACCAGATAATGCTAACTGCAGGTGTAGGTGTGCTTTAAGAGGTTGAGGGATTTTTATAATGCACGCAAATCATTTGATAGCGACTAACCAATTGCCACCCCATGTACTCGCCCCAGGGGCTCTGATCGAGTTTATGGTTGCTTTTGTAATGAATTAGTAATTCTAGCCACATATCATTACCTTGACGACATCTGTTGACATCTGTTGACATTCGTTGAGTTGTTCCACACTGGTGGTGGTCAACATCATGGGAAATCATGTTCAGGGCATATATGATACTTTTTTATCATGATGTTCACTTAATTATTATCTCAACAATATATTTTTTCCATTTTCGACATATGGATCCAAGATTCATAAATAAATCCAGTTGGTGTTTCCACCAGACCAGGAATTCATTTCTGTCTTTGCTCTAACCTTGTTGCTCTCAGTAAAGCAATGCTTTTTTTTGTAGCAAAACGTAGAATAGATTCTTCCCCTCCCCACCCCTCCAAAGAAGACTTCATAATGAGATGAAGGATGGACTGCCTTCACTAGCACTCACTCTCCTATTGCAGAACAAGTGTTCAAAATACCTGATCATTATTTTTTTGATTGTGTTTATACTTGTTTGGCAGTGTGTTCATAGTAAAGGATAAGTAAAGGGTTGATAATAAACATCCTGTTTTTAAAATGGTGGATACAGGGGGGGGGGGGGGAAGTTTCATGACTTACCACCGAGAAGAGTAATGGAGGAACTATGAAGACAACTATTTCTCTAGAGTAAAATAACTACCATGGAATAATTATGGTGGAATAATTACCTTTAAATAGTTACAGTTGAATAATTGCAGTGGTGGACCCACAAAGTAGCAGAGGAGTAGCTATGAACAAATTTCAGGGAGCCTGGGGTGAGCTAGCTGCTTGCTTGATATTTTCTGCAGAACAATGAAGTTTTCAAAAGTTTAGGTAGAATTATATATATATATTAATATTTCCCTAATCATCCACTGCAAGCTACTCTTTTATAGCTGGTTCTCTCTCTGCTTCAGAGTGATTGCAGTGGTTTCCTCCCCTTGAAAAAGCTAGATTTACGACCTCATCCCTGCAATTATTTCTGAGTTTTCAGCTTCACAAGAAAAGTTGGCAGTTTGATTAATAGTGGTGGTAGGAATTGCTGGTGTGGACTTTCTTGACTATTTCAGTGCTTTCTAGGATTTGCTTGTAGATTTTTATATCACTTAAAGGTGGTGGGAGCACTTATCCATTGCCCTGCCCTAGCCCCCCCCCCCCTTGGACCACCACATAAAGGAGTATTTTGTAAAGTTGGCTATCTGGTTAGTAGTGGTGGTAGGAATTGCTGTGGCTATGGATTTTTTTTTCAAAATTGCTTTAGTGCTTTCTAGGGTATGTTAGTTTATTTTTTAGTTTGGGAGAAGGTGGAGGGAGCACTTGCCTGAACTCCTGCTCCCCCAAGAGCCAGAAAAGCAGTGCACATTTGAATTTATTTATTTATTTTTTTGTTATTTGATTTTCCTCAATTTTTGAGATTTCCATTTCATTGAAATTTTTCCTATCAAGTACAATTTAATGAAATTGACCTGACCTGATCATAGAGAGTGTAGTAATGATTAAACCTGAGTCATTATGACTATTGTCTTTACTACTTCTCAAATTCATTGGATTCAGTGAAATCCACTTGTACAGTGCTTCTCTCCTGACCCTCCAACCTGTGTCATTATCTCTTCGTTCTCTACACTCAGTTGTGTGCTGTGGTTGCCTTCTCTCACATGGCATTCCTGGAAGTTGTCATGGAGTTGTAACATCCATAAATACAAGTCAAAATGCAGGCAAGGCACTCACACACTTATGTATCTTCCCTCCTAAAACTTTTTTTTTAATAAAGTACATCATGTGACTTTCCTGCCTACCGTTGCTGTCCTATAGTTCCTTAGCCTATTTGTTTTGTTGTTTTTTTTTGGCTGAAGTTAGGTCTACAAATAGAGGATTGCAATGCAGAGCTGGAAATTACATCCTGTAACCTGACAATTACTGGTTAAAATGAAGCAGTGCCAGTATAAGATCGAATTTAACTGGTCATTGTGTCCTGACAAAAGGAAAGGGTGAATTTTTTAAATTTATTTATTTATTTATTTATTTATTTATTTATTTATTTATTTTATTTTATTTTATTATTTTATTTATTTATTATTTTTTTAATTTCTCCCATGGTCAGTAAAGTGTGCAGCTGCAATTTCTTTGTGAAAATGTTTGACTCCTGTAGAAAGAGATCTCTAGCTATTTTTAGCTATTCCTCCCTACCTCTCCTTACGAAGTCACTGATAGTTCCAGTTCTAGTTTTAAAGGAAGAGCTGTTACACGGAGGATAGTGGAAAAGTGGATCAAGGAGAATGACTCCCAGTTAAGCACTTCTGTTTGGTTGAAGTTCAACATGGCTGACCGAGAGCATGTTGCTTTGTTGAAGTGTTGCATCTGCTCCCAGTTTTCTACTAAGCTGGAAGCAATGAAGAACTTTAAGCCAGCCTTCATTAATGGTTCTTTCAACATTCTCATCCCTGCTGTCAAGGATCATGCAGCCACAGATATGCATGCTTATGCAATGCACATGTTGAAGAAGCAGCAGTCATCTAGTGTAGTAGACTATGCTATAATTGCTGAATGCTTTTCTGAAGCTTCCATGGATCTATCTACTCTAGCAATGACCAAGAAGAAGTTTGACATATCATATGTGATTGCCGAGGAGAAGTTGGCGTTTGCTAAGATGAAATTGATCTGTGAGTTGCAGGAAGAGCATGGTGTTGATTTAGGAGTGGGATACAAAAATAATCACATGTGCCACCTTTGTTAGCTTCATAGCCAAAGAATGGAAAATTTGTTTAATAAATTCCTTATCAATACCAGTGTTTTTAGCCTTCAAACAGATGCCAGTGTTGATGCTGGAAATGTGGAGCTTGAGTAATTTTTAATAGTATATTTTGATGATTTTTCTAAAGATGATATAGTTCATATACGCACCAAATTTTTCACTGCAAGACACCTTGACAGTGGTACTGGTGAAGGCTTGTTGTCTCTCTCATGGAGCAGTATAATATATGAATATTGAAGATTGGAGGATTAAAATGATAGGCTTAGCTGGCAAGTTCTTTCCAGACAACAGTTACCTCTGCATAGCTAGTTCCCTCTCCTGAGCAGCTTCAATCTGTCTGGACAAAATAGGTTTGACAGGTCAGATTTAATATTGTCAGCACATTATGTCAGGACACTTAGAAATAATTAGTCTGTGCCCACCATTATTTCCATAAGATCTTTCATCCCAGGGAGAACTGGAGTTTAAGTGCTGTATGATCAAGGAGCTGGCCTGGAACACTAGTAGCACAGAGAATTTCTGACTTTATATGCATCCAATGGGGAACTTTCCATTCCAACAGTTCCGCCTTGGTGTGCTGAAAATATTCTATCTTCCTACTTTGAGTGCAGAGATTGAGAGGTTCTTCTCTTAAGAAATGTTCTGTCTTTCTACTCTGAGTACGGACAAGAGGCGAGTGGGACCACTGTCTGTATACATTGAGTACTGAACATTCTATTGGTTGAGTTAATATTAAAGCTCTGATTGTAAGGAAGATCTTTAGAATGTTCCAATGTGACTGTGATTCAAAGGAAGGGATTGTTATATATCAGTATTGCATCTGTGATTTAAGGAAGTGGTGCTATTATTGGTAATGCCATAGCTGATAAAGTTCCTTTTTTTATCCAGGAAGTTATTAAAAAATCAATGTGGGTGAGTAGGAAAAAAAATCACTAACAAAATGACACAACTGTGAAAACACCAAAATTATCAAACAAGCTGGCGACCTTTTACCAAATATTCATTTTTGTTCATTTAATTCACTTGAAGTTTCCAAATTGTGGAGTAAACAGCATTTTGAGAAATCCCTGTTTGTTTGAGACAAGGTTTACATTGGGAATTGTATTGTGTGGGAGTTTTGATAGAATTGTATGAGGGTGGTGAATGAGAAACAGAAAATTTTCTGCTGTGGCCTAATACTGTATGTGGTTTAAATGCTAAATATAATCTCTGTTAGTGTTATCGTAATAATTTTTGTAGTGATTTTTTTTGATGACTCAACAAAGAAGTGATAAAAGTAGTGATTTTGAGCATTTTTGTAGTGATTTTTGGCTGAATCCATCTAGCAAAACTGTTCCACAGCTTGGAATTTCACAAGCTTATTTAATGATCCTTACCGTATTGGTCTGTCCATTATCTTAATGGAACGAGAAGAGCATTGGTCATGAGTAAGCGTGTTTGCTGAATTTTGATGTTAATTCAACTCAACTCACAGTGCCATCATCTGTCACAATGGAGAAGACAAAGGATAGGAAGAACCATAAAGAAATATTTTTGCCACTTAGATATTACATATTTGTAGGACCTTCTAATGCACGGCTTGTCATGTGATGCACAGTTTGTCTTGTGATGCATAGCCGATCATGTGATGCACAACTTGTCATGTGATGCATAGCTGCTCATGTGATGTGCAGCCTGTCCTGTGATACACAGCTTGTCATGTGATACACAGCTTGTCATGGGATGCACAGCCTGTCATGTGATGCACAGCTGTGTTGCTAGTTGAAGAAACACGTGCCTGTAGAAAAACGCCCAACATAGTTTAGTTGTGATACAAGCCAGTTTTCTCCTCTTGTATCTAATATCATTTGAAGTGGCCACCATTCTAAAATACCTTTATGAGTTTACTCAATATGGAGTCCTATTCTAATCCAATGTTGCATACATGTACAATATAATAAACAAATATGTGTTGTTATGGCAACTCAGCTACATGACCTCTAACCGTTCACTTGCTTGTTTGCAGAGCTCAGGCACTAATAGGTTTGAGGATGGGGCAGGTTTCAGAAGTTTCCATAGTGACAACCAACTGGACAGTGCCCACTACTCCAGCAGAGACGTGCAGAGGAATGTGGCAGAACTCCAAGCGATGGAGTATGGTGATAGGGTGTTCTTGGAGAGGAGAGAGATAGACGTCCAAGATGAACTTGCGAAGCTAATAGGTGGGGCTAGAGAGAAAAGCCGTGATGCGTGGGTGTCAGAAAGTGCTCAACCCTTTGCCGAGCCCAGCAAATATTCTGAGAATTGGAATCGCCTTGGAGCTGTGACGAGAGGGGACAAAGACTCGAGAGAAAGAGAGCTGGGCTTCAGGCATGAACGGGAGGATGCAGCCAGGAAAAGAGATAAGATTTACACTCAAGAGCAGTTAAGGAAGGAACTTGACGATGATCTGAGGCAGCAGATGAGGTCGAATGAAGAGGCTAGGCGGAGAGAGGAAGAGGCTAGGAGGTATGAAACAAGGGTCAGGGAGAGGGAGGAAGTTGAGCGGAGAAAGGAGAGAAGACTCCGTGAAGAAGAAAGGCGAAGAGAAGAAGAAAATCACAGAGAAGAAGAAAGACGTAAAATGGAAGAAAGATGCAAAATGGAGGAAAGAAGCAAAATGGAGGAAAGACGCAAAATAGAGGAACGGCAAAGGGAGGAAGAAAAGCGTAAAGCCAAGGAGAAAAGTAGAGAAGAAGAAAGGCACAGGGAAGAGGAGAGACTGCAAAGGGATGCAGAGATTGCTTTATTGTTAGAAGCACAAAAGAGAGAAGCTGCCAAAATAGCTGAACTCGTGAACAAACTGGATGACCTGAAAGCCTCGCGACTTGCTCTTCAGAAGAAGCGAAAAGACGATGTAGAAGATTTAAGAAAAGAACGGCAAAAGCTGAGGGAAAGAATAAGAAAAGATGAAGAGAAGGCTGCAGAGAGAATGCGAGAATTTGAGGCTGCACAGGAGAAACTGGACATCGAGTTCTCTGCTAAGCAAGATAAAATGGCAGAGCAATGGAAAAAACTCCTGCAAGCGACTGGGGATGGTAAATCATCAGAAAAAGCCCAGGACGGGAAAAAAAGTGAAAACCCTAATGCAGTGAAACCACTAGATGGAAAACTGCATGGCAATATCACCTTTGGAGCTTCTGCTAAGACATCTTTTTCAAAGTCTGTTGGGAAAACTTCAGAATCTTCACAATCAAAGATACGTGGCACAAGTTCAAGAAAGGGTGATGCCCATGCTGAAAGATCCAATAAACTGATACCTAGCAAAAGTGGGCAAAGTAGCACTGCATCCCGTTCGACATCCTCGATTGACACAGCACCCCCAAAAGCAGGGAAGGCAGTTGCAGAACAGAAGGCTGGGTCGTCAAGTATTGGAACCTCTAAGGCAACTTCCACCAGTAGTGGCGTGGACGAGAGAGGATCAAAGGGCAAGCGGAAAGTGATTCAACTCAAGAAACCGATTAAAGTTAAGGAGAGTGAAGGCAAAGACACAAGCTCTCATTCACCCAGTACCAAAAAAGAACCTGTTAAAAAAATCCAGTCTATATATTCAAATAAAATGGACGTCATTGCTGCAAGTTTGTCCGAGTTTGCTCGAGTTGCTAAAGAGAAGCACCAACAACAATCAACAACTGCTCATTCTATTGATGCCGAGTACGGTTCTGATATATCGGCATCTGATTTCGTGATCGATACGAATTACTCTGGATCGGGAAGTTGTCAGGCGGAAAAGAAGCACCAGGAAACCAGAAACAAGGATAATACCAAGTCCCCCAGACTCATGCTTGAGAACAAATCTAGGAAAAGGAGTGGTAGTTCCCAGAACTTTCCGCTACCGAATCCTTCAAGGAGGAAGCAATTGGGGGCAGGCGAACAGACAGAGGCCACTGAGAGTGAGGACGGGAGGAAACGTGGTGGGGACAGGAGCACTGAGCCATCTCAGAGGGAAAGTAGCCACAGGATTAATCCTTCCCACAAACAGGCTCCTTTGAATGTCAAGAAAGTTAAAGAAGAGGAGAGGAGAAATAGCCATGGTGAGGGAAGAAGGCAAGGATGTGAAGGCGAGGGAAGACAGCAAAATCCCTCGACTGACCAGAGAAGGGAGAAAGGAAGGTTATCACCTATCACTGCTCCTTCTTCTAGTACATCATATCACGAGAGCATAATGGCCCAACTGCGATGGACTCAGAAGGAACTTGCAGGAGAAAGACCTCATACAAGTTTCAGGAGCCTGGATACACTTGGTGGACATGGGTTGGCATTCACGCCTCCAACTTCAGAGGAGTGGTTGGGTCAAGATCGAGATGACGCTGCAGGAAGAAGTAATGTTTCGGCAGTTCCCTATTCTTTAAAGCCGCAACAAGGAGTTTCGGGAAATTATTTGGAGCTTTAGTGGTAGCCACACCCTCCTTTATGGCCAGATATGTATTGCATGTACTTTAAAACTGAAATTGATTGATATATATATACCACATACATGATTGGAGGACATACTGTTAGTGTAGTATGTTTTAATTGCTAACTATGTGTGTCTGTTATATACTACAAAATAATGCATTTTGGTAAAAAGAACTTATCTTATCTCTTGCTATTATCTAAAATCTGCATGCACATGTGTTGCATTAGTACTTTTAAGAATTGCCTCCCATCCTCTCCCTATCAGTTTCTCTATTTCAAATTATTATTACTTCTCAAGAAATGAAATGGGAACTATGGTTTAGGTATGTAATATACATATGTGGCACCTTCTCTGAAGCAGGTTTGGAACAATGAACGTCAATATGGAGTTTTTGCCTGGAGGGGCCTGGTTGAGAGGGAGCAGGAATCCATAGGAAGTGGTCCAAAGAATATAAAAACTGATATTCATGGCTGGGTTTACGATGCTATCAAGGAGAACAAGATTATCAAGGAGAACGATAATTTGTATATAGTTGTGTAAATTAAAAACAAACCATTTAAATGTTGACTACTCAATTTCAGGTTATACAGTGGAACCTCCCTTAAGGTACTCTCTAAAATAGGGACAACCTCTACAATGGACAAACATGGCACCAATTGATTCCCTACAAAAGCTAATAGATCAATATCTCTAAAAGATGGCTCACCTAACTTCGAACAATGGACAAAAGCTGGGGGCAGCTTCCAATAAATCCATTGAAAATGGACGTCTCAAAATGATGCCCCAGCCTTTTTATGAAATTGAATGAACAAAGTCAAGAATAAAGATATATACACGAAATGAAGCTAAATGAGGCTCGTGACTGTTTCTTCCACCAGTTCCTTTTGCATCTCAACTAGGATTTTAGTCCCTACAGCCTGGTTGATATATTGTTTCCAGGGAATACCAGCAATTTTATTCACGGGTAGGTATTTCCAGGCAAAAACCAGTAATTTTATTCACAGTTTTGAAGCTGAATCCCTTGTTGATCTCTCTGTGCGTATTTTTTTTCTATAATAAAAAATTTAAAAACCGAAGGAGGCATGCCAGTGAAGTCTCTACCATCCAAGTAAACACATTTTCTTGGTTATACTTTTAATATAGATCTTGAGGAAATTCGAGTATCCGTTTAATTGGTTTTTTTTGTGCCTATATTTTCACAAATTCACAAAGTTTTGCACCTTCAATAAAAACAAGATATTCACAATTACTGTGGTATGCAAATTGCTTATGACTTCAGTAAGTCTTATGACATGGAGATGGGGATGTGTGTATTTGGGTGCACTTGATGCTGATACTTCAAATTACAGACTGGGTGTGGTTATATCACATGTATGACCAAATGGAGTTGAAAAGCCTATAGCTTTTACTTCAGGTACTCCTAACAAATGAAAAGAATTATTTACAGATTGATAAAGTGGCTTTGGTTTTGTGTATGCTGTTATCCTGCCCTGAGACGGATTTCAAAACTTCAGCAGTGATTAAGCTTGAGGATGAGGGTGAAAGGATTGCTTTCAAAATGGAAGGACTTCCAAGAGGATTGTAGGAGGTCAATTTTAGCTTCTCTACTCATTCTTCAAAGCCTGTTATCTTGATAGGAAACCTTTAAGGTACAATCAACTGCTTCAATCACTACTAAGTCCCATAGACAATCCTTGACCATGTGAAGGAGTGCTCTGGGAATAATGTCACACCAAGTTTCTTCTCTGAAATGCAATTTATTGGGTCATGCAGGGGCTAATTTGTTACATAGGAAGTCTTCAGGTGTCAATGTAACGTGTCAGAGTGGGCACACACACACAAAGAAGAAAAAGGAAAGGAACAAAGCACAAAAACAAAAAAAGGAAAAAGAAAGAAAAGGTACAATGGGAGACACTAGAGCATTCCGGATAAGCAGCTATGCGTGAAGGAGGAAGCAATTTATTGTTTGTAGAACTGATCTACTTCAGTCCAAGAAATGTGTTAGGGAAGTAAGTTCGAGATTCCCTATCTCAACCAGTGGTTGGTGAAGCCAAAATTTCAGTAAACAGTATTGTCCAGAAGTATGAGGGAGCCATGTTAGCCTAACATTATTCAGATTGCATATTGATACTTTTGAACAAAATCGGGCATTCAAGTACATAGAAGTGGCAACATTGCTTACCTCGTCACAGACAGCTATGCCCTCCCCATAATTATGGTTGCTTCCTAATTGACCACTACCACTTCCTATCCCATTATTTCAGCTGTAACTTCAATTCAGCTCTTGTCTAATCAGAATTAGATTAGTGTTCCTAAATTGAAAATTGAATACAAATAAGTATGTTAATTTCCACTGTATATGGTTAGTATCATAAATGTCAAAGGGCACCCACCGTGAGTTGGGGTGAGTCAGAGTTACTTCACCAGTTCACCCTGCACCACTAAAAATGACTAAGGTCCTCCACAACACTTCGGTCTGGAGGATGTATGTGTTTTTCCACAACACATACAACCCCTTCACTTGTCAGCCAAAAGACATTGGAGGTGTTGGCTTAGCAACTGAACCATAAAAAGAACTTTGGTAAAATACATTGATATGAATGTGTGTGGCCTGTCTTAGTTGGAGGATGTGGTTGGACTTCAGTGCTGACATTTTCTAATAAAGTATCAAATTAGGGATGTTCCTTTAGGAACCACAGGAGGTGTGGTAAATGTGAACACAGTTGCAATAATTGAATGTCAACTATGTATGTATATATATATATATATATATATATATATATATAAATTGGAAAGAAAAAACAGATTTGATGTTCTTTCAAAAAGTACGGAAACAAAAAGGTCATTCTCCAATTGAGTCCTGATACAAGGCATGAGCCTCAACTATTAGTGCCTAATTCTACATCCCTAATTCTACATCCCTAATTCTACATCCCTAATTCTACATCCCTAATTCTACATCCCTAATTCTACATCCTAATTCTACATCCCTAATTCTACATCCCTAATTCTACATCCCTAAATAACTGCCTACAAACTACGTTGTAAGTGTTATAAAAATAAAGATTTTTTTTTTTTTAATAATAGAATTGCTGAAATGGGTGAATAATAGGATAATTTATTTTTTTTATTATATTGAAAATATCAAAAAGAAGGTACTCTAAATTGTACGGAAAGAATTATGTTACTACCTCAACAAGCTTAGTAGGTGTATAGTAATAATTAGGTCATGTTGTAAAGTCCTTGGTATTGATTCAGTGCTTTGGGGATTTAGAATTAATTTCCAGAATCAGAAGTTCCATTATTCATCCAGGCCCTCGGAGGAATTATAGTAAATGGAAGAACAGCTTGACTGTGGGAATTAGAAGTCACAGTTGTCAAGCAATCACTCAGTCAATCAATCTGTGCTGTCAGTAGTCTGCAAGAAGAAATTTGGTGGAACCCTGGGCATGCACAATAAATGGAGTCCATAACAGAAGATAACATTGTTACATGATTAACCTTCATGATTGAGTATACTAATGAAGAAAACTGAAGGATCATGGACGTAGACTAGTTGAAACTTCAAATAGCAGGTAGCTTGCTCATGACAACAAAAAAAAACATAGAGGAGAATTTAAAAAGAAATCTTTTTTTCCCCCTTTTTTTCCTTTTCTCTTTCGTTATTTTTAGGTGGAGTTAGCTTCTGGCATAGAACTTAGACATGACCTTGGTTGAAGACACCAGAGCACAGCATATGAAAGTTTTGGATTTCTGTTATCCAAAAGTGGGAATTTATTTGGTATTAAGCTTATGATTAAGAGTTTGTCAACCCAAAGTAGAGACTGCAAATGCACTATCAGATACAGTTGTTGCTGGAGGTGGTGTGTAGTGGTTGTAAGTGGGTGACAGAAGATGGTTCTGAAGTTTGGTTAACTAGGCACAGAACACTACATCAGCTGCCAAGTTTGTCCATGCATGTTGAACAAAGCACTTTAGGAAGCAGCAAAACAATTTGAACTCACTCCAGTGTTGGTTATGCACATGGAATCTGGAGCACCCAAGAAGAAGATAGGTTCATTCAAAAGGACTGTCTCTATCTTATAAGGTGCCTTGTATAGACACTTCTAAAATATTTTCTTGCACACATGAGCAACAATGTGGTATTGAAATGTCTAGGATAGAGGAAGTAGAAAGGAAAATACAGTAATTAGAAATGCAATTTATATTTTTGGATTAACTGACCCTGCAGTAAAAACTGCCAATAATCTCCCCCCAATTTTAGGAAGGTAAAGGGTTTGCTATGCCAGCAGTGTGAACAGACTCTAGTTATCCCTGGAGATCAGGTGCTGGAGTACTGAGGGGGGCAGGTTGACTAAGGTGGAGGACAACAAGGTCTGGTCTTGCCTGTCTTGAGGAAGGTGTCATGGCAACAAGTCCTGGATACAAAGGTTTCCTGATTCTGGAAGGAAGTATCATACTGAATGGGAATAAAGGTTTCCCTGGGTCAAAAAAAGGCAAGAGATGGCACTGAATGGGAATGCCAGTCTACAATGGCACCAGGGTTGAGCCACCTGGCAGCACCATGAAAGTGCAACCAAGCATGCTAGGAAAAGTGGAGGGAAGCAGTCACCTTTAATATTCACTCCAACAAAGAAACTAAACCAGGTGAGCCAACCAAAGATTTCAAGAGGATGCAAGATGCCTATGTGGTAATTAATCGAACCAAGTACGCTCTACTAATTTAGAAAATCATTTAAGAAAATCATTTAAGAAAATCATATACGGCTTTCAAAGAAGACCTCAAATATGTTTATGGCTCAATATACTGCATCGTAATTGATAAAAGCACTGATTTGCACCACAATCAAGATAGTATTTTTATAACAACAGTATTCTATTCATGAGGTATCACAGAAAGTTTGGACACCATTGGTCCCTGCATCACAGATAGCATTGGTCTCAGCTGTGATGAAGCCTCAATCATGGTGGGTGAGTATAACTCTGTATGGTCTGTCAATCATGCGTCATGTGAATTGTCCACAATTGGTCAACTCTTGATCACATCCCTAGGTGGTTCAGCCCAAGGACACTGCCATGGGAGGACTTCAAAAACCTTGTCACAGTCATGAATTCAGATGGATGTGATGTGGAACTCCTGCACCTTCATAGAAAGACAAGAAGGCTGGTGAAATCATAATTTTTGGACAACGTTCTGATTAAGTAGTAATGAGTTACACGCATACTTCACTGCTGTGGAGCCTAAACTGTACACTTCTAGTACATTCTATAGCTTGTTCTTTTGCTAGTGTCAGGAAGGATCCTCACAATTATTTCTTTTTTGTCTTTCTCGCACCTGTTGTTCAAGTTTCTGTCAGATAAAATGAACCAAGAGAAGATGAAAAAGAAACCGAGGCTACTCACCAGAGTCTCAGTAACAGAATTTTAAAATATTTTTAAATATTATTATTATTATTATTTTTATTTTTTTTTTATCTATTTTTTTTTTTTATCGGAATGGCCTGACTAAATCACTTTCTCTGTCTATGATGTTGGTCACCACTTTATGAAGGACAGAAGCTCCTCAATAAGGAATAACATTCTGACCAAGTAAACTTCATCATCCAGTCTGTGAAGAAATGCTGCTTTGATTTTCTGATGGAGTGCAATGTTTAGTTGGAAAAAAAGAAGAAAAAGATTTCCTCCCAACCTGGCTGTGTTCAAAGGATTGAATAACCTGTAGATATAATCCCAAGTCAGTCCAATGTGTTCCATTGGACCAGTTTCACTGTGAGTTCAGAGAAGAAGCAATTGTCTTAAAATGAAGAGTGGTACAGAAGGGATCTCATGGTAGGTAGACTGGAAAGAATAGGTTTTGTTTGTTTGTTTGTTTTTCAAAAAGTGTTGTCATGATACCACTGAGGTTTAGCTGAAGATCTCTCTACACCAGACAACAGGTAACATGTTTAATTTTCTTTATGTAACACTAGCAGGCATACCTGGCATTGCCAAGGATATAATGATGCCACATCACATTAAGGTTTGGCCAAATATGACCCAGCCCATGTCCAAGGGTTTGACCAAGTACAATTTTTTTGTGTTGCTATTTTTAGCCTACCACTCCCACAGGATTGTGTGGCCAGGTGGGACTCAGCCTATGTCTCTCTCTAGTCATGTGTGTTCATACCAAATTTTGATGCCAGATCTAAGGGTTTATACCAGGTACCATTTTTAGCATTATAGACTCGTTCATCCACAGTAAGAGGTGTGGCTATGTGGTCCAATTTTTTCTGGTTATGTGCTTTGGTGATAGAGTGGATACACAAGCAAGAGACATAAATACATACATATTCACATGTACGAGCCAGTAGGAAGTGGAACCTGTAAGTTTCAGATTGGTAGACCTGTGCCTGAACCACTTAGCTATGCTTTATTCAAACGTTTCCCATGCGACACAGATTCTAAATATATATATATATATATATATATATATATATATATATGGGTTTATGGGTTGAACTACTTAGGTCCAAGCGTGATTAAAAAATTTCATTTGTATGCAAGAGTTTTGTTTAGTTGCCTTAGTTTACATATAGGTTGTATATAAGTATGCCTTTATTCAATCAATAATATTATGTTGATCATAAATAATTGTTTACTGTTTCTTTGTTTGTTTGTTTTATAGAAAAATCCTATACTGTGAAGATGTTGCCATAAACAAAATCCTCCTCCATTAAATATTCTGTCTGCCTTCGCGGGAGACGACAGAATGACTCCCAACGAGATATATTTTTCACTCAACATGTCTGACGTGATCAATCCTAAACCAGAAAAAGATGTACCGGTCATTGAAATGGATATCAATTAAATACCCATTGCCAGTGCAGTATGTAATGCCATATCGGTAATCAATAAAGTAATAAATGGAGAAAATATCAAACAGTTGGCATGCCTGTGTGGAGATCATCGCAATACGGAATCTGGAAGAGATTACAATTCTTCTATATGTGTGGTCTGTGATGGAGATGAAGCAAAGAAACACGTCAAAGTTGCACCACTTCTGAGTGCAGGAGCTCCTATATCTGTTGTACTTGGCAACATCACACAGGAATTCGACGAGGTGCGAACCAGCAGAATGCAACAGTCAAGACATGCTGTAGCCGGTCCTCTGCTCAAAGAAGATGCCTCAGGACACAAGGCACAGGTGCAAATGATATGCCACTGCCTGACCTGAGAGTGATGTACAGGAAGGCAAGGGAGAGGCATTCTTCAGAAATAGTTTTCTTCAGATGCAAAACTGCTAAAGACATTTTTGAGGTTGTAAGTGGCACTGTACACAGAACAGCACACAAGGAAGATCTCTCGGAAATGTAGGAGAAATTGAGCCATTGGTGGGAAGCTTCGAATAGTTCATTAAAGACAGTGGAAAGAAGCAGTTCACATCACCTTTGAGATAACCTCTGTGGCTACGATTTTTCTCTGATATAGATCCAAACTGTCCTTATCGAATTCATTACATGTTACCAATACATAGGATATAGATATGATCATCATTGTCGGAGGAAGACATGGATTCTCAACCAGTGGCTTCCTCGATTGAAGAAGCATGTGTAGCAGACGATATTGATGTTAGAAGAAAGTAATGAATAAGAAGGAACAGTCATAAGTTGGTTGTAATTTTACCAATGTATCCACATTTGGAAATGGGTAGTAGTAAGGCAATAAAATGGATACATATGAACAAGTGCTAATGGATGTCCAATCAATGTCCTGAGAGCTGATTGGTCGATTTTCCAAGATGATGCAAGGCCATCTTGAAGAAGCCCGATACTATAGAAGAGGTGTGTTAACAAGCAAGAGACAGGAACCTAATTAGGAATAAGTACTAACCTCACATAACAGGAGCTCTCAGGCTTAAGAACAAGGAGCTTAATACTAGTGTAACTCTATTGTCAATACTATTAATACTGTATTTCATGCTATTCATGCTTACGCATATACATATCTGGAACTGAGGAAAGAACTTATTCAGGGTTTACATTATTTCGCTACTTTTGAAGTTCACTTGGGGTTCCTCCTATAGCAGCTCAAAACTGTAGTATCTGGCTTAGACTGAGATAGACAGTGGGACAGACTGTCAATAGGAGTCAAGCAACAGAAAGTGCTACCTTCTTAGAAAAACCATAACACTAAGAAAGGTAGACACTCAAATCATCCATGTATATAAAGTTGGTGTTTCCGTTTGTGTGGTGCGATTCAATGCCCATAGGTTTGGTCAAAACTGGATTAAAGTTGGTGTGTATATTCAGAGGGTTTGGCATGAGGTTATTTATCATACAAATTTTTGAAAAGTGGTTCCCCTGGTGAGGAAAAAAAATTTATCAAGTTTCCGTAAGAAAAAAAAGCCTGAAAAACTATGCTGTGATAGTCAAAGTGGTGGTCTTCCAAACTGAAAGTCCCAGGTTTGATTCCCCCAAGACTTTTTTTTTTTTCCTATCTATTTCCTTTCTTTTTTTCTTCTTCTTTCTTCCTCATTCTTTTCCTTTCTACTTTCTTACTTTACATTTGACTCTGGTTTAAAGTACTGTATTTGTATGTATGCGGGTCTACTACTGGGGTCAATAGGGACAGACTATTGTAAATCTAAAGAGTCCAGATAGGTATCAGGAGAAAGAAATTCACATCTTCAGGCTATGGTTGGCTTAATTAATTTTGAAAAAAATAAATTTTACGCTTCAAAAAAATAAACCAACAAATATGGCAGTATAGCTGTATTAGATACAGTTTGGGTTTGATGGGAGAGGCCAAGGGATTTGAGTGGCATGATTTATGGCAGCTCTGAGCACCTCTACTTCCAGTTTAATACAGAGACAACAGATATTGACCATAAAAGAGGTAGTAGTTGAAGGGTAAGTAGCATTTTAATATTGTTTTAAAGAAGGAAATATTCCCCTATAAACAACTTCACTCTAGATTGAAAATTGAAAGGTTGGAATTTAATTCAAAGGAATTAAAAAAAAGTAATGGTGATTTTGATTATCATTTCCAGGTTTTCTAAAGTGGATAGGGTGGTATGAAATGGTGGCACAGCACTATTATGCATTATAAATAAGTGGTTTACAGAATACAAATAGACAACTGGAATACTTGACTTTGGCTTTGTAGATCAAATTACCAGAAAGTTAAATGTTCCTGGGCTCCCTCATTTGCTCAGTTTTCTTTAAATATATCTTTCAGCTATATAAAGGTGTGGGGCAAAGATCATACTACCAAGCTTAACCACATGAGGTGCTGTATGTGGTAGTGATATTCTTCACTACTAAATAAAAAAAAAAAAAAAAAAAAAAAAAAAAAAATTAAAAAAAAAAAAAAATTAAAAAAAAAAAAAAAAAAAAATTTAATTAAAAAAAAATTTTAATTGGGAAAATAGAGTGGTAAGATAAATGAATGATGAGAACTGGTGATTTTCAAGAAAAAATTGTGGTCACACTGCAGAGTTTTTAAAAATCTTTATTATTATTATTATTTTTTTTTTTAACACATGAAAAAAAAATGTCAATAGCAGAAGCTAATTGTGAGATACATGGATTAATGCTGATGAGATTAAAGCAGATGGTTTGTGATACACGAATTAATGTATAAATTACAAGGTAAAATTGTAAGGGAGAAAAGATAGTTTAATTAAGGTACAATTGTTTGACTAATTATTTGAAGATGGAAGGAGAGGTAATGTTTTAATATGGGGTGGAAGAGAATTCCAGAGTACTGTGGCAGTGGGAATAAAAGAAAATATAGTAGCAGAGGTTTGAGAGAAAGGAATTAGAATGTTAGAGGAATGATAGTTCGGGGGGGGGGGGGGGGGATCAGATAGGAATTAAAGCTGGGTGGATGGTGTCTAAATGGATTGATCATGTCTACTTGATAGAGTAGGGAGCTTGATGGAGGAGGGGAGGGTGGAGTAGTCAGAAGACCAATTTTTAGTGGATAGTTTAAATATGAAGTGCTGAACTTGTTTGAACAGCTTAGAGTTAACAGAAGAAGGACAGGGTGCCCATACAGTGGAGCAGTCAGTGAGATGAGGGAGAACTAGTGCAGTAGAGAGTGAGAGAAATGCACTGGTAGAAAGCTGGTGGTAAAGGCTTCGGTAAATTAATCCTAGTACTTTCCTAGACTTTGAACGTATGTTACTGTTATGTAGTGACCATGAGAGGTTTAAATGATAGTTAATCAAGGTATTTATAGGATCGAATTAGCTCAGTGGGGTATCATTAAGGATGAGTGCAAGTAGAGGCATTGTTGATACTAAACATTTTTGAGTTATCATAATGTACTTGCTCTTCTTTGGGTTTATCTTTAGAAGGCAAGAAGATAACCAGGATGTAATCAGTGATAAATCTGATTGTAGGGAGTTAAAGATGAAAGTAGACGTAGAGTGGAAGGGATGTGAGAGGAGGATGTAGTCAGCATGGAGAGTTAGTGTGGAAGGGGTGCAAGTGTAAGCTTGCTGATGTCATTAATATATAAAATAAAGATGAGTGGGCCAAGAATGGATCCTTGTGGAACTCCAGAGAGTGCTGGCATGGAGAGGAGAGAAAGCCAGAAATAGTTATGCTTTGAGTACATGCTGTATGGTAAAAGCAAAACCAATACAGAAGATGGGAGGGAAGATTGAGAGCCAATAAGATGTTAAGAAGAAGCTTATGTGGAACTGAATCAAAAACTTTCTTTATATCAAGAAAAACTGTACATATAGATTTATTTTCATCAAGAGAGGAAAACTGAGATTGTGTTAAGGAGAGGAGGGCTGTTTTGGTAGAAAAACCTCTGTGGAAGCCGAATTAACTATTAAATAAAACGTTCTTGATGACATGATTTTGCAGGTAATCAAAGAGGTGACATTCAAATACTTTACTGATCAGGGAGGAAAGAGATATGGGACAATAGTCAGAAGGCAAGATTAGTGAGGAGTTGTTTGGGGAATTGGAACAATTAGTGAGTGCTCTCAGTCAGTGGGTAGTACCCCAGTTGAGAGGAAAGAATTAAATATAAGAGAAAAAGGGATAAATAATGACGAGGAAGTGTTTTTACACATGGAAGCAGGGATAGAATCAGAGCCTGCAGATTTATCAGAAGGGATGCAGGATAGAAGACTAGACCTCTCACTGGCCTTCCTCTAGCTAAAACTTCACCCAGACTCACTGAAATGCTGTACGCTGAATACACAATTTGAGGCTTGTACCGATTTATATGTAACCCTTTTGGCATAGCTCCCGCCATATTTCAGAGGATGATGGACACCATCTTGCGAGGTATTCCTGGAGTAATGTGTTCCATCGATGACATTTTGGTAACGGGGCCTCAGATGTTGAACATCTCCAGAGATTGGAAGACGTCCTCTGCCACTTGCAAGCCCATGGCCTCAGGATGAAACTTTAAAAGTCTCTCTTACTTGAAAATACTGTGGAATATTTAGGGCATCAAGTGGATACAGAAGGAATACAAGCCTTACCAGCAAAGGTTGAAGCAGTAGAAGGGCTCCTCTGCCACGAAACACACAGCAGTTGCAATCATTTTTAGGATACTGAGTTATTATTATAACTTCCTTCCGAATTTGGCTATCATCCTCAATCCCCTCCATGATCTTCTCCTTAAAGGCAAGAAGTGAGTTTGGTCGATCTGGTATTTACAGGCTATCAAGACTGCCAAACAGCTCTTGGCCACCACATTCATGGTGCTTACACATTATGACTACATCTTACCACTTAGATTTTCTACAGATGTTTCATCATATGGACTAGGGGCAGTCATTTCATGGTCCCAAATGGAACTGAGCGACCAATCATCACGATTACTGTTGAAGAGTGAGAAAAATATGCACAGATTGGCAAGGAGGCTTCAGGCTCATATTTGGTATTTGTAAGTTTTACACATACTTGTATGGGAGGAAATTTTCACTAATTACGGACCATAAACCACTTACCACTATTTAGGCCCCCCCCCAAAAAAGGAAGTTCCCGCCATGGCAGCTCAAAGTTTGCAATGATGGGCCATTCTGTTGGGGGGATACAACTACAACATCGAATTTCATTCCACAGTAGAACATGAGCAGTTCTCGGAAACTAGGATGTGTAACATCCAACAAATTGAGATGTTGCCCCTGTCTTCTCAAGAGATCATGAGAGCCACTCGGTGAAATTCCATCCTTAGCAAAGTCTTATCATATAGTCTCAGAGATTGGCCAGTGCATGTTCCCAAGGCTTTTCAATCCTACTGCTCAAAGATTGGTGAGTTCTCTGTGGAAGAAGGCTGTTTGTTGTGGGGAAGATGTATTGTGATTCCTCAGAGCTTGCATTAGGTGGTGCTAACTGAACTACATGAAGAGCACATGGGGGTGTCATGCATGAAGGCACTGGCTTGCTGTCATATCTGGTGGAAGGGACTGGGTAAGGAATCAGAGGAGTTGTGGGAAGTCTTGCCATACTTGTTTGGCCATGAAGCAATCACCCGAAAAAGCTCTGTTACATCCATGGACATGGCCTGATTGTCCTTGGCAATAACTTCATGCAATTTTGCAGGCCCATTCCTTAATCAATCCTTCCTTATTATTGTGGATGCTCATTCAAAATTGGCAGAAGTAGTAGAGATGGTACACACCACCACTGCAATTGCAGCCCTGAGACATTTGTTTGCCATGCATGGCATACCTGAACAGATAGTGTCTGACAACAGGCCCTAATTCACTTCTTGTGATTTCGAGGAGTTTACAAGAAGAAATGGAATCAAGCATTCACTATTATTGTCTTACCATCCAAGCTCAAACGGCGAAGCAGAATGGTTTGTCAGGACATTCAAGGAGGGCATTGAGGCTGCTAAGAATGATTGCCTTACTCTAGCCCATCAGTTGGAGAACTTCCTTCTCTCATACTGTACCACTCCACACCACCACCATCACTCCACCATGTGAATTGCTGATTGGTAGGAGTTTGCGTACTAGATGGCATCACCTGAAACAAGATGAGAGTGATGAGTCAGTTGATGGCAGTCCCAGAAAAAAGTATAGATATGACCAACATGCTTGGCAGAGGGAATTTATTGTGGGTCAATCTGTGATGGCATATGATCACTAGTCTCGTCTATAAGATGGAAGAAAGTGTACAACCCGTCTGCTTCAGGATTATCTGATGAGTGCTTGCGAGTGTGTTCTCTCTTTGCTTATAGGATCAAGGAAATGAATTCCACCATGACAAAGCATACCTTCTGCAAAGAGATGGTTTTCTTTGCATATGTTGTGAATCAGGGACCATTCGACTCGAAACTTGGCTTCAATTAGAAAATATGTGGTGACTTTGCATAGTTCTAACTGTAACTCAAGCACATGCTATTGGCTGCTTTGATTGCTATTTCTGATGATGCTTGTTCAATTCTTCAACTTATCCACAATATGTATTGCACTCTCAAACACTCTAACAAACACTCAAGTTTACATTGACGTATTGTGTACGTATTGCGTATGTATTGTGTACATATTGTGTACAAATGGCACTCTCAAACACTAACACACACTCAAGCTTACATTTAAGTATTGTGTACATATTGTGTATAAATTGCACTCCACACTTTAACACACACTCAAGTTTACAATTACGTATTGTGTACATATTGCACTCTCAAACTCTAACACAAGCTCAAATTTACAACTACATTGTTTATGAATTGCACACTCTAACACCCTAACACACACTCAAATTTACAATTACATATTCACAATTCCTACTGTACTCTCGAACACTCCATAACACACACTCAAATTTACAATTACTAGTTATTGCACTCTATGCAATGGCCATACCCACTCTACTTCTATTTAAATCTTTTACTCAATCTAAAATAAACACTTCTCCTTTCTACACTCCTCCTATTTACCCTAACCCCTTATCCCTGGTCAGAATGTGCAATTCTCGGAATGGGGGATGTAGTGTTGTTTGTTGTAGTCAAGTATGTATGGGCTGACAAAGAAGACATCACTAACAAATATGTTATAAGTACGTAGTGTGTATCCTTGGAATATATAGTGTGTTCCTTCTCATCAAAGAAGTGGTCAGAGGCATGAGCACCAGTCGGTACACAACATGTACTGCTGCTCTTACACACCAAAACACACTGCTACATACGTGTTCACTACACTACATACTCTTCACATACTTGTCAGCCATATCGTGGTGAATTACAGGTTTTCTGGAGTGGATAGGTGGTTGTGTGTTGGTGACAATCACAGTATTTATTCTCTAAGAAAGAATGGTTTGCAAATTACCAGACATATGAATCAGGAATAAGGACCTGCTCTAATTGGTCAAATGAGGAATAATAGTTCACAGAAAAAGGGAAAAAAGAAGGTAGTGTTCACACTGGAACATAAGTGGGAGCTTACACAAATATCTCCATACTTTTAGTCCAATCTCCTCTTCATAGGAGGGAAATTTTGGAGAATCTCCAGATTTCTGGAAATCTGAGGTTGGCAAGTTTTTTATTGGCCAAAATAGATATCAGTGGTATGGGTAGAGAAGAATTTCATCATGTCTGTATCAAATGATAGCACAGGATATTATTGCAGGCAAGCCATGGAAATTCAGGATGCACATGGTGGCCTTATTAAATTTTTGTTTAAGGTAGTTTTGCTGATTGTGAACTAAGCAAAGTTGTTTGACAAAGCAGAGAACATCCTAGTCCCCTTGTTATGGACCTTTAATTTATTTTGTCTGAAGTGATTAGCTTCTATTTCACAGTACTGGTACATCACAAGAGCTGGTTGGTCCACTCCACTTTCCAAGTAGATGACCTACCTTCTCCATTTACTTCAAACTAACTCTATAGGGGAAATGGCTTGTATGGACACAGGGTCCCTGAGCTTGAGGTGTGTTTGGTAGCCATCACTGAATTAAGCACAACTGGGTTGTTAATGGTGTTGCCTTCATGATCAATTGGGAAATGTTTTTGATTGCACATATTTACCAAAAACATTTTCTTTCTTCTTTCTTTTTGTTAATACATCAATACTAGCTATTGGAGTAATGTAATGGCTAACTGAAGTAAGAATTTTTTGGTTCTCCTGCTCCTGTTGGCTGGAGATATGGAGTGCAATCCTGGACCCTACAAGGCAGGTAAGTTTCAAAGTTACAAATCAACATTTTTTTTAACTATTAGAAAAACTGCGTGTATACAAATTAATTAAAGATGGCATTTTGTACTTAAAGAAACATATCCCAAACAAAAGAATTTCAAACATAACATGCTATGGATCTTGTGTGTGTGTGTGTGTGTGTGTGTGTGTGTGTGTGCGCGCACACACACACACACACACACACACACACACACACACACACACACACACACACACACACACACACACACACACACACACACACACACACACACACACACACACACACACACACACACACACACACACAACACAACACAACACACACACATTAATGTATATACATGCTAATAATACTAATATTTATACATAACATAATGATGCTTGGTTCACAGGCACATACCTGTGCACAAAGTCGTAAATTAATAATTCTTTGCTCTCCATCGAGATAGTTGATAGGAAAGCTAATGCATCAGTGTTTTTGAATTGAAAAAATAAGTGAAGTATAATGCTATTTATATTCAACCCTTTCCTGCTTGTATAAACATGGACGTAGAGTTATTGAGTTGTTTACTGAAGGACTTGGACTCCGTCAAACACAAGTACTTATTCTTTGGCATCAACCTGAACATACCTCTACCAAAAATAAGAGAATGGGAAGGCAATTACTTCAAGGAAAGTACTCGGATATTTCCAGAACTTATCCATTTCTGTCTATCAAACTTCCCTGAGAATACTTGTGTGGAATCACTGTGCAATGCCTTGGACCAAATTGATGAATGGCTCTTAGCACAAGAAATGAGGGGGAAATACAAAATATTGCAAGGTAATACTTATATTTCCTCACATTCTTGCACATATTCAATATATTTTGCTTATGATATTTAAAGGTGAAAATGGAGCAAAAAGTGAACATATTCCAGAAATTAAGAATTCTTCCCCATTAGAAAGTAAGTTCCCAATAGATAACATACACATCGTTTGAATTGTTACGTTACTCAATATCACACAATTCTGACTCTGAATTTGTGTACATCTGAATAGGAGATCCATCTCATACAACTACTCACCAGAAATTTAATGCAGATGAGAGGTCTAGAAATGAAAATACTCCAGCAATTGAGACTTCATCCTCATCAGATAGTAAGTTTCCAATAGAAATACTATACGCACTGCTTGTGTTGTTATGTAGTGCAACAGTATACAAGTTCCAACTTGTTTTAATCTGTATATATCTGAATAGAACATCCATCTGATACAACTGCCTACCCTCCGTCAGATGTGGTGGAGGTGTGTCATACTGCTCTCATGTTCCCTGCACTTCAAATAGACCCAAATAACAATAAACTAATCAAAAGACTGGAACATTAGTCCAACCAGATGATACTTGAGTTTAGCAATATCCTTGTCAAGTACAGCAACTATATCAAAGATTCGAAAATCGACATTGATGAGTTGATGTGGACAGTACAAAGCTCTAGCAAGTCTCCACCATATAAAAAAGGATGAGCGAATACAAACCACAGTCAACAACATGGAAGCTACATGCTCAGTTCCAAAGTACATGAGAATTATCAGCTGCTACTGTTCGATTTTCAATTTCAAGGTTGTCAAATATCTTGTGGAGAACTGTCATTCTGACTCATTGTTGCAAGATGCTGATTGAAGCACTCCTTTACATTGTGCTGCTGCTTGTGGTCACCTGGAAATAGTGAAGTACTTACTAGCCATCTCAGACTGAAATCCACTTGTGAGAGATGTTCATAATAATACACCACTTCACAATGCTGCTCGAAATGGTGCACTAGAGATCGTCAAGTACTATATAAAAGAATTGAACTGTGACCAAAATATTGGAGGCCAAGGGGGGAAATCTCTTCTCCATCAATCTAGTGGACGTGGGTATTTAAATGTTGTAAAATATCTTGTGGAAGAATGTCACTGTGACCCACTGCTTCTAGCTGACGATGAAGTCACTCCATTGCATAATGCCTCTGCTGGTGGTCGCTTGGAAGTAGTGAAGTACTTAATAGCAGTCCAAGGATGTGACCCACTTATTCGAGATAGTGATGGTACTACACCTCTTCACTATGCTGCAATGCATGGTAAACTAGAGGTTGTGAGGCTCTACATACAGGACTTGAACTGTGACCCCAATATTGGTGACTGGGATTACCAGACACCATTTAACTATGCTTGTGTAGTAGGACATGTTAAAGTCATGCAGTATTTGTCATCCATTGCTGCCAATCCTTATGTCCTTTTGCACTCTAAACTGAGTCATCAAGACAAGTCGAACATTTCTCTATTAAGTCAAGTAGCCAATAAAGATGACAATGATGAAATGATAAAGCATACTTTCAAACAGCACTTGAGAGCAAGCAACCAGTGGTTTCTGGTGAGACCAGTCAAGAACATACATCACATATGGAGTTGGACAGAACAAAATGCATATATTAGTGTCTCTCTTCCTGTCATTTCAGTTCAGATGGCCTTTAAACTTTTCTAAAGTTGACTACCATGTGTTACAATTAAAAATATTATCATCAAATATTGCCTTCAATTTATGCTCACGTTATACTTTAAGACAAGTGTCCAAAAGATGACCTTTGCATTGCATGTTACAATCAATCAATGATTACTCTTCTGAGGGTGGCAACTTCTGAACATCTGACGAGTAGAAAAATTTGACATATGCCAAAGTATCACTTGCAATGATGTCCTGTGTGGGTGAGCGTTATCTGTGATGCTGTGCAGTTCACAATGCAGATATAATACACAGCGGAGTATTGCATGTATCCATTTTTGTATAATAGTGATTGTGTGTGCAGACTGATATAATAATATTAAGATGCTGATTGTTAGTTCTGAGGTATTGAGAGGAAGATATTATGGTGTGAGTGACTTAAGTCAGATACATTATATTAAATTATTAATGTATTTACTTCATGCTATCTATTATAATAATAAACATTTGTAGTGATAGTGAGCTTATGATTATGAACTTAATGTTGTTTTTTTTTTTTGGTTTCTTGTATGTTCATAACCCAAAATTTGATTCTTGAAATTGAAATTATTTCTGCTTTTTCCTTTCTTTTTTTGTTGCTAAATCCAGAACTGTGATTAAAAAAAAAAAAAAAAAAAAAAAAAAAAAAAAAAAAAAAAAAAAAAAAAAAAAAAAAAAAAAAAGTTCATTTCTTAGTTCTATTAGTGTGTTTTACCCAGAACAGCTGTTGAAATTGATTGAAGTGTTCATTGTTCAGATAGTCATAACTGGAGCAGTTTAGGTATCCCCACTGTTCCACCTGTCATTTCCCAGTGTATGTATACCACCCCCTCATATGATACCATTGTGTAGTACACTCTATGAGCTACCTTTCAATGCTAAAAAATGCACAGGAATTGTTGGGGTAAAAAAGTAATTAAAAAAAAGACCTTAGCCACCCCTTTAAAATTTTCAACTGTTACAAGTGCTCCTTAATGTCCACCTTCTATTACTATACCGAGATACCACATAATCGATACAAAGCCAACCCTTCCAGTGATTTGGGCAAGTGGGACACTAATGTTTTGTGGACCCTAGTAATTGTAGACACATGCCAATAATTGATTTGTGTGAATGACAGCTGGTGGCCTGAAATTGATTAAGTATGCCAAGTTCACCTTGAGTAATAAAAATCAATAATTGGTTGGTTCTTGTTATTTGAATTGGTTGTCACCACCGTTTAAATTTTGATAAGTATGAGGAAGATATATAATATATGGAAGAAGTTGAAATCAATTGAAATTCCAGCAAATTCCTTTTGTTGTCTCATACACAACCAGTTATATTTTGTTTGTTTTTTTCATTCTTCGTGCACTTTCTCTATAGAATTTTTTTTTTTGTAGCACTAGTCAGTGAACTCACTTCGCTCGCTCATCACGGGAGTGTCAAACTCACTATTACTCCACTCAAAATTGTGTGTATGTGCTTACCATTGTAGCAGTGTTCTGCCAAACTGTTGGACCTAGAGACCTGAAACTCAACTTACATATACACATCTTGACCTGAAGAGTAACTTGGGTAATACTAAAATCTAGGCATGGTATTCTGGGGTTCAGTACACAAAGAAAAAAAGGGGGGGGGGGGGGGGGGATTAAGTGGGTTCGGTGATCATCCCTGACCCAAAAAATAAAAACAAACAGGAAGTAACCCTTTCATTTTTTGAACATATTTAGTGTTACCAAGGGACAGATGGACTGACTGACTGATAGAGGGACATACACAGTCTTTTTTTACATATATATTATATATATTATATATATTATATATATTATATATATATTATATATATATTATATATATATATATTATATATATATATATTTATTGTTTGTGTGCATACCCATGTGGCTAATGTACTGCCAAACCTTTGGACTTGGAGGCAACTTGGCAATGTTAAAATCAGAATAGCACTAAATGCTAATTATCTCTGTTCAAATATTCTTTATCAAAATTTGAAGGAAATGGGTATACCTTCCACCTCAGGAAGTATTCTTTTAATTTTCATAGCTCTCAATATTTTTAGAAATAGTTTTCAGAACCAGGAAGTCACAGCTGTCAATCCAGTGTGTGTGTGTGTGCGTGTGTGTGCGTGTGTGTGCATGTGTGTGCGTGTGTGTGCGCGTGTGTGCGCGTGTGTGTGCGTGTGTGCGTGCATGCATGCATGTGTGTGCGTGCATGCGTGTGTGTGCGCATGTGCGTGTGTGTGTGTGTGTGTGTGTGTGCGTGCATGTGGGTGCGTGCATGCATGTGTGTGTGTGTGCGTGCATGTGTGTGCGTGCATGTGTGTGTGCATGCGTGTGTGTGTGCATGCATGTGTGTGCGTGCATGTGTGTGCATGCGTGCGTGTGTTAGTGAGCATACGTGTGGGCATGTGAGTGTGGGCGTGTGTGTATGGGTGTGAGTGTGTGTGGGTGGTAGGGTGGATGTGGGAGGAGGAGGAGGAGAGGATAGGAACAGAGAGACTGATATATTTAGGGCAGACAACCCCAGTTGCTATCCAAATGCTGAGGTTGAGACAACTTCCTGGATTTTTCCTTCTTAATTTCATTTATATGTTGTGGTTTTCTAATATTTTAAAAATTATAATAAAATGGCAAACACTACTTCAAAATTACACCTGATATTTGTGCTGAAGTGGCAAAGTAGAGGGCATGGTGCCAACAAACAAAATTGTATGTATTTACATACCTATGTAAGTGGCTAATGCACCACCAAACCCTAGAACATGAAGATCTCAAACTTGCTTGCATACACAGCTTGTTCAGGGGAGTAACTTGGGTAATGTTATAACTCCATGATAGGAATGTTGGGGCCTCCATACACAAAAAAAAATTAGATAAATTAAAAAAATAGGAAATTAAGTGGGTGTGATGAATATTTTTTACCTGAAAATGGTCAAAATTACACAAAATGCTAATTATCTTTGTTGAAATTATCTTTAGCATAATTCTAAGAAAATGGGCATTAACCTTGTCTCTACACCTATCTTCACAACAAATTTCACCTTCCACCTCAGGAAGTCCCCTTTTAATTTTCAAACACATTTAGTGGTATGAACAGACATACACATTCCTTTTTATGTAGAATAGAATCTAGATATTTAAGGGTTGAGTAGGAAAGGGTTTAAATTTGGTGAGAGGAATGTCGGCAAAGTTACTTCTCATAGAGCCCAGAAATGGGGACCACTACAAAATATACAAACCAACCATGACTTTGCTGTTCTTATTACAGTCGTACTATAATTCATGTAGTGTGTGGATATCCGGACCAAATGTCTGCTTTGTTTTTTCTTCCAGGGGTTGCTTACAGCCCACCTTGCTGGTTTGGGGAGTGTTTGGTTAGAACTAGGGCTTAGGTCCATTAAGTGAACTTTTTGTATTCATGCATAACCACATAGTTGTAAACTAAATCTGATCCCAGTCAAAAGAACATTATTAGAAAAGTTGTCTTTAACCACACTGTATTATAATCAAAGTTCAAAAGAACACCAATTACTAGGAGCCTTTAATTATGTTACAATGCCACACAACCACCCCCCCCCCCCCACCCAATTCCTTTTACAAAACATTAAACAAACTTAATAAATTTGTAACTAAAGGTCAATTGCTGCCAGAAAAACAGCCTGTTGGGCGAGTGGTTGGCCAATTACGTTAATTTTGTTTGTGTGTAATATCAAATCTACTAGAGTAAAGAGCAAGCTACACAAAATTAGAGTAAATATTACAAGGGTAAATGAAGAGAATGCAAAAACATCCCATGCCTCAGAAACACTTGACAAAGAGGAGAAGAGACTATTTTCCACAAGTAGCAAACATGTCATACAGGAGGTATCAATAACACAATAGAAGTTGGATCAAGAAGAAACATGTAACAACTGGATTAGTCAACTGTGCTGCATCAAGGAGTTCAACATCTCTCCATCGAGTGTTAAGCTGTGATTCAACTTCTGTTACTGTACATGTTACTCTTGGTCTTGCGAAACATCTCAAATGGATCTTTCATGTTGATGCCAAATCCCTACAAGTTGCACACTATCACAAGTTACATGGAACATATGATAGGTAGATAGACTGTGAGCCAAGACACACCAGGTGGGTGAATGGGCAGAGTTCGTGTGATCTAGGGATGTGTATGAGGAGAATGTACCTTGTACTTGTCCAGATTGCCTCTTACATCCCCTGTCTTGATGGGCTCCTCTATGCCTTGCTGTTGAGCTCCGAGCCCAGCTCCATCCCATCCTGGGAGACACACACATGCACATGCACATGCACACACACACCACACAAGAAAGAGAGAGAAAAGCAATCATACCACAATGCCCCAAATATGTAGGGGACAAACCAATAACAATGACAGACACGAACAGATGCTCTACAGTTAGTGTGACTTCAATAATTATTAATCCTAATAAAAACACTACAAAAAGGAAGGCATATATACCAGCAAAACAACAAAAAACAAACAAAAAAATCAACAAAAAAACAAATATACACAAAAATAGCAACATCCACTTCGTGTGTATAGATATGAAATAGACTTGTGGTGTGCAATGGGAAGTTTAAAGGCATTTGTTCTTTTATAAAATTACTTTGTCAAGTTATTCCAAATGAAGGACCACATCACATGGATGTGAGAAAACTAGAGAGGTCCCACACTAAGACCTGTTTAGAACACTTCAGATGAGGTTAAAGTTGTGGTGAGATTTACAACATTTTGGTTTCTATACAGTAAACTGTTTTGTTGTAACCATAGGATTTACATACAGTAACCACTTAGTTGTAACAACAAACTGGTGTTTCCAAAGAGTAAATAATTAGTTAAAAATCCATTCTTGAGCAAAATTTGTGATTGTATGCCAGTGTGGATGCAAGAAAACGTTTGGAACCAGTGATACTGGAGACCCGTTTCTAGTGTGGACAGGGCTTAATTTAAAAGTTATTACAATTTTGATTCAGGTAGGTTTATCTACACAGATAGTAAAAAAGATAAGAGTACCTTGGGATAATTATACAGCATTTGGTGTTGACAATACCAACTCAAATATTGGTGCGGTGATGAAGTGTCAAACCGTTAATTATGCATCTGTACAGAGATCCTAACATTCCACATGCAGACACTCAAAATCGGTTGAAGATTGCAAGTTGTACATTGGCCTTGTTACATCATCAGTAATTAGAAGTGTGCACTGCAGACACTTTCAACTTTCTAGAAATTTTTTTTTGTCTTTAGGAATCTAAGGGCCTACTAAAAAAAAGGGAGAGAAAGAAATATTACATAATTAGCTATATTATAATATTACTGTGTAGATCACAAGTTTGTAGACCACAAGTTTGCATTATTGAATCCATACCAACACAATTATAAACATTGAACACAAATCTCTAAGTCTTGTAATAAGAGCAGTACATTGATATATACAAAGGGTGAGGCTAGTTCCATTGAGGAATAGTTAGTGTTTATAGATAGCTATAGCAATTTTTCACTGTAAACTCTACACATTCATTTTTATGTTCTAATAGGCTGATCCTGACTGGGTTCATCTGAACTATCCCAATAACTCACTTAATCATTATCTGTCATGGAATCAGTGAATCACTGCCTCCTCCAGAGCATAGTTAGTTTTACACAGGTCCATAGAAAAAGTAAGCATAATAACACAATCTTCACAACTAATAATTTTTGCTATTGCATGGAACCATATGCAAGCTTTTTTTTTAAGATTCATGCTGTGCCTTAAATTAATAGACCAAAATGTCACGGGATACTTTCAAGCATCTTGCACTTAGACTTAAGGAGCAGAAACCTCGGCCCAGAACATCCATCGGTTGGAAAATGAGTGAGACTGCAAATATTATTTGGGTGAGCGGGTGACCATGTAAAATGTGGGTGACTATGTAAAATGTGGGTGACTATGTAAAATGTGGGTGACTCCCTCCAAATGCGGGTGAGTTGGGTGGTCTGCAAATGGTAGCACTGGATGTAATCGCAGGCAAGCCATGGAAATTCAGGCGAGCCATGGAAATTCAGGCGAGCCATGGAAATTCAGGCGAGCCATGGAAATTCAGGCGAGCCATGGAAATTCAGGCGAGCCATGGAAATTCAGGCGAGCCATGGAAATTCAGGCGAGCCATGGAAATTCAGGCGAGCCATGGAAATTCAGGCGAGCCATGGAAATTCAGGCGAGCCATGGAAATTCAGGCGAGCCATGGAAATTCAGGCGAGCCATGGAAATTCAGGATGCACAGGGACGCCCTATTAACTTGTTTTTCAAGGTAGTTTTGCTGATTGTGCATAAAGCAGAGTTGTTTGATAAAGCAGAGAACATCCTTGTCCTCTTCCTGTGGACCTTTACTTTGGCTGAAGTGATTAGCTTCTATTTCACAGTACTGGTACGTCACAAGAGCTGGTTCAGGTTGGTCCACACAACTTCCCAAGTAGATGACCTCCCTTCTCCATTCACTTCAAATTAACTCTATAGGGGAAATGGCTTGTATGGATAGGGGGTCCCTGAGCTTGAGGTGTGTTTGTTAATCATCGCTGTATTAAGCACAACTGGGTTGTTAATGGTGTTGCCTTCATGATCAATTGGCAAATTTTTTTGATTGCACACATTTACTAGAAACATCTTCTTTCTTCTTTCTTTCCTTTTTTCAATACATCACTATTAGCTATTGGAGTAACGTAATGGCTAACTGCAGTAATAATTTTTTGGTTCTCCTGCTCCTGTTGGCTGGGGATGTGGAGTGCAATCCTGGACCCTACAAGCCAGGTAAGTTTCAAAGTTACAAATCATCATTTTTTCACTATTAGAAAAACTGCGTGTATACAAGTTAATTAAAGATGGCATTTTGTACTTAAAGAAACATATCCCAAACAAAAGAAGTTCAAACATAACTTACTATAGGTCTTGTGTGTGCGTGTATATATAGAGAGAGAGAGATTATACATATATGTTAATGTATATACATACTATAATATTAATATTTATACATATTGTAATGATGCTTGGCTCATAGGCACACACCTGTGCAAAAAATCGTAAATTAATAATTCTTTTCTCTCCGCTGAGATAGTTGATAGGAAAGCTAATGTATTAGTATTTTGAATTACAAAAATAACCCAAAGAGAAGTGATGTCAGGTGAAGTATCATGCTGCTTACATTCCAACCCTTTCCTGTTTATATAAACGTGGACGTAGAGTTATTGAGTCGTTTACTGAAGGACTTGGACTCCGTCAAACACAAGTACTTATTCTTTGGCATCAACCTGAACATACCTCTACCAAAAATAAGAGAATGGGAAGGCAATTACTTCAAGGAAAGTACTCGGATATTTCCAGAACTTATCCATTTCTGTCTATCAAACTTCCCTGAGAATACTTGTGTGGAGTCAATGTGCAATGCCTTGGACCAAATTGATGAGCGGCTCTTGGCACAAGAAATGAGGGGAAAATATGGAATATTGCGAGGTAATAAATATATTTCTTCCCATTCTTGCATATATTCAATCTCTTTTGCTTATGATATTATAAGGTGAAAATGGAGCAAGAAGTGAACATATTCCAGAAATTAAGACATCCCCACTAGAGAGTAAATTCCAATAGATAACATACACATTGTTTGTATTGTTACGTTACTCAATATCACACAATTCTGACTCTTTAATTTCTGTACATCTCAATAGGACATCCATCTCATACAACTGCTCACCAGCAATCCGATGCAGATGAGAGGTCTAGTAATGAAAACACACCATCAATTTTGACTTCGTCTTCACCAGATAGTGAGTTTCCAATAGAAATACTATATGCACTACTTGTAATGTATGTTGTACAACAGTATACAAATTCCAACTTGTTTTAATCTGAACGTATCTGAACAAAACTTCCATCTGATATAACTGCCTACCCTCCGTCAGATGCAATAGAGGTGTGTCATACTGCTCTCACGTTCCCTGCACTTCAAGTAGACCCAGATAACAACAAACTAATCGAAAGACTGGAACACGAGTCCAACCAGATGATACTTGAGTTTAGCAATATCCTTGTCAAATACAGCAACTATATCAAAGATTCGAAGATCGACATTGATGAGTTGACGTGGATAATACAAAGCTCTAGCAAAGTCTCCACCATATACAAAAAGGATGAGCGAATACAAACCACAGTCAACAACATGGAAACTACATGCTCAGTTCCAAAGTACATGCGAATTATCAGCTGCTACTGTTCGTTTTTCAATTTCGAACTGTTGAAGGTGACGTTTGATTCTATTGACTATAAGGAAGGAAAACTCTCACTCTCAAAGTACAAAAATCGCTTTGATAAGTATGTTGAGCGCAGAGTCATCCACTGCCCATCGGGTCTTGGAATGAAAGATATGGAACATACTCTTGTTTCCATCAAACTTGATGACACTTTTAAAGGTTGCAGAGGTAAGCATATTTTGACTTTACAAAGAGATATCTGTGAGATTTTGAAAGTGGAGGTACACATAATGCCATTTGAAGGAGTTGAGTGGGGCTGCATTTGCATTGTATTTCATCTTCCACTTGCTTTAAAGAAGATGTTTCCATTGTCGTTGATTCAAATTGATGCTCTTAAGCTCCTTCATTACAATGAAGCTAGAGTGTTAAGTATATCCTGCGACGATTATTTTTATGAAGTTAATAATGAACAAGGTATGTTTGTAAGTCTTGCTGTATTATTGGTTACACGTGTTTCCAGCACACTGCGCAATTATTATAAACAATGTGCACACATGATCTGATCAGATTTCAACAATCAGTCTTTGGACCAAGATCACCCAACACACATCCTCTCTGCTCTGGCTGCTACCATGTTGTGTGATCATGAGGTAAGCTCAAACTGCACTTGTTATTTTCTGTATCCATAATTTGTGTACTGGTTATTAACATGTTATTTCTATTGCATGACAGGCTAGCAACTCAGATTTGCCAGAAACATCTTCAGACATTTGTGAAAAACCAAACAAGCTCATAAAAATGTTAGATTATGCTGAAATGCGAAAAATGGCCTACAAAGGAGACTTGAAAGGGATTATGCAGACCATGATAGATAAAAAGTACAATCCTTCGGACAGAGATGAAAATGGTGAAAACTCGCTGCATTTTGCAGCTCTTGGAGGACACTTATCTGTGGTAAAGTTTCTGATAGAAGAAATTTACTATGACCCAACAGTTACAAATGGGAAGGGAAGCACAGTTCTTCACTTAGCTGCTATGTGTGGACACCTTGATATAGTCCAATATCTCCTAGAAATCCAGACGCTTGAAATTTTCAGTTGTGCCAACTCTGGACGAACTCCATTACATTATGCCTCTACTACAGGTAACCTGGAAGTGGTAATTTATTTGATAACCGTTCAAAAGTGTGATCCACTTGTTTGTAATACTCGTGGTAGTACACCACTTCACAATGCTGCTTCAAAAGGTAAACTGGAGGGTGTAAAGTACTTTATAGAAGACTTGAAGTGTGACCCTGATATTAAAGGTCATTCGGGAAGAACTCCTCTTCACCTATCAAGTAAATATGGGCATTTAGAAGTTGTCAAATATCTTGTGGAGAACTGTCATTCTGACTCACTGTTGCAAGATGCTGATAGAAGCACTCCTTTACATCGTGCAGCTGCTGGTGGTCGGTCACCTGGAAATAGTGAAGTACTTACTAGCCATCTCAGACTGAAATCCACTTGTGAGAGATGTTCATAATAATACACCACTTCACAATGCTGCTCGAAATGGTGCACTAGAGATCGTCAAGTACTTTATAGAAGAATTGGACTGTGACCAAAACATTGGAGGGCAATGGGGGAAATCTCTTCTCCATCAATCTAGTGGACGTGGGTATTTAAATGTTGTAAAGTATCTTGTGGAGGAACGTCACTGTAACCCACTGCTTCTAGCTGACGATGAAGTCACTCCATTGCATGATGCCTCTGCTGGTGGTCACTTGGAAGTAGTGAAGTACTTAATAGCAGTCCAAGGATGTGACCCACTTATTCGAGATAGTGATGGTACTACACCTCTTCACTACGCTGCAATGCGTGGTAAACTAGAGGTTGTGAGGCACTACATACAGGACTTGAACTGTGACCCCAATATTGGTGACTGGGATTACCAGACACCATTTAACTATGCTTGTGTAGTAGGACATGTTAAAGTCATGCAGTATTTGTCATCCATTACTACCAATCCTGATGTCCTTTTGCACCCTAAACTGAGTCATCAAGACAAGTCAAACATTTCTCTATTAAGTCAACTAGCAAATAGAGATGACAGAGATGAAAGTGATAAAGCATACTTTCAAACAGCACTTGAGAGCAAGCAACCTGCGGTTTCTGGTGAGACCAGTCAAGAGCCTACGTCACATGTGAAGTTGGACATTACAAAATACATACATTAGTCTCTCTATTCTTGTAATTTCAGTTCATATGACCTTTGAACTTTCTAAAGTTGACTACCATGTTTTACAATTAAAAATATTATCATCAAATATTGCCTTCAATTTATGCTCACGTTATACTTTAAGACAAGTGTCCAAAGGATGACCTTTGCTTTGCATGTTACAATCAATCAATAACTCTTCTGAGGTTGACACATTCTGAACATCTGACGAGTAGAAAAATTTAACTAGAAAAATTTAACTAGAAAAATTTAACATGTACCAAAGAATCAGTTGCAATGATGTTCTGTGTTGGTGAGCATTATCTTTAATGCTGTACAGTTTATGAATCATTTATAACACACATCGGAGCATTGTATGTACCTGTAATTGTGTGTGCAGACCAATATAATGATATTAAGCTGCTGACTGTTAGTCCTGTGGTATTCAGAGGAAGACATTATAGTGTGAGTGACTCAAGTCAGACACATTGTATTAAATTATTAATGTATTTACCTCATGCTATCTACTATAAAAATAAACCTTTCTAGTGATTGTGAGCATGTGATCATGAAGTTAATGGTTTTTTAGGTTTCTTGTATGTTCATAACCCAAAAATTGATTATTCTAATCTATGTTCTTCCTGCTTTTTCTATTCTTTTTTTGTTGTTGTTGCTAAATCCAGAACTGTGTTGAATAAAGTTTGTTTCTTAGGAGTTCTATTTGTGTGTGACTTGCTATTTGATTCAAATTTTTAAACATTTATTACAAATTATTTCCCTGAGACCTATTAGTTATATTTGGCGGCCAAAAAAGTTGAAAAAAAACAAACAAAACAAATTAAAGACAAAACAAACTTACCTTTAGCACTTCTTACACACATTACCTAGATATGACCACAAGCTACCCAGAACAGCAGTTGAGATTAATTGAATTGTACTTGTTCAGATAGCCCTAACAGAGGAGTAGTTCAGGTACCCCCACTGTTCCACCTGTCATTTCCCAGTGTATGTATACCACCCCCTCATATGATACCATTGTCTAGTACACTAAAAGAGCTACCTTCTATACAAAAAAAAAACACGTGCATAGGGACTGTGGGGGAAGCAATAAAATAAGAAGACCTTAGCAGCCCCATTTAAAACTGTCAACTGTTACAGGTGCTCCTCTATGTCCAACCACTACCACTATATGAGATACCAAATAATCCATATGAAGCCAACCCTTCCTGTGATTTAGGCAAGTGGGGCACAAATGTTTTGTGGACCCTAGCAACTGTACACACCTACCCACCATTGAGTTGTGTGAATGACAGCTGATGGCCTGAAATTGATTAAGTTCCCCTTGAGCAATAAAAATAAATTGGTCAGTTGTAAGTTCCTGTTACTTGAATTGGTTGTCACTTACATCAACTTCTGTGTGTTAAGGGAGATATATATATATATATCAGATATGAAATTAATTGAAATCAAGCAGAGTACCTTTTCTTGTCTCATGACTAACCAGTTGTTATTTTTTTAAAATTATTCGTTTATTTTCCTCATACATTTTCTCTGAAGGAAATATCAGCAAAGCTACTCATCTTAATTAAAACACTCCAAAACATACAAACCAAGCATATTTTTGCAGTTTCTTACTACAATCTTACTATAATTCATGGTGTGTGCCCGTCTATGCATGATGCATCTGTATCAAATCTACTGGAGTGAAGTAGCAAGCTACACAAAATAAAAGGATAACTATTAAAAGGATAACTATTAAAAGGGTGAATACTAAAAAGATAAATATAAAAAAAGGGTAAATATAGATAATGCAAAAACATCCCACACTTAAGAAACACTTGACAAAAGAGGGGAAGAGTATATTTTCCAACCAGATGGACACAAATAGCAAACATGTCATACAGGAGGAATCAATAGCATAATAGAAGTTGGATAAAGAAGAAACATGCAACAACTGGAAGAGTCAACTGTGCTGCATCAAGGAATTCAACAGCTCTCCATCGAGTGTTAAGTTGTGCTTCGACTTCTGTTACTGTATGTGTTGCTTTTGGTCTTGCGAAACATCTCAAATGGATCTTTCATGTTGATGCCAAATCCCTACAAGTTGCACACCATCACAAGTTACATGGAACATATGATAGATAGATAGACTGTGAGACAAGACACACCAGGTGGGTGAATGGGCAGAGTTCATGTGATCTAGGGATGTGTATGAGGAGAATGTACCTTGTACTTGTCCAGATTGCCTCGTACATCCCCTGCCTTGATGGGCTCCTCTATGCCTTGCTGTTGAGCTCCGAGCCCAGCTCCATCCCATCCTGGGAGACAGACAGACACACACAGAAGAGCAATCATACCACAATGCCCCAAATACACAGGGGACAAACCAACAATAATGATAGACACAAACAGATGCTTTACAGTCAGTGTGACTGCAGTACTAATTATTAATCCTAATAAAAACACAAAAAGGAAGGCATATACATATATATACCTGCAAAAACAAACAAACAAATAACAAAACACACATACACAAATATAACAACATCCACTTCAGAATACAACAAAATACTTGTGTGTGTGTGTGTGTGTGTGTGTGTGTGTGTGTGTGTGTGTGTGTGTGTGTGTGTGTGTGCAGACAATGAAATAAAGACTTGTGGTGTGTAATGGAAGTTTGAAGGCATTCGTTCTTTTTAAAATTACTTTGTCAAGTTATCCCAAATGAAGGATCACATCACATAGATGTGGAAAACTAGAGAGGTTCCATGCTAAGACCTGTGGCAAATAATTGATTAGAATGCTTCAGATCAGGTTAAAGTTGTGGTAAGATTTACGATCTTTGGTTTCTAAACAGTAAAAATACTTAGTTGTAACTACAGGATTTACGTACAGTAACCACTTAGTTGTATAAACCAACATTGGTGTTTCAAAACAGTAAACAATTAGTTAAAAATCCCATTCCTGAGCAAAACTTGTGGATGTATCCATCCCCTCCCCACAATTGTTCCTTGACCTGTGTACCACAGGTAAGGTAATGGTCACTGAAGCCACCAGCTACAGAGGGTGAGCAGAGAGATGACGACCCATTCGGACAGCAGGTGGCAACCTAACACACTTCAACTCTACACACTGTTCATTACAGCACAGGTTATATAGTAACACAGAAGGAAAGTTTAAGCACATTCATAACTTCCCAACTTCACATTCGGCCAGTGGACCAACTGAGCATGTGTAGAAATGACTCACCCATCTTCTTGAGCAACTGGTGTCCCACGTTGTCCTCCTCCAGTTTAGAGTCTATAGTCTTATACCTGCACACACACACACACACACACACACAGACAGAGATGGTCAGTGAAAAATAGCAAAATATAAGATTAGAAAATTGAATAACTGGAAATTTTCCAAGATCAAGAAAAAGGAGAATATGATTAATGATAAGTGAGACTCTCCAATTAAACAACTCCACTCCATATTAGGGAGAGAGATTTTCTTCTAGAAGGAAGAAACCAGCCATGCACAGGATCAGAAGCATATGAGGAGCACAGTTATATACATGAATTTACAAACACCTTTCTGTGTTGACTAATTGAAATATTATGGACCAACAATGTTGTGTGCTAACAGCTGCTCTCTAGGGCAGCTTATTACACACCACATCAGGATGAGAAGCAGTCAAGATGTTGTAAAATACCAGGCATATCCATTGCTGAATTATTTCCAGTTTCTTCTATTACTTCATTCAACAATTCAACTATATGTGCTCTCGAAATTTAGTATGACTTTTACAACAGCATGTCATCAGTGAATGGGGATGTCACTAAAAAGTTCACAAACCAATACAGGAACCTAGGAATAACATAGGAATGGACCTTCCAATATAGGAATGGACCTCCCAACATAGAATCACTAAATATAGGAATGAATTGCCCAACACAGAATCACTAAACATAGGAATGGACCCCATAATATAGGAATGCAACACTATGAGGACAAGGACAAGGAATACCCACTGGGCAAAGTATGGTCTGTTGTCTTCAGGAGATGGAGACTTTCGTGAGGGTGAGTGCCGAGATGGAGAGTGTCGGGATGGCGACTGTTGTGAGGGTGCCTCTTGTGAGGGTGAAGGCTGTTTGCCTAATACCTCACGAGTTGGAGATCGCCTTTCAGGAGGCGTCTTCACAGTGGGGATAAATGGAGATCTGGAACGAGAACGAGATCTAGATCTAGAACGAGATCTGGATCTCCTCCTGTGTCTATGTGGAGAGAGTGACCCAGAACGAGAACTGAACCTATCTCTGGAACGAGACCTGGAACGAGACCTGGAGTGTGATCTTGATCTATCACTAGATGGAGATCTGTATATATATATATATGAATTAATACATTAAGGCAGATAGATATAGATTATATTTGTGAAAAAGGACTAATTAAAAAAAAAAAAACTTAAAAAAAAAACAACAAAAAAAACAAAAACAACAAACAAAACAACACCTGTGCTACCATAATAAACTGTAAAGTGAAAGGTATACCAAAACGGTTTCACTATGGATGACCTAAACCACCTACAGCCAGCCCAGCCAATCTGATACCATCTAAAGGTACATTTAAATTCAAACTGTCACTTTTGTTGATATGCCCAACAATGAGCTCACAGGAAGATCATTAACAGAGTCAGTTACTTCAGTGAAGGGTTGGTCTTACAACACAGTCACACAGAGACCTCATAAGTCAGGGGATACACTGGCATTTACTAACCATTCGAATAAATCTCCATAGATTAATGCAGTATTTAGAGAACATCACCATCACATTTCCTTCACCCCATCAAATCAACAATTCAAGTTCAAAAAATCAAGCCATGTGCATTACCTGGATGACCTTCTCCGATACCGCGGTGAATGACTCCTAGATCTAGACCTATCACGAGAATAGCTGCGACTACGTCGTCGCCTTGGAGACCTGGAAATACAACGAAAAGATTGAGACTGGAATAAGGATGGAATGCAGACACACATAAAACTTTCTAACAGAAAAACAACAACAAATAATTAAAAAGTTATATGAGAAAATATAAAAAATAAGCCAAATGAGACAGTAATCGTATTTAAGAGGTGCAAAGAGAAAGTGAGTCTTTATGTCTTGTTTTTGGGGAGACATTTTCATGTTTCTAAAATTGACATGCTTTCCATGCTTTAGTTCTGCAATCAGTAAGGAGATAACTACCATATTGTAGAAATGTTTGTAACCCTCCGGATCAATGAAGGCACACACCTCCTACATGGAGCTGAATTTCACAGTCCCAAGACAATAAAAACATGCAGCCATTACAACCAATTGATAGGATTGATTCTCCATGGGTTCAGGCATCACAGTTATCATCAAGGAGTTAAAAAAACAAACATTAAACCCCGCCCATTAAAAGCTGATCTAGAATGCTTTTCCAGAATTAGGTAAATAAATGCTACTCAACACCAGCTTTTGTTTCTGTGATTATTACGTCGGCCGCCTGATGTAATAAACGTGTTTAGTTTGCTTTATGTAGCATGTAGGGATTATTAGGTAAATAAATGCCACTCAACACCAGCTTTTGTTTCTGTGATTATTACGTCGGCCGCCTGCTGTAATAAACGTGTTTAGTTTGCTTTATGTAGCGATTATTAACACTAATCTCATTAATCAAACCAATGTGATACAATTAATAAACATACCAAATTTCAGTGATAGTTTTAGGGATTCCATGTCACCAAACCTCACCCATGACAAAACCACACCCATACCCACCAAATTTGACTGAAACTTTCGCAAGGATGTGCAGTGAGGCTCCCTAATTAATCCCTGAAAGTTTCATAAAGATCCCCCTAGTGGTTTGGCAGTAGTTGGCTAGGGCTAGGGCTACACAGACAGAACAACAAACACAAAAAGTAAATTATAGTAAGATGGAAAACAATTATATTACAATGTTTGGTGGTGTCCTGTTGCATCCAATAAAATATTCTGGGAAGTGTCCTTAAACAAAAAAAAAAATTAAACTACATTTTCGAGGTAATAATCAAATATAATCTATGCATGCAGTGAGATGTGCAGAGATCGGAGAAGTGGAGTCATGCAATATAAACTACCACAGGAAGACCTCAAAAGCTAACACTACCCCTCCCTATCTAATACTGCCTCCCTCACCATCTTAATCTCCTTCCAGGTTGGCGTCTGTTTCTCTTGAACTTGTTTGTGTAGTTACGCTTGGCCTCAAAGAAGCCAAGCAGAGCACGAGCCTCCCAACCCTCCCTGCACGCACAATTACAAGAAGAACAAGGCAAGGCAATATAAGCTCTACTCTAGAACAACACTGTCACATATTTTACATATAATTAAATTCTCAATGGAAAGGATTCTTTCTTCATTTAGGTTCAGATTATTCCTCACTTACTCATTCTCCCCCCCCCCCCCATCCATCCATCTTACCTACCTATCTATCCATTTCTATCTATCCATCCATACCTCTCTATCTATCTATCCATCCATCTCTATCTATCTATCCATCCATATCTCTCTATTCATTCATCTATCTATCGTTCCATATATGTACCATTCTCTCTCTGCTTTCATTTAGGTTCAGATAATTTCTCACTCATTCTCTTTCTACTGTATCTCTCAATTATCTATCTATCTATCTATCCATCCATCTACTTATCTATCTACCTATCCATCTATCTGTCTTTTGCTAGCCTAGAAGACAGGGGAAGATGCAGGCCACCTCATAGTGAGCCCTCTCACTTGTTTCTCTTGTCCTCAGTGTCTTCCTTGTAGAACTCCTCCACTGCCTCCAGCAGTCTCTCTGTGGGGGGTCTCGGGGGAGGCAGGGTTACCATGCTGGGCAACAGGGGGCGGTAGTGCTGCTCATGCAGCTGCAACAAACACACAACAACAGAGTAAGCAACACACAAGCTCTGACAATTAGCATTGTAGTGGCATTGGTGGTGCACCAGGCACAACCAATTATTACCACTCCCCTGGACTGCCTATCACACTTTGAGTAAAAAACAAAACAAAACAAAAAAACAAGGGGAAAAGAAAAAAAAATAACACAACAAGAACCAGATTATAGCACCTATTCATTCCATTTGCCATCAGGATTACATGATATTTTACAAAAATAAATAGCAATATATTTTTTGGATCCATTCCTTCAAGATTCCTCTGGAGAAAATCTATGAATGAGACCAGGTGGATAAATTGAACAACACATGTGGGGATCATCCTAACCATGTCAGTGATGTTAGGCTCATTCAAGTTTGAGGTATGAATAAACCCATTCCGATTTTTATCAATTATTAGCCTCAGATTGATGATGTGATTGTCATGGCAAAGCTGTTGAAGGAGGAAGGAGATGAATGCAGTTGCTGTTGCTAGGCAAGGTGTTGCCATACTTGGATACTGCGACAGAACAGCAAGAAAAAGTTGCTATATAAAACTTATAACCATTAGATACTTCCTTATTTCATTATTTGGTGTGTGAAGATGAACCCCACAGATACCAAGTTGGTAAGGGTTAGCATAAGAAGAAGTCCAACATCATGTTGAATTCTTTTGTGCCAGAGTTAATCAGAAGCTCTTCCATTCAAGTCACCCACCATCACCTCCACCCCCATACCCACCATCCCCATACCCACCACACCCATCACCACCAGTTCTAACAGGACATGGGCAGTATTGTGAGGCACTGCATGGGATGCCACACATCCATACAATCAACTTCATCACCATCACTGTGTGAGAGATGCATGACAGTATAGGAGAGAGAAGACAGCCCCAGGGAAATTACATTCCTTAGCACAGACAAAGTGTTGAATACGCAAGTTTTACTGTAGTATGCTAAGAAGAATGTCTGAATGTCCCTACTCCATTTCAAGGGTCAAGCAAGGTCAACATAACACACACTCACACAACAGTCGTAACTAACAGAACAAATAGAAGCTACAAAACCATTTAAGAGCTAACATGCAATGCAATACATCCATGATGCCTTTCAAAATGAACTAACATTTAAGTGATCTTTAAATGGAATCATTCTCCAGTGCCACCAACATGAAATATACATACGTAAATATCTCTTTAAATTTTGGGGAGTTGAAAAAAATTTAAGGGCTCAAAACACATCACCAATTAACTAAAGAAAAATCAATAATTTTTCTCTATTTAGATTGTGAAAATTAGGATAATCCTAATTCCCAACTGCATTGTCAGTAAGATAAAAATAAAAAATTAATATAAAAAGTTCACATTCATAAAATATAGCTGCACAGCAATTGAAACGTTCCAATCTTGGACGTCCTTAATAGAAGGCACTTTATTACAAACAGCACAGGCCGGGAATACAGGCTGGCTAAGAACTTACCACTAATTGATTCAATTGGCCAACACTGATGGTGGAAAAGAAATCAAATTAAAATGTCAGTGTTTGTGGTAAGCTTTTCAGAAGCTGACGTAGCACAGCAAGCCATGGCATTACAGAGTGGTAGGGCCATATACATACAGGACAGTACAAGGGCCATCAGCGACACATACGGGATGTACATGGCACACACATCTCACTGCACTGTTAACCTCTAAGCTGCACAGCTTGTGCTCTATATTGTGTCTGTGTCAACACTCACCCTGACTAGAGACACCATAATGCCAGCAGGAAGGTCAAAGTACGGGATGGCTGGAGGTGGGGGAGGTGCAGGGGGACGATGGACTCCGTGATCAGCACCCCCGGGAGGAAGGGGAAAACCAGGTGGTGGGCCAAGCTTGTCCCATGGAACAGGAGGTCCCTCCCAAGACGGGACACCAGGTCCAGATGGATGAGGTCTGGAGGGTTCCTCCCACGGAGGCACGCCAGATCCAGGAGGAAGAGACCCTCGCCCTTTCCATGGGGGCATTCCAGGTCCTGGAGGGGGTGGCCCTCGTCCCTCCCACGGGGGAACTCCATGTCTCTGGGGATGATTTCCATGTCCTTCCCCCCACTGAGGAGCTGCAGATCTGGATCCATCCCATGACATCAGATTCGGTACAGGAGGTCCACCTTCCCAATGTGGTGGGGGTGGTCTATCCCAAGGGGGAACCCCAGGGGGCAGAGGAAATGGTGGGGGAGGTTCCCACATATCACGATGTCCTCGCTCACGATGAACTGGGAGGTGGTGAGGCGGTGGTTCATCCCAATTCTTGTGAGCTCCATCGTTCCAATTACTTCGAGAGCCTCCCCCTGTCTCCCAGCTCTCTCCGTGATGAGGGCGGGAGAGATCCTCCGAGTCCCAGCGGTTCCCACCTCTGTTAAGCATCCCACGCTGATCATGTGATTCTCTCATGCCACGCTGGTCATGTGACTCTCTCATGCCACGCTGGTCATGTAATTCTCTCATGCTACGCTGGTCATGTGACTCTCTCATACCACGCTGGTTGCGTGACTCCATGTCATCCGCCAAGCAGTCATCAGCCGGAGGGGAGAGAGACCGTGGCCGTCCAGAGCCCCAATGATCTTGTGGCCTCTCGTGATGATCATGTGATCGTGACTGGTGGTTATAATCAATCACCTCTCGTCCAGTGTCCAGCGATTCGTCTAAACCTTTCTCTGAGTGACGAAGTGATCCGTGATTGTAGTCAATCGAGCCACCCATCACATGACTTGGGGGACCTCTTTTGTCTGTGAGGTTTGTGGACAGACGTTCCTCATCATGTTGGCTGGGGTAAGAATCTGAAGGAAACATGGAAGAAAAGAAGACATAATGATGAGGAGGGAAGGAAGATAAAAAGAAGATGAAGCAGAGAGGAGGAAGTAAATAGAGGAAGCAGAAAGAAAAGGAGGACATGAAAATAGGAAGTGTGAAGAAAAAGAAAATGAAGAGAGAAATGAGAAAACAATAATATGAGGGAAAATTGAAAGGGGGAGGGAGGAGAAAATATATTTAATTGCTTTTCTTTCTTTTTCTTTCGTCTCAGAGAAACACACCAGGACAATGTCAGTGGCTATCTCCAAGAAGCACAACAGAAGCAGAAAGGAAAAAACAACGACAAACACGAGATTCAAGAACAGGGAAACAACATAAAAGGAGAGAAGACACTCTGAGATTGAGTTACAAGAGGAAGAAGAGATGATGACCAATCCCACTCCACATGTGCACTAGTCAACACTCACCTCTCTGATCCCGCACATACACACTCCCGCCTTGTTGGTCCTGGTCTCCCCACGGGGGACCCTTAAACTCCTCCCCCCTCTCTTGTTCGTACTCCTTCCCTTTTGTATGCAAATATTCTTCCGTTCTGTGCTCTTCAGACGATGGAGGAGGAGGAATGAGTGGTGGGGGGAGTTCTTCTTTGTGGGTCACAGGAAATAGAGGGGTTGGCTGCGGCTGCTGCTGCCTCGGCCAAAGTGACGCACCTTGACCCCACGAGGGAGGAGGAGCACTTTGTCCAAACCCAATATTACCACCTAAAAGTGACAGAACCAGTGAAGTTGAAACCATACATCACACCAATCAGAGTGTGACACAGTTAACTGATCTATACGTAACAAATAATTCTAAACACAAGCAATGCTCACACCAGCTGATGTAGGCTAGCCATAGCTGGTCAGATGACAACCATGTGACCACAACTAGCTCCTACGTCAATAAAATAGTGAAAGCAATCAAGGTTCCTTTTGAATCATGAAAAACAAAACAAAAACAACATCTGACGGTATGTATGATTATAATGTTGGTAAATAACCAGGACACTAAAAACCAACAATAACTATAGTCAGTCTGTTGAAAGAAGCAAGCTACACACTGAACTAGTAGACAAAGGGAGTTTGTAATTGCTGATCTATCGTTAGTTGTTGATCAATTCATCTTCACATAGCAACAAGCTCATATGCACATAAATCGACGGCTGACATACTTATTACATTGTGAAGAGACATATGAGATAAATTAGCTGTTGGGACATAAGCAAAAGTGAGAGTATTGGCACATAGCAAGGAGTGAGAGAAGGGATGAGGACAGACAATAGATCGCCGAATGTTATCACATACACACATACAAATGCTCGCTCTGATGGTTAATAAAAAAAAACTATGGCAAGTTTCTAGAATGTGCATTGTTGGTGCTCTGGTGCCGAATCATGTGTGAGATTTGGCTAAGTGTATCACTAGGTTACAAATGCATTCCTACATCTTTATTGTACACATGAAAGTAGCTTCAGGTCAAGATATGCATCCACATGGCTGGAAATCAGTACCAGCTCAGACAGGGATAACTTGAGTACTCATCCTCAGCCATAGTGAACAATCAATAACAACAATAAACAACAATTGTACCCTGTGCCCAAGGGGGAGGAGGAGCAGGAGCAGCCCTGTTCTGCTGCCATGGTTGCATATCACCCACTGCACTGTCGTTAATTGGATTTTTTCCTGAAGCAATTAAAAAAAAAAAAAAAAAAAAAAAAAAAAAAAAAAAAAAAAAAAAATCATTGTGATCAACAAAAATAAACACACAATGACTCATTCAACACAACAAATAACACTACTGGTTTCCTTAAGAAGGGGTGGGGCAATCTAAATTAGTAAATTCATATGAGGGAATTAAGTGAAGACCCGCCATCTAAATGAACACTTAACAAAACTGGTATCTAATGGAGTGCAAGGAACAATGGACTGGATAAAACTTAATGCCTTAGACTTGGGTCACTTGATGGTTTTGTAAAGACTAATAATGATATACAAAAATACGATTACAGAGCAACTTTCCCAGTTTTTCCACTCGCTATAAACCAATGAGTTCTGTGTTACCATCTCACAATTTCTCTGGTGGTTGGATTAGGTGGCTTCATGTTTTAGAGGCTACTCTCCTCCAATGGCTTTCTCATTCTCAGCACTAAACCCACGGACGGGAATGTCAAATACATTGCCAGCTAGTTGTAGCATTCTGAAGCAGTGCCTACTCTTCAGAAGCTTCACCTGCAACAGTTAAGATGAAAACTGTTTCAGTGTGGACAAATGGAGCCTGCTCCAGAGACTGGTCAAACCAGTTTCAGTGTGCAGCGTTGGTAGGCATTACTCCCCACCCCCCAAACAATTTTAAAACCTATCTTCTCCTAATTAGTGTAGGGATGTAGGAAATAGGGAGGTTGATGCCCACACACCTTTAGAGGGCCCTATTAGTCACTAGGAGCTCACCCCCTCAAATAGTCTCAAAAGATTAATCTATGCATTGTTATCCTTGCACTTCATCAAACACCAACTTCATATGCTCACAGGCATGTGCACATACAGGCATGCACACACATGTACACACAGGCATGTGCACACACAAGTACAAAAATAGCCTCAGACCAAGATATATCCACATTGCCATCTGAAAACTCAGATCACTCAGACAGGGATAACTTGAATGTTCATCAACGGCCAAAAGAAAACAACTTCTCCCCTAATTAGATATATCTCCTCCCTCCCAGCCTTCAACTAGAGAGACAGAGAAATATGCAGACTCACTCTTCGACAACTAAAATATAAGAACACCTCCATCAATTCTAATAACATTTCATTGTGGGCTGAACTATTTAAGATTAGTTATTTGTTAGGCAACCATTTAATTTAATGTCATTACTTATATCTAATGAATGTTAACTAGCTCTGTGTGTAATCACTTATGATTTCGTTATGTGTTGTCATTCCTTATTTTTATGCTATCTTAGGTGTGGCTCAACCCACCAGGAGTTACTATTTAAGGGAGCTCCTGAGTGGGAGAGCCAGATTTCCCTACTGTGTGTTTAAGATAAATAGTTCAAAACCTATTGAACTTAAGGATAGCTTAAAATCTACCTAGCACTTAAGTTAATCTCTGGTAGCAGCATAAACTGAGGAGACAAAGGCTTAGAACCCTCTTGACCCCCACATCTGGTGGCAGTGGGTGTAGCTTATCCCGAGTAAGGAGATGAGGCTTAGAACCCTCTTTCCCCCCATACCTGGTGGCAGTGGGTGTAGCTTATCCCGAGTTGAGGAGACGGAGACTTAAAACCCTCTTGACCCCCACACATAACATTATCCTTGCACTTCATCAAATACAAACTTCACATGCACACAGGCATGTGCACACATGTATATACATGCACAGGCATGTCCTAAGTGCACACACAACTACAGAAATAGCCTCAGACCAAGAAATATCCACATAGCCTTCTGAAAACTCAGATCATTCAGACAGGGATAACTTGAATATTCATCAATGGCCAAAAGAAAACAACTCCTCCCCTAACTAGATATAACTCCTCCCTTCCACTCACCTTTGTCCCCTTCCAGCTCTTGCCTAGACAGGACAGACTTAGCCTGAAATTTTATACAAAAGACATCACAAACAGAGACATATGAGCACACACCACTGGCCATTCCTTACCAGTTCCTCTGCAGTCTTCGTCACTACAGCTCGTGTTTGCTGCGTGGGGCAGAGACTACACATCACCATAGCACACACAACACATACCACCTCATCACTCACTCACCTCCAAGATACTCTCCCTGAAGTACTTCTGTGTCTCCCAGATCTTCAGGACCTTGGGGTGGAAAGGATGGAGATACACAGAGTGGGAGGGAGAGAGGAAGAAAGTTGGGGGGGGGGGGGGGGGGGGGAAGGGGAGGAGAAAAAGAGAGGGAAGGAAAGAAAGACAGGAAGGGAGAGAATTATAGGGAGGGAAAGAAAGATAGGGGAACAGAGAGAAAGACGGGAAGGGAGAGAATTATAGGAAGAGAAATAAAGATAGGGGAATAGAGAGAAAGAGACAGAGGGGGGGGGGGGGGAGATGGAGAGATAAAGAGAGGGAAGAGAAAGTGAGGAGGAGAAAGAGAGAAAGAAAGCAGTGGGGGAGGAAGAAAGAAAAAGATAGGGAGGGAAAGAGAGGAAAAGAGGGAGGGGAGGGAGAGAAAGAGAGGGAGGAGAGAGAGGCAGAGAGGCAGAGAAAGAGAGAGGAAAAAGAAAGAGGGAGGGTGAGAGAATAAGAAATGAAGGAGAGAATGAAAGGGAGGGAAAAGAAAGACAAAAGTAAAGGAGAAGTGAGAAAAAACCGAAGGAAAGAACAATAAAAATAATGGCAAATTACATGACTTGTTACATGTAATTACACAAGAGTCACCTTGAGCAAGCTCTCAGACTTGCTGGGGTCACTGCTGTGTACGTTGTAGAACACTGGCAAGATGATCTCCTCAATGGCCTATGCAGAGACAAGAGAGAAGAGATTGAGAAGACGTAAAGGTGGAACTAGCCAAGATGGAGGGTGCACACACAATGTCCACTAGAAGAAGGAGAAGCACGAGAGGGTCACGAAATAAGACACGAGTTCAAACAGAGAAAAGAGAAAGCATGACAACACATTGCAACAAACTAGAATACATAATGACAAAGAAATAGATGAGGGAAGTGTGGAGATTAGGAGAGACAAAACAGACAGAGTTTCCCCTGAGTCTGTGTCCCCATCAGTCAAGACTCGCACCACACGGACGATGCAATCTACAGTGGGGAGGAGTTTTACCTGCTTGAGGTCTTCTGTCCCTTTCCGCACACTACACGGCAGACGTGAGAATACAGTGACAGACATAGTTAATGTGGGAGGGGCCAAAATCATGGATGGTTATGCAATTAAGGAGGGTTTGTTACACAATTAGTTAATGGATATCTCATTATCAATGACCCAACCTTAGAATATGGGGGGGGGGGGGGAATAAATAGAAATATAAAATGAATTAATTTTAAAAATAAATAGCACGCAAATAAAAATAAATTAAATAAACAGATAATTAAAGAATAATACAAAAATTTTTTAAATCCCTATCATTCAAGGTAATGGCTATTATCAATCAAATGCCAGCAGTTACAATGCTTACATATCGTGTTACTATTAATATAACAATGTCTAGAGGGCATGAACTATTTGTCTATAAATAGAACATACTCACCAGTGATGGGTGACATCATTGATGAGGTATATGATATGCAGCTTGTGGTTGAACAAGAGTCCAGGACAGTTGAGACTCCTAGAAATGAGAGAAAGTTGATACTGACAAATCATAAGTCCAACTCACTAAATAAATAAACTCGCTGATTTTATAACTTAAACTATCATATAATGACTTGTCTGTGCATGCAAAACTGTATTCATTAACACTACAACATAACATCTCCATGGGAACACTTCAGTTCAAACCATGTACAACGAATCCTGAAGAAAACACTATTCTAACGATTTGCAGGTTCCTAAGGTCTGTAGCGCTGACTTGGGCCCTGGGGAAACATTAATAGCTTGGCCAATACTCAACGGATTTCCAAATTTCAAGGACCAACAAACTCATGACGCTCCAGACGTTCTTTTGGTACTATCCCTGAAGAAGTTAACCACCCCTAGGCAAAGTTAGCTGTATGTCCCATAAGCAAGTACACAACATTCCACCTAGCGTTAATTGACCATATGGAATGCAAGCGCAAAAATATCCCTTGGAGGCTAATGTCCACCGCAGAACTCAAGCAGTTCTTCGAATGGACATAAAAAGAAGCATAGAATTGATTCTTCGTTGTTTCAGCTGGACCCTAACTCCGAGTAAGCTTATACCTCGTAATAACTTCTCCCTCGCTCAAGGCTAGTGGCTGTAGGTAAAGGTCCGTTGTTCATGTCAATCACTCAAGTGGAGTGATAAAGTGTCCAACTTCAAGAAGTTGGTCAATAATAGAGCAAGGAAGGCAATATCCATGCTTTTTGCAATTTGTTCCAGGGACATACCATGCATGTTTATCACATACAAATTTCTCACTATTAAGTAATTTTTATTTTTTCTGTATTTATTTATGTATATTCATTACTTCTTTGTTGTGTTCTTTATCATTTCTATGAATGAATAAACTTGTGTAAGACAAATGAAGAATATAATAAAAAATATATTCAGAGGAAAAAAAACAACTTTTTTTCTTCTTTTTTTAAAACTTTTGTTGAATACATGGAAATGAAATCAATAGCAAACACCAATTGTGAGATACATAAATTAGTGAAAAAAAATGATGATAAGGTGTAAATAGCTAAATATAAGATACATGAATTAATGATAAATGATGACAAGGTGAAAGCTTGAAGTGGACTGTTACCAGGGATGAGATAGTAGAATTAAGGTAAAATTGGTTGAAAGTGTTTTTAAGGTGGAAAGGGATGAACTAATGTGGAGTGGAAGACAGTTCCACAGTTCTGTGGCAGGGGGAATGAAGAGAAGGGAATTTTAATGTTGAAGGGATGATAGTGATGAGAGGATGGGATACGAATTAATGCTAGGTGGATGATGTCTGGAGGAAAATAAATAAGGTTGGTAAGTATTCCAATGAGAAGCAGAGGCTTGAGCACAATCTACAATAGAAGATACACTAATGTGAGAGAAGTGAGTTAGGGATGGGACAAGTTGATTGTGGGGGAAAAGATAAAGATCAGAAAAAGAGTTCATTTTTTCAAGAAGTGAAGACAGCAATGAGTTGTTAACATCAAAATCAGCTTCAAGAATAAGGTCTTGCATGGAAAGGTAAAGGATTGAGAGGAGGATAAAAAGAGTGGCAAGTAAATGATCAGGTGAGTAGGGGCATCCAGCACAAGAAAAATAATATACGAGTTTTTAACTGTTTGTCATATTATTTCCATTGATGTTAATCCATGTTTTGGAAAGTGCTTAGTCTAGTCTTGCCGAGTACACAAGAGTCCCTACGATGAAGGTACAAGTTCTTGATGTGACCCGTTTCACTTAGTTGAGGTGTACTAAAATCAGTATCACAAGCATGTGTCCATGTTTGCATGGTCGAGGGGTTCAACTCTCCCAAAATGGAAGGAAGATAATTCTCAGAATTATCCTGTTCTTTTGGGAGGTGTGACAAATCTCTATACTTGAAGGAAGATATTTCACAAGGTTATGTTCATAATCACTGTATTGAATGTTTCACTTCTCCCTGTACAGAAGGAACAATTTGCAAGGATATATCCCAGGATTTGACGAGGGGGCTCTCTTTTAATTATTGAGCTGCTTCTGAGACACAAGGTCAGTATCAGAGTTAACAGTACAGCAACACAAAGAGAAGGAGCAGGCTCTGTAAATATATAAGCATATCATCATATATAAATAATAATTCCTAGCCCTAAACCTATATATTTCCCAGCCCTAAACCTATATATTTCCCAAATGTTAGGTTGGCACTCAGTTGACAACAAGCCACAGCAAATAACAACCAGCCACAGCAACCATCAACAAAAATGCAAGCATTGGCATTAGCTAACAGAGTTTTGCATGATTAAAGACTACAATAGCACAGCTTACTTATTAGTTGAGAAGTCCCGAAGTTCTGAGAGAAGCCTTAAAATGCCTGAAAAGCCTGGGATGCCTGAAAAGCCTGGGATGCCTGAAAAGCCTGGGATGCCTTACTAGTGCAAGTTTGCCAACCAGGGAAAAAACTACAGCCTCCACGCGGTACAACTGCAATGAGTTATTGTGGGTGTTGGTTTGTTGTTTTTTGTTTTTTTTGCACAAGCATACCTTAAACCTCTTTTGGCGAAATTAATAGGCTGAAGTATGCACTACGTCACTTCAGTAATTAATTGCTGACTTCCAGGGCCCAAGCCAGCGCGAATAGACTATAGTTTAGTTTTAGACTGTGTAGATTAGAACTCTGAGAAGCAAGTGTTGTTTAATCCCACCTCACCTCACCCTACACACTTGACCTTGTTCGTCCATCATTGGTAAGATTACAGTAAGATAAGAGAAGAACAGCGAAGGAGTTGCCTCCACACATGCTCAAGTCAAAACAGATCAACACTCGTATGTACACTGTATCATAATAGTAAATTTATGGAATTCCTTAGGATACACCCGGTGACAGGGGTATTGCCTACTCAGGTCATCAGAGCACAAAGCTCTACAATCCACATTCCTCCCCCCCCCCCCCCCCCCCCCCATATGCTATTTTCTCACTTCCTCATGAGGAATCGAGCCACTTGTTCACACTCGGTCTTGCTCTGGGAGTGGGAGAAGATCCACGTCTTGCCCGCCTACACACAAGGTGAGGGGTGGTGACACACAGAGAAAGTCAATACACACACAACACTCAAACTCTCTCTCTCTCGAACACACACTGGAGACATACACTGATCAAATAATTACATAGGATCAACCTGTTTAAAGAATTAAATAAACAAGATAATATCCAAGCATAACACAGGATTTTTACTGTTACCAATTCATGTTGCCAAACTATTTTGTGTAAGACATCGTCTTAACTGCAGACCACATGGGCACACACTTGATTCAAATTTAAATTCCAGAGACAGAATACCTACTCTCACCCCCCCCCCCTCCAATCATCCACATGCATGCACGCACGCACAGACACACTGAGCTTGGAGACATGCACCCACCAAGCAGCATGGCGGTTGACTTACTGCAATGGAGTCCTTGGTGCATGACTCCATGGCCTGCTGTACAGCACTGGAGAACTCCACCTCCAGAGGCTCACAAGCGGCAGCCACAAGGGCAGCTTGCTCCTGCAGCTGCTTCTGCCTCAACTGCTGCAGCAACTCAGGAGGGGCCATGTCTCTGGGTGCTTCCTGGGGTGGCATAGGAGCTGCCATAGGAGCTACCACTGGTTAGAGAGAGAGGGAGGGAGAGACATTTAGATAGTCACTACTACTCATCAGCTTAAACTTTCAAGCAACCACACTATAAAGAACAGAGAGGAGGGGTGTGGTCTGGGCAGCCTTGAAATACAGTTGCAGTTCAAATTAACTATGTTCCAAGTCTGATGAAAACCCTAGTTGAGAATTGAGTATCATAGGATACAACAAGATGACATACACAAGTTGAACTTGCTGGTTTTGATGGTAGTGAAAAGAAATTAAATTTTAATCCAGAATCTTACTCTAGTTAATGATCTTATTTTTTGGTTTCTGTTTATTGGTTTGATATCCCCTCCCAGATGCTCGGGCCTGGAGGGCTCAATTAAAAAAAATAGGTTGATGGGGGGTCCCAAGGATGGTATTAGGCGGAGTTTGGTGAAGATTAAAGTAAACCCTTGCCTGTAGGCTGTTTAAAAAATATATATCACAAAATTTCTTTTGGGGTGGGGTGGGGGTTCAATTTCATGCAAGAGTAGCCACCAAGATGCACTGTGAGTATTACAATCACGATCATGTGAACATGTTCTGCCACAAAACTCCTCCCTTCTTTTTCTTTTTTCTTTTCTTTTGAGCCGTGTAAGCCCAAGTGTTTGGGAGGAGAGAGCGACTAAACAAACAAATCCCAAATTACAGTAAGATGTCTTTGTTGTTCCCTCCGTAGGAAGGGCACTTAGCTAGTCTATATAATAGAAGCAAGGCTTCATTTTCAGGCACCAACAAAGTGAGGTTACCTATCAAGACTATTGGGAATGAGACTGTTGGTATTCCTATTGTAATTAGCATATTATTTCCTGTTTTGTTACAGGTCGCACATTCTGTGTTTTGGACAATAGACATTGTTGACAAGGTATGGTTGTCTTTGTTCAATTGATTCTGGTGCTCGTTGAATTAATAGATAGTTTTGTTTTTACTGAAGCAAATACAATACAGAGACCACTAATCAAGTTATAAACAAGTGGGACTACTAATGAACAAAGAAATAAATCTATTTAAAAAGTATAGAAAGTGAAGAGTTTATATCAAGACAAACAGACCACTAATCAAGACATAAACAGAATACTCATCCAGTTACAGGGGGTGAGACTACAAATGAAAACACTATTGTAATTACTATTGTAACCAGGCCTGTATTCCGAGTGCGTCTTGGGATCAGCTTCATGGGCTGCCATCCCAGGTTGCTAAGTCACTAACAACACTCATGGTGAACATCAACAACTAAGGATGATGATTTGTCTCACCTGGAGGCATGCCTTGCTGGTGCTGCGGAAAAGGGTTAGGGTTGTGTAGGGGCTGGCCAGAGCTGTAGGGCTGGCCGCCGGGAGGGAGGTAGGAGTGTGGGAGAGGAGGGTGGTTCTGTGACATCAGTGTGGGGATGGCTGACATCATAGCCGCCGGGTGAGGAGCAGCTCCATGGGCTGCTCAGAAGGAAGAGATATGGGGAGGGGAAGGGAATAGAATAGACTTTTAAAAAAGTAGAATGAATGAAATAAATAAATAATAATTTTGAAAAATCAATAAAAAAAAAAAAGAGGGAGAAAAAATAAGTGAATAAAATAGATAATTCCCCCCCCCCCTTTGTGAGTGAGGCGAAAGTTTCCTAGATCAGTGTAACCAAATAGGTGTGGTTTCTCACTTATCACTTGGTAATAGGCGTGCAGCAGCTGTAAGCTCATTGTTTCTATTGCACAAGAGCTAGATAATGGGTGGAGTTAGATATACATAACACTAGATCGCCACTGAAAGAGTTAGTTAAGTTGTGAATACAAGTGATGATGGGCGTGGTTCATGAACAACCAACACTCATTGATGTCTTTAAAGCGCAAATGACAAACACTTGAGCCACTCAAGCAAGTATTAGGTCTATATAGTGCATGAATACAAAGGACTTTTAACTTGTGTTTCTTCATCACTGAAAGAGATGACCACTTACATCATCATGCAAACCAGAAATCATTCAATCACTGTCTGACTTCACTAACGTCCATTACCAGATGAGACGAAATGATCATGGGTTCTTTGTGATAGTCGCAAAAAAAAAAAAAAAAATTACTTGGTTTCAGAGAAAGAATGGATGGGGGGATTTGGCTAATGAATTCTACACAGAAATAGGAGTCCAAATAGTGTACAAACTAATAACACGAGCCGATGAAGGACTACACTTTCCCGGCAAGGCATTCTGTCGTATTATACTGTGGGGTAAAAAACAACAACCCAAAACACTTAAAGTATCCTAGCAACACCAAAAAAACCTTAGACACTGACATGAGCATGCTCAAACTACAGATTAGTTGAGCTGGTTATATAATTATATTCATTCTACTAATTTCTGGCTCAGACTCCTTTAACTGCAATATTGGTTATATTGTAGCATAGACACGGCAGAAGGGTATGGTAGCCTGGACTAACCATGTTTTGTAGGCATCCATACAGCTTAAATAATAATGCCACATACTCTTCCTTCTCTCCTCCCATTCTAACGTATTCTCATAATATTCACCACATTTTGCACAAGTGTCCACTTCCAGGTTTTGATTGCAAATCAATCCTTTTGTACAATTTCACAGCTTTACAGTGGGCGTGGCTGGTTCCAAAGTCATCATCCAATTATTTAGGTATATGATAAGTTGCAAACACAGGGACATGACATGTTTGAGCAGTTCAATAAATTCTTTCCTCCCCCACCCCCTCCTCATATTTTGCGTAATGGTGATGCAGTATATACAGTGCTGCATAATGAAAAGGAGCGATGGTGAAGCATTCCTAGTTTTTGATAGTAATATAGCCACGTTGTAAACGTGAGTAACGAAAACTGGCTATATTGACCAAAAATTAATTGCTATAGCAACAAAACAATCCATTGCTATAGCAGTCAAGAAATTCACTCCTTTGGCAACCAAACATTCCATTCCATTCCATAGCAACTAAACACATCACTGTAAAGTCAGTTTACCTTAAGCAGGAAATTACAAAGATATAGAGAATATTAGCAGAGCAGATTGGAATAGAGACAGTGGGAAGTGCAGAATAGAATAGACAGTGACTAGACCAAAATTGACTAGAGACAGTGGACAGAGAAGATGGAGTGGAAACAGTGAAAGAAACAGATAAACTTGCATAACCTCACAACTTAGAAACCATCTATATATTTCTAATGGATGCGCACCTCACCCAACCAACCTGTTTGGGACCCAGCCTGTTCAGCGCTGACCTTCCACCTGTAGTACATGTTGTGTTCTCCTCCAAAGAGGAAGTTGAACTTAGGGTTGTTTCTTTGCTTCTCCATCGTCATCTGTTCAAACTCGGGTCCATTACGAGCAACAAATGAGGCCAACTTGTCAATAATATTACGTATCTCCTGGTCTACAGGACACGCAAATGTCATCTTTCTTCTTTTTTTCCAAAAACAACGTTATTAAGAGGTCCATATGAAACTAACCTTCAGGTATCCTAGGAGGAGGCATTTGGCCATAACCACCTTGTTGCACATTACCAAGGGCAGCCATTTAAAAAAAAAAGTAGGTGGACCGTAATGATCATGAGAACTTCTTAAAATAAGCATGCGCAAAGTTGTCTCGCGTAGCCAGACCCTTTACCTAATTTCTGCGCTGCGATAGGTAAATGGTCTGGCTATCTGAGACTACTGGGTGTGTCCTGGGAGGGGTGGACCGTAGCTTGAGGAAAAGTGGAAGATCACGGCGATGGAAGTTGTAGCCAGAAGATTATTTTCTTGCTCTAGGAGGGGGAGCTTTCTCCACAATTTCTTATTGGGTAAATATTTTCACTTGGCGGTTCACCATCAATAGTTGCACTACGCAATTTTATACTGAGTTTTATTATTGTAATACAATTCTATTTGAAACAGGCTCAAAATTCAGCACCACTTCGGTTAATTGGGCTAAGGCAACAGGTACGGTAAACCAGTGGTTATTTGACATATTGAAGTGTATAATTATTCAATGTGTGTTACCCAGAAATGGATTAAATGTGCAAAAACTTGTGTCTCCATCAAGTTGATTAATCTTCAGCCTTATGAATCTGTTGATTTTGTATAGGGTAGTTATGGATGTTATGTTTGGAGTCTATTGTATTATATTATGTTTTAATATTTTCCATTAATGTTGTGATGCCACAGAAGATGCTAAAAGTAATCTCATTATTTGGTACTTTTTTCTGTAATTAAAGTGTCACCGAAAAATAACTCCTCCAACTTGATATGGGGCTTAATTGCATTAAAAATATATCTGATTTGTGACATGGCACTTATAATTACAGTAAAGGGTCTACTAGCCAACGCATTGAAATATAAATTCAGATTCTTTTTGGCACTATAATTACAGACAAATATAATTCTACTGGTAGATTGGTGCTTATAAATAGAGTGGGGCTTTAAATACAGAGAAATATGGTACTCCTGAACTTTGGTGATCTTATTAGCTAACATGGATTGAAATCAATGATTCAATTCAGTTTAATTGCCCACACCCAATCAAGTGCTAAACGAAATAGGGCTTTTTTTCCTAGTCCACCCTCCACCCCCCCCCCCCCTATAGTACCAGACAATGCTCTTCAAATATTCATTTTAATCTATCTATTTTATAGCCCTGGAGCTGGGGGTACGTAGGGGTGTATTATTTATTTCTTTGATTCTTTTTTTCCCTCAGTTCATGTTATTCTAGAATTAATTTCTATAAAATACACCATTGAATTCATTATTTATTTCATTTTATTCTTAATTTAATCAACTTCATTCATTTAATTGAATTCATTAATTTCAAATTAGTGCACACCATCTAATTTGCATTCACAAAGAACAACCAACCATGTTCAAGCATTTAATCTAAAACCAACAACCCAAAAAAAATGGTAACAATAAATTTGAGTGTAAAAGCATCAACACTTTATTTTTAACGAGGTAACACTGAATGTCATTGTGTATCTCTTGATGAGAGGAATCAAATTCCATTGAGGGTTTGTCTTCACCTGCCACTATCTTATCAGCAGATTATCGAATCAATTAAAAAAAATAATAATTATGAAATTAAACCAGTAGTTTAAACTTCAACTCCCAAAATTAGGTTATGTGATTGTAAAAACTACAAATGCATTCATTATTAGTGTGTTAATTAGCTGAAAAAAATTGTGTGTCGTGAGAACTAAACTGACCAAACTCTCCCCAACCATGCATGCATGCGTGTGTTAGAGGGTGTGGCCAGTCATGCTGCAGTGTCCCAGTATTGTGATAGTAATAACTTTCTAAATATTGCACATTTCATGATGAGCTAATTTATGTGCCTCCATGTGATCCTAGGTGCAGAATTCAATTGGCAGGATGCCCTCAATCTTGAGTCATGCCTTACCCAAGATGAGATTATGATGAGGTACTGTAGGTCCAGTTTGACTGCCATGCCCGATGGCTTGTGTGTAGATGTGAGTTCATGTCCTTGTAATAACCACTTTTGTGGTTGAACAGAGATCAGGTGCGGCAGTACTGCCAGGAAAAACTGATGCCACGTATTCTCATGGCAAACAGGCACGAGGGTGAGAGCAAATAATAAAACTTATTTTAATCACTGTACATTCCAAATATATTTTTTCACTTAATTAGCTTAATAGCTTTAAAGTATATAAATTGATGTATTTATATTTTTCTTTATTGTTGTCCTAATAGAATTTGATGCCTCCGTAATGGCTGAGATGGGCCAACTTGGTATTCTAGGTCCTACAATAAGAGGTGAGCTGGTTTCTTCTTCATGCCTTGTTTGATTATCTCTGGTTGCTTAGGGTATGACTGTGCTGGTGTATCGTCAGTGGCTTATGGCCTGATTGCCAGAGAGGTGGAGAGGTAAGCACAGGTCCTACCCTTGTACACATGATCACATGATGTCATGTGATTGATTCAAAAAGGTGGATTGACAACCATCCATCATTAATTATTCATGAGATATATCAAATTACTTCTTCGTCTTTCATTAAAATAAAATTAATAAAAAAATTTTTTTTTTAATGTTACCATTAGATTACCTGGCTCATAAGCTTTTCAATGGTGTAAACATATTTGAGTTTTTACAAGTTTATAGAGCAATGCCATCCCCACCTTTCTGGAAAAATATATTTTTCAGTACCTCTTTCACAATATCCTCGGTCACAGTATCAACAGTTACCATATATGGACAGCTATCAACAGTTACCATATATGGACAGGCTGCGGCAAGCCTTCTGGTTTGCTTTATCAGAAGACAAAGGGCCAAAGTGGTTCTAAGTGGTAACCACTTATACCAACAGAGAGAGAGGTCACAAGTTGTCAAGTTGCATGTTTGTATCTTACCTTTATGGCCTGCCAAACCCTTCCCCCTGAGACCTGAAATTTGGCATGCATGCACAATTTAACCCACAGAGTAACTGGACTATGTTAGAATCACCCCCCCCCCCTCCCCCCTTTCCCAATCCCACCCAAGGATATTGACTCTGGGGGCATCAAGAGGCTGTGACAAGCTTGGTTTTATATGTTTGAGTGAACTTCCTCTCCTCATGAGTAACCACCAAGCTGTGTTACAAACCACACTACCTAATTTTCTTTCTGTGGTGAAATTACATACTGTGGTTTGTAGCATGAGATAAGTGACCTGTTTATTTGGCTAAACAGAGCTGTGGCTATACCCCTTGGTAGTGTTCCAGTCAGTAATTAGTGTCTTTTTTTCAACTCAATTGGGAATTTAAATTTTATTTTTATGTGAAAGTTATCACACATAAAAAAATTTTAAAAATTCGTAACTCAAGTGAGTTCCAAAATCACCGCCTGTTAAAAATAGAAAGCCAGTGAGCGAAAGTTTACGCTACAACAATTAGATCCAAGAGGTACACTAGTCCCTCTTTTGAGAGACCCCTCCATTGTAAGACCACCTCTTTTGAGAGACCGACTTTTGTCAGCTATTCGGGTGATCCCTCAAGAGAGGGACTACTCTACATCCATGGCTCTGGTTTGGTACTCTCAAATATTATATAAACTTATGAATGTGATCATTGGCAATCTGCCTCCACAACAATAATCTGACCTTTCTGAGAAGTCAACCAGCAACGTAAATATAGATCTTAAAGTTCTTTAGGATTCCTTTTTAGTATTTCCTGCACTAAATCAAACATCGTGGCGAAAAGAAAAATTTTTTGTTCTTCATTAAACCGTCGAACTTATTTTCACTCCCAGGGTTGACAGCAGCTATCGGTCTGCCATGAGTGTTCAGTCGTCCCTGGTGATGCATCCTATCCATACCTTTGGCACCGAGGAGCAGAGGAAGAAATACCTACCAAGACTTGGTGAGTTCCATCACAAACTCTAAAGCAAGTAATCACTATATTTGTTTTTTAAAAATATTTTATAATTCTGTTGTTTTTTGTTTATTTTGTTCTTGTTTTTTTTCCTAGCCAAGGGAGATATCATTGGCTGTTTTGGTCTTACTGAACCCAACCATGGGAGTGATCCAGGTGGAATGGAATCTAAAGCTATATACAATTCCAGTTCCCATTCTTACACTCTGAATGGAACCAAATCATGGTACAATAATTGTGAAGTTGTTCCTGATGTTATGGGTCATTATTTACAGGAGGGAGGGAGGGGGGGGGGAGGAGGTAGCCAGTCAAAATGATGTTTTGATTTTCATATTTCAACTTAGGTTATTGTTGTTGTTTTCTGGTGTCCTCCCCCCTCCTATTCTTCCACCCTCTTGTTTTTGCACACCTTGACCAAAAGAACTCTTATGCCAATGTGTGAACAAGGCAAGTGAAACTCAGGACTATGCAACACTGGTACCATGTACCATGAGGGTTTATTTTCTTCTCTTTTTTCCCCTATAAATCTATTTATTAGCGTATTAATGAGTGAATCATGTATTTATTATTATTTGTTGCTTTTTGTTATGGTTTGGTGGTTTTATTTCTATTTAAGGATCACCAACTCCCCCATAGCAGATGTGTTTGTGGTGTGGGCCCGCAGTGACAGGGACCAGGGAGCAGTCAGAGGCTTCATTCTGGAGAAGGTAGGAGGGAGAGAAGAGAGAGAAAGAGTTGCAGAAATAGTGGGGGAGGAAGGGGAGGAAGTACAGGAGTAGGTGTAAGGAAAAAGAAAAAACTTAGGAAGCCAGCTGGTTGAAGCATTGTTCTCTCCACTTTTTAAGGAGAAATGTGAACGATGGAATTAACTCTCTCCCATCCATTGACTCGGTTGCCATTTTTGTCTCCTTTGGCTCACATCTGTTCAGACCCTTATTAGATGCCCTATAAAGGAACTGTGTATACTTTTGTGGTTATGACAGTGATGATCATTTCCTTTTACTCTCAAGTGAGCCAGTTCATATATTCGGGGATTTTAAAATTTTATTTTATTATTAAAAAAAATTAATTAAATTTAAAAAAAATGAAAAAATCATATTCAATGTTGAATCAGTATGTGTCTTGACACACAACCTCACCAAGTATTCTGCATGTCTGGCTTGCATTTTCTTGCTAATTTTGTTGTTGATGTGTTTTTGTTGTTGTTGATGTGTTTTTGTTGTTGCATTTCAAAGGGAATGAAGGGTCTATCTGCTCCCAAGATTGAGGGTAAGTTCTCCCTGCGGGCGTCTGTGACAGGCCAGATAGTCATGGAGGACGTGCAAGTGCCTGAAGACAACCTCTTGCCTGCTGTCAAGGGCTTGCAAGTAAGCACCAAGAGAGTTAACTACTGTGCATATTCCTAGTGTTATAAGCCTTGGAGATCATGGCTGTTGAAATGTTCTAGTGTATGTTCTAAATATGGATTCTTTCTATGATTGTGCTTCCTGCAGAGCATTATACTTCATTGAATGTTTATTTTAGCGAAAGTTTCCTGCATTTAAAATTTGAGGGTGTTCTCTATTGGGGGTGTGTGGTTTTCTTTGTTCTAGGCATGGTTCTGCTTGCGTAGTTCACTGCTTTGTGGTTACCTCATTGCACTGGACAGATATTGGATGAATACAAAGATCAGTTCACATACATACACACACCACCATACATAAATACAAGCAAACACATATGTCCATATATAAACACACATACAAACCCACATACACACATGCTAATAGGTATGTCACATGCTAATAAATTCAAAAAGCCTCCTTTTAAAAGTCTCCTTTATATACATACAATTGATCATCTCGACAATTCTTATCTTGATTTACTTTTATCTTTATATCAACCCTTCCCATATTTCCCCATACTAGGGTCCATTTAGTTGCCTCAACAATGCTCGGTATGGCATTGGGTGGGGCGTACTCGGGGCAGCTGAGTTCTGCCTGGAGACTGCCCGGACATACACACTGGACAGGATTCAATTTGGACGACCTCTGGCCGCAAACCAGCTCATACAGAAGAAGATGGCGGACATGCTGACTGAGGTGTGTTGATTAAGACTCTATTCTGACTTGTAAAGCAAACACAGCAATCTGAGCCATCTGTTAAACACAGATAGAAAACCACACCCACAAATACAGCTTCAACTTATCTAATTTAGGGGGATTTTAAAACACAAACCAGGGAGGGGGGTTAAATTAATAAAGTATCAAAGTGTGTTTGACTTTTTTTTGGGGGGGGGGGGGGGGAGGGGGGAATGGAACAGTCTCTGTACGTCATCACAACGGACTGATTTTTTATGGTGGAATGCCGGCATGCTAAAGAGCTTCAAAGTTTATTAGTGCCTAGCAACACAATCTTGCTGTGAGCCAACAAGTTGGTAAAGTATTGTAATAAAATAGATTTCTTTGGTGCATAGCATATTCATAGCTGTGGAAGTGGAGTCAGTCAGCCAGCCACCCAACATCACTATGTCAGGGCCAAGGAATACCAAGGGCTAGCTTATTCTTTGAATGGCTGTCCTCACACCATCTCTATACACTTCCTTGCCAAGGAAAAGAAGTAGTTGCAATAAAATGTGAGTCTTATAGAGCATTATACCATGTTTAAGAAAGAAAAACCTTTATAAAAAAAAAATTTTTTTTCCCCAAAAAACAACAATGGTTAATTGTAATAAATATAGTCCTAGTGATATGTATTTCCAAGCAGCAGTCGTTGTCATGATATCACCATAGAGATCTTAATTTGTTAGTAATAAAACTCACAAAAAAATTTTAGTTGCAAAGACAAATAAAATATGTTCAAATCTGAACATTGCTACTGAGGAACATGTGAGAACCAAGTTTTGTGTGGGGCTGGAACATGCTCATGTTCCTGACCAGTACACAAAGTTGTATGTGGTTGAAGTGTATTAACAAAAATTTGAGTCATATGGTCGTATCTCCCTGAGATTTTGTAGGTGGATAAATGTATAAAAACATTCTCCTCTTCCCTTCTCCTCCTCTTCTCTCCCCCCCCCTCCCCCCATTCTCCTCGTCTCCCCCCCCCCCCCCCCCGTCCTCTTCTCCCCCCCTCCCCCTCAACCAATGCACACAGATAGCCCTTGGTCTGCAAGCTTGCCTACAAGTGGGCCGGCTGAAGGACGAGGGCAAACTGGCCACTGGGATGATCTCGCTGATCAAGAGGAACTCGTGTGGCAAGTCCCTGGAGGCAGCCAGGCTGGCCAGAGATATGCTAGGAGCTAATGGAGTCTCAGATGAGTATCATGTGATACGTCACATGATAAACTTGGAGTCTGTCAATACATATGAAGGTGGGCTTTATAAAAGATAAATTGTTCCAATAATAATAGTTTTATCTGATAAGTTTTATTCTGATTTTGAATCATTCATTATGATAATTATGTTTCATTCCTAAAATTAATTTCATTCTGTAGAACTTTCATTTTGATAACTGTTTCACTATGCAGTATAATGTATATTGGGTACAATATGGAGTGTAATGGTGTATAGTATATATTGTATCAGTCATTTTATTAATTTATTTCATTTCGATAAAGTTCATTCTGAAACTGTCTCGTTTTTATAATATATTTCATTTTGATAAAACAGATTCATTCTGATAACATTCTGTCTAAAAATAAATTTCATTCTGATCAAACAATTTCATTTTGATGATACTATTACTACATTCTGATGATAAGTTGACATGCTCCTCCCCCTGCCACACCCCCTCACATCCCATGCATACATCCTGTGCAGGTACGCACGACATCCACACCCTTATTCTGGGCAATGCCATCACAGGGGAGCAAGCCTTCTCCACCCCTAGACAGTCATGACAGAGAAACAATGCATGTTGTGGCTCCATTGGCTGATCCAACCAGTAGAATGTGTTGCTAGTGATGGTTCAAACAGCTCGTGGAACATTCATTTGTTATCATTTGTGGTGTGTGACTTTCAATTTGATCTTTTTTGCATCTACTGTGGTTCTTGATTTCGTTTTCCTCAGGGAGGTCGCATGGGAGTGTTCTGGGTGAATAACTCAAGGCTGTACTGAGCACGCTCCAACCATCTCACAGCTTTACTTAACATGTCTGATTGTTTATCTCCACTCCACAAACCAGCTTCTTTGGGAAGTACACTCATACCTTCTTCCTCCTTCACTTCCTTATCTTTGATATTGGCATTTGATCTGTCCAGCACTGACAATGGTTCAGAGTTTAACACAAAAGGAGAGGCTAGATGCCCTGCAGCAGATCCTTCACTGGGCGCAATAGCAGCAGCTGCTGTAATTTTTCTAATAACCTGTATATAAAAAAAGAATTTAAAAAGTGATCTAGCGATGCAAGTAAACAGCTCGCACTGCCCCTTTTCAAGCTTCATAAAAACATAAATCTACCTCTCTTCCATGCCTGAAACCTCGCCTTCTCATGACTAAACTTTTCATCTGCTTCTGGCTCAAGTCTTTCTCCTTCCCTCCCATTACCTTCACTTGCCCCTTCTCTCTCCCACCACCCTCACCACCTCTCCCTCCCTCACCTCCCCCTCTCCCTCCCTCACTCACCTCCCTCCCTCACCTCCTCCCTCCCTCCCCTTCTCCCTCCCTCACCTCCTCCCCCCCCCTCTCTCACTTCTTCACCATCCCCACCTCCTCTCTTCCACTTCTCCCTCCCCCCCTCACCTCCTTCCTCCTTCACCTCTTCCCCTTCTCCCTCCCCCACTTCTTCCCCTTTTCCCTCCTCTCCTCTCTCCCTTGCCTCTTCCCCTTCTCCCTCACCTCCTCCCCTCCCTCACCTCCTCTTTTCCCTCACCTCACCTACCATTCCCCTTCCCTCACCTCCTCCCTCCCCTCCTCCCTCCCCTCCTATCCTCTTACCTCTGTCATGGCCGCATACCTGTCCTTGATGTTGCACCTCAGCACCTTCAGTAGCTTCCTGAGGCAGATGGGGCAGAGGAACAATGGCTGTGCAGCTGCCTCAGCTATGGAGGAGCTCTCATTCATGGCACACTCCATGTAGTGGCAGTGTGCCAGACCAAACAGGTGGCCCAGCTCATGTGACATCACCTGCAGGAGAATGGTTCACCACGTCATGCATGACACCTACTCCAGACTAGTTGTGAGGCAGGTCAGAGTTCACAAGAGCTTGGGGGGGGGGGGGGGGGAGAGATATGCAGGTCAAAGGTGACAGCGCAGGGAATTATCCAGCCCTGACCAGGAATCTAAGATATCTCGGCTTTGACACAAGGAGCAGTAAATTGCTTTCATGCTTGTACAAACTGTAGATGCTCTTTAATTGCATTGAGCAGTTGACACGCCCTCTTTCAGTCTCTGCCTGAATTTTACATTTCTAAATATAACAACTACACTCCAATGATGTGTCTCTGCAAAAGGGGGGGGGGGGGGGGGGGGGCCATGCAATTTGATTTACAAGGCAGGACCTCCCAGGGTGATCTATAAATCACGTAGGCAAAAGAAAAATTACACTCACAGGGATGCGTTGAGTGAAGTATATAACATGTAACTAATGTATAATTAATATATATATATATATATGTATATATATATAAACATAATATATTTTGGTGGTAGTTCTGGAGTGTCTTCAATCTTGCTGATGAAATGACAGGAATGCAAACTATTCCTGATACCCTTGAAACCACACGCCCTGTGTTAATGGAGAAATACATTACCATCTCAGACTCTCCGAGGCATTCCCCCCCCCATATTTTTTTAATGGAAAATATTCTATGGTAAAAATCTTATAAATGTATTAATTGAAGTAGGCAGACAAAATGAATGTAGACTAGTATAAGAATGGCAGTTCTATAGATATGGAGGACATGATTGAGATAACTGTATGACATCATAGTTATTGCAATGGCAGTGGAATGAATGCCTTAGAAGCATCCCTGGTTATATTAATAGTGATAGACTGAAATCAAGGGGAAATGATTGATTCATTGACCTGGACAAAGCAAAGAGGCAGACCCCATTGTATTACCCTTGTTACACGGTGTGACACAGTGTGACACAAGCTGTTGCAATAGTAAACGACATGGCAGCATAAACATTATTTCGGTGATGTCCAAATGGTAATATCAACTCACACGCATAAGGACCCAAATGTTGCTCATCTGCTCCTCCTCCTGTAACATTGTTGCTTCCTTTTTCATGCAACATCCACTCTCTGGAGCAACTGGAGGCCCATCCACCATCAGCCCAGGCCCATCACGCACTGATGTAAGACCACTATTAAAATACCTGCCAAAACTGAACACACCGCAGCCCTTGAGCAAAGATGCCTGCCCGAGCACAAAGTTCCACTCTGGTCCAGGGTAGAGGTCAACCATAGTTACACCCAAGACACAATAACACTTCTTCAATCTCTGAACATGTAAGAAATCTATGATGTCATCCACTAAGACCTGCCTCCGATTGGTCCTTGGATGTATCCTGGATGTCAGTTTGGGAATATCTGATAAATCAATTGCAGGAGAGAGCCTGACTTCCATTCCAGAGAAAAATGAACTGCAAAATTGCACCAGGAGACGAAGAACAGCATCACTGATCAGTGTGTTGGTGTAGCTAATCTCTAGTCTCTGATCTTCTTTATGAGCATCTTTGTCTTGCTCTGAATCCTGGTGGTTCTTTTCCCAAGAAATTGGCTGGATTTTGATCACCCTCCTCCTGTGTCTCAATGGGTGTTTCACTTTTTCAAATTCCATCATAGATTTCCATTTTGAATAAGTTTGCTTCTCCATATAGCTCAATTCAGACCTGTCTCCTGAGAATAATCTGTGCAGAAATTTTTCATCCTTTTCAATTTTTCCTAATCTTTCTTCTCCAGCTGTTTGGCATTGTTGGTAAAGCCAAGCCAAGTTTGAGCCAGGGACTCTAATCTTCCTCCCAGTTCCAAATGCTTTGAGAACTTCATCAGAGAGAGAACTTTCTTTGGCCAATCCAGATTTTTTAGCTGCCATTGACGCTCCAGCAGAGAATAAATTATCAGAACTGCTGAGTCAGTTAACACCTTTTATTATAAAGGGGTCTGGGACCGAGACTAGATTGAATTACCAGTTGTATCTCCAAACAATGGTTGGTTTGGAGACTCTCCTGCGGCTGTTGCTGCTGGTGGCGACCCTACCTCCCCTTCTGGAGGCGCAGAGCAGTTGCAGGAGGGCTCCTATGTGGCTATTTGCAGATCCCGAGGACATCAGACACATCATTAGCAACATCTTAGGTTTGTTAACAACATCTTAGGTTTGTTAGCAACATCTTGGGTTTGTTAGCAACATCTTGGATTAGTTAGCGACATCTTGGGTTAGTTAGCGTCATCTTGGGTTTGTTAGCAACATCTTGGGCTTGTTAGCAACATCTTAGGCTTGTTAGCAACATCTTAGCTTTGTTGCAGGAGATTTTTCCTAGCTGTAGTTGCCGAAGAAGAGGTAGGGTAGAAGAATTTCCTCCACTCTCTTTTCTCTTCCTTGCAGATGAGCTAATTTTGGTGGGAAATGGAAGTCCAAATAGTGCCCTTACTATCAGAGACTTTGCAGTGCAAAATGTCTTCATATTCGCTGAATTTGATGAAGTGCCGCTGATCTGGTGTATACGGGAGAGCAGTGCTGTGCAGGTATAATGGGGAAAGGGTTTACAGAATAATTCAGGGAAAATATTAAGTAGAGATTCTTTGGTAAATGAGTTTTGTATTGAAATTTGTTTTCAATTCTATAGATTGTAATGGTGATATATTTTGACTAATTGTTACTTTTATAATTGCAGTAGCTCCCCTGTACCCCTCTATTGGAAGACCACCTCTCTTAAGAGACCACATTTTTTATGCAAAAAGTTGTATTTGCTGTGTAAACTTACCTTTATTTTAAGACCACCTCTCTTGTAAGACCTATTTTTGTACAATTTAAGGGTGGTCTCTCAAGAGAGGGACTACTGTACATACATTGTTCAATTTGTTTTATCATGTTCTCTATCCTTTACAAGGAGATCAGCTATTCTCTTTCCATCGTGTCGGATGATGCAACCATTGTGGAAGACCCTATCATTACTGTACCACCAACAGGAACTATCATCACTACACCTTACAGTACGTACAAACAACCGTAATAACTACTGTTCTGTTCATGGGTGCAACTTGCACTTTAGGAGAGTGTAAACTACACTAACGAGGGTTTAAACTTGAAGGTGGGACTAGTTTTGCACAGTTCCATTAGCTGTAGTAATTTTTTTATTTTTATTTTTTTTAAATTGCAATAATTTCAAGTATTGATAACATTTGGAGGACTGTGGTAACCATTCTGAGCTCATTATAACCAATTACAAGTGTATGTACACCTTATTAAGGCATACAAATAAACATGTATTGGTATTCTGTATACAGGACTATTATATGTATTCAGTTATTCAGCTGATGGTTAAAATAGTAGGTAACATGCATTATCATGACACCTTAATTTCATAAAAATTGTGACGTCCACTTTCTTGCCACTATTGCTAAGCCTACAGCAGCTGTGTGGTTCTGTGGGTGTTTGCTTCTTCTTTTTCTTTTTCTTTTTTTTTTTTTGCCTTTAGCATAGGCTTCCAATATTTCCCTGGTTTAATTTATAATGGTGTGTAAAGATTAGTTTAAGTATACCTGCCATGCAACATTAATGGAGGTCACCTCATTATTTAGATCACAGTCTTTATTAGGACAAGTGGTTCCCATGTTAGGAGGTAGGTTATAGTAAGTCTTCACTTGTGTATGCCTGTGTTCACTTTCATGTGTGTTCATGTGTGTTCATGTGTGTTCATGTGTGTTCATGTGTGTTCATGTGTGTTCATGTGTGTTCATGTGTGTTCATGTGTGTTCATGTGTGTTCATGTGTGTTCATGTGTGTTCATGTGTGTTCATGTGTGTTCATGTGTGTTCATGTGTGTTCATGTGTGTTCATGTGTGTTCATGTGTGTTCATGTGTGTTCATGTGTGTTCATGTGTGTTCATGTGTGTTCATGTGTGTTCATGTGTGTTCATGTGTGTTCCAACAGCAGCTCAAGGCACCAGATTATCATTACAGGAAATAGGAATATAATCAACCAACCAAGAAGGTGATACTGGTCAGAAATAGTGTTTTTTTTTAAATTAGTTAATTTTATTATTATTATTATTTTTTTTTTTTTTAACTTGGCTGCTGCTAAACTAGTCCATTTGCATTCACCTTGCTGCCTGAAATGAGATGCTTCTCCACTTTCCACGGTTCTCTTCAATGATATGAACACAATGTTAACCCAAAAGTTCAACTTTGAATTTCAAGGTAGCCAATGCCAGTCAGCTGTCAGGATTGTGCCATGCTAGGTCAAACAGGATAGATTCTTTGCCATAGTAATATCTATCTAAATAATTTCTGTGTTTCTGTAGTTATTAGCTGTACATTGTTGTACAATTAAGAAGAAGCTAATCATTAGACATTAGTCATTCCATGTGGTCCAAAAATGCCTGTACTTTTCACTAGAACTATACAGCTAAGCACTGGTTCCTTCATCGGATAGCTCCAGGAATAGCATAGGAAGGAGTACCACTTCAGGAGGAGTTGGATGGTATCTGAACTATTGGAAAAGAATGCATATTGAGACTTATATCAATTTTTAGACTGACACTGCTATCTGTGAATGGAGTTTAGGAAAGATTGGGTATGTGAGTGTGGATGGGTGGGTGTGACAAAGTTGCAATATATATTAGTGTGTTCTCTGTAGAAAAAAGGAGTGATTCTTAAGAGTTTTTATCTTTAGATTACCTTGCCTGGACCATTGAGACATTCTCCACTTGGACTGATACTGACACTGAATTACATTAAAACTGTACGTGATAACATGTACAAAGTGTGTCCGTATTCCATCTCAACCACAGACAAATCTCATTCCATACATGCACCACCTCAACACAAACTATTTCCCTCTCTGTGAAACCAGCAAGAATGTTGAGTAGTGGAGGGAAAAGAGATAAAGAGGAGGAGAAGGGGTGGGAGTTTCGATGCAGAAGAATACTTTTATGAAAAGTGACCAATAGCTTTTTTTAATATATTAAAGTTTAATGTCTTGATAAGTGCATCTGTGAATCAAATATCAATAGTATTGTGCAAGTTTGATGATTGTCTGCTTGTTACCTTGTGTGAAACTAACCTTGTAGGGTTCCGGCTCATTTTCCATTGCCAACCTTCTGACTTGGGAGGGACTGTTGGTATGACAGCCTCCATCAATCTAACTAGTTCTCAGGGGGAGGAGCTGTGTCCTATTCTCTTCTACTTCTCCAAGAGATGCCGCAGTGAAGGTAAAGAGATTGGGAGAGTCATGAATAGGAATCTATACTGCTTACTTAATGTTTTCATAGTGAATACACTTATGCCTTATGGCTGACATGATAAACTTGGCCCTATAATGGATTATTCAGACAACAGCCATTGCTGCCAGTATATCAATGCCATGCTATTGTCAGATTGAAGAATGTCATGCTTATTCACAGTTTTGTATTGACTTGTGCCTCAACCATTGATTCTATATTAAATTAATAACAACATGAGATTTAGTAGCTAGAGACGGAAATAAAGTTTGTTGTTTTGTGAGCGATGTTGCTAGTTTTTAACATTGTTGCTTGTATATTTTGTTATTTTCAGGTTCGGACACACCACTGGGTGAACTTCCGACCGAACTTCAATCCAGGAACATAACAGGTTAACAGGCTATGTGATAATACTTTGTGGGACCAGCTAGAATTATTATTAGGAAGGTTTTTGCTCTTAGAGCGAGAGAATATTATCTAGAAAACATATTGTACCATATCACTGATACAGAACTTATACCATGGAGCAGAGGAAATTTTTCACAACATTGAATGTGGCTATAAAAGTAAGAATATGATTGTGGTTCTATCACTATCACAATCAAACACATGCACACACTAAACACTCAAGCACACACACACACATGCAAGCACAAGTGCATAAAGTAATACCATGTTAGTTTTCATCAAGTGTCGATCACACGTAGTTGGACTCTATGAATTAGAAGAAAGCAGTTTGTCCATAATGTTGGGACTTGGTGTAATCCACTTACCCATTGCACTTAATTTCATCATTCTATTGTTTTCTCATTTAACAAGCAGATGGATTTCTGGAAGGTTTGGACATCAACTTTAAAACCTCGGGTCCTCTCACAACGCCCACCATGGCCTCGAAATCTCAGTTCATCAGAATCCTAAAGGAGGTGGTAATTCCTATAATTGTTGTCAGCATCACAGTGTTCGCTGCGCTAGTCTTGGTTGTGTCTCTGTGGCTGGTGTGGTACAAACGATCCCAACGCAAGCTCTTGCAAGTATACGACATGGAAGACGTGGGAGACGCTTACATGCAGGTCTACTCCAAGTTGAAGATCAAGAGAGGAAGCCACGAAAAAGAATTCCCTTTTAGGAAGCTCGTGATCTTACGTGAGCTCGGTGTGGGTGCATTTGGGGTCGTTTTGAAGGCAGAGGCCTATGGGATTTCGGACAGGGAAGAGTGCACTGTAGTTGCAGTAAAACAGCTCCGACCTGGAAGTGACGATGACTCTAAAGATTTTCTCAGGGAGGTCAATTTTATGAGCAGTTTAGATCACCCAAATATCGTCCGCCTGCTGGGTATGTATGGAAGTGTGGTTATTACTGCAATGTATGTGGGTGTGGCCAAGATGGAAGAATATGTTGGTGTGGTTATCACTGTGATATATATGGGTGTGGCTAAGATGGGTGGGTGTGGCTAAGAGGGGTGAGCATGGCTAAGACTAAGGCTTAGTATTGAAAGAGTAATTCATCTATGTATTGTTTGAAATATGCATGCAATCGTGTGTGTGTGTGTGTGTGTGTGTGTGTGTGTGTGTGTGTGTGTGTGTGTGTGTGTGTGTGTGTGTGTGTGTGTGTGTGTGTGTGTGTGTGTGTGTGTGTGTGTGTGTGTGTGTGTGTGTGTGTGTGTGTGTGTAGGGTGGGGGAAGGAAATTGTGGATATGATATAGTAAATTATTGTCTAAATCACTCTGTTTGCTATTTTTGTAACTAACTAAAGAACGAACTGACTGACTGACTGACTAACTAACTAGCTGTCTTGCTTTTCGCACTGCCTAGCCCCTAAACCATTCTCTTATCCAGACAGATGCTTGAAATTTTGAAATTTAAATTTTTAAAAATATAATATTCACACTTTTCCCCACTACATGCCTTGCAATAAATGCTCTTAGTAGCAGAGATCATGTTAATGCTTGTTAGAATGAGTAGGATGTAAAAAAAACAAAACAAAACCAAAAAAAAACATAGCAAGATTTCACCCATATATAGCACAATTATATGTCCCCACACCAAATAATGCCAGATCATATATAACCATTGTGATGCGAAGATTAATGAAAGTAGTGGCCACCATTTGTGTTGGTAAGGTGTAGTTAGCTTGAGGTCTACCAGGCTGTGTGCAATATTATTTCATTTATTTATATCATTGGTTAATCTGCAGCAGTACTTCCTAATACCTATTGTAATATAGGATAGGGGAAAGGAGGAGGGGGAGGGGAGAATTGAACACTATAATTTTTCATCATAAATATTTTGTATAGTTTGGATTGTTTTGATTTATAAAAAAAGATGGCGTCATTAGGTGATAGGTAAATAGATATATCCTTTGCAGTTGGAATTCACCATTCTTATTTCCTTATGTATATCCAAGGCTTCCTCAATCTTTTTGGGAGGGCCATAAGCTGAATACACTCTCTATGAAACTGAAATGAGCAGAAGTGGATTTTAGCTGAGATATAAGCTATGGATTTGAGGCTTTTCTGCCTGTCATTTTAATCACTGGATCATTCCAATATCGGGTGTGTATACTACATACTTCCCAATCATCCTAAATCATCCAAATCTTTCCAGTGGTATGTCCACATATTAAGTACCACCATAATTATGTGCAATATAAGATAGAGCTGAAGGTCCTGTTAAAACAACCTCTGAGTAATTTTTGAAGGGTTTTTTTTTTCTTCTTAATTTAATTTTCTTCACTTTTTTTTTTTCATTTTCACTTCCCCCCCTCCGAATTAGGTGTGTGCAGTCAGGAAGAACCACTCTCTATGATATTTGAGTTTATGGACCTAGGAGATCTTTGCAGCTTCTTAAGAGAAGCCATTGGTCTAGGAGAGAATATGGAAGATGGAGATGGAAATGATGTAGAGGAGCCTATGCTGACCAAGAAGGAATTGCTCTACATAGTTCAGCAGGTAGCAAAAGGGATGGTGTACATTTCTTCTAAGCAGCTGGTGCACAGGGACTTGGCAACCAGAAATTGCCTGGTTTCCATGGGCCTGGTGGTGAAGATAGCTGACTTTGGCATGTCTCGTCATCTAGACTCTTCTGATTACTACAGGTGAACTAGTAATCTGATTACTACAGTTGAACTAGTAATCTGATTACTACAGGTGAACTAGTAATCTGATTACTACAGGTGAACTAGTAATCTGATTACTACAGGTGAACTAGTAATCTGATTACTACAGGTGAACTAGTAATCTGATTACTACAGGTGAACTAGTAATCTGATTACTACAGTTGAACTAGTAATCTGATTACTACAGAACTAGTAATCTGAATCTGATTACTACAGGTGAATTAGTAATCTGATTACTACAGGTGAACTAGTAATCTGATTACTACAGTTGAACTAGTAATCTGATTACTACAGTTGAACTAGTAATCTGAATCTGATTACTACAGGTGAACTAATCTGATTACTACAGGTGAACTAGTAATCTGATTATTACAAGTGAACTAGTAATCTGATTATTACAGGTGAACTAGTAATCTGATTACCACAGTTGAACTAGTAATCTGATTACTACAGGTGAACTAGTAATCTGATTACTACAGGTGAACTAGTAATCTGATTACTACAGGTGAACTAGTAATCTGATTACTACAGGTGAACTAGTAATCTGATTACTACAGGTGAACTAGTAATCTGATTACTACAGTTGAACTAGTAATCTGATTACTACAGAACTAGTAATCTGAATCTGATTACTACAGGTGAATTAGTAATCTGATTACTACAGTTGAACTAGTAATCTGATTACTACAGTTGAACTAGTAATCTGAATCTGATTACTACAGGTGAACTAGTAATCTGAATACTACAGGTGAACTAGTAATCTGATTATTACAGGTGAACTAGTAATCTGTATAACTGCCTAAATGCAACTATATAGCAGCACTAATCATCAGCTGTATTTGTGTCTATTCCCCCCCCCCCCCCCCCCCCCAATCCACCCATCCCCCCAGAGTGAGAGGAACTGCTATGCTGCCAATACGTTGGATGCCCCCTGAGTCTATTCTCTATGGCAAGTTCACAGTGGAGTCTGATGTCTGGGCATTTGGTGTTCTCTTGTGGGAGGTATTCACCTTCGGACAGCAACCATTTTCTGGTCTTCAAAATGAAGAGGTAGGTGGTTGGCACCAGTGTGGATGCTGACGATGGGTGGACGGTTTCATTATGATGTGGTATGTGCTAACAATTCACAGTTTTGTGTGTGTGTCGAGGCAAGCGTGCGTGCATGAGTGTGTGCGTGGGGTGGGTGGGTGCGTAAGTGGGTGTGTGCATGCGTGCATGTGTGTGAGGTCTCTATAACTGGCCAAACTGGAGATATTTGGCTAAAGTTTTAATACAGGGAATGGCTTGGGCACAGAGATGGTTTTTACATTTCACTGGAGGTAATTCACCTGGAGTCACCTGAGGATGTATGTGTATACCATGTAATGCACTCTAATTACTAAAACGTTCAGTGACTGACTGCCCACCCACACACACACCAACAATTTATATATTTATTATTTATATAGAGTAGTAAATTTATCATGTGTTTGTTGATTTAAATTCAGGTGATTGCCCAGATTAAGGATGGGAAAACCCCTGACCCCCCACCCAAGAGTCCTGCTGAAGACTTGATGCTGAATTGCTGGAGACAGAACCCAAGAGAGAGGCCATCATTTCAGGAATGTTTGAATGACATTGGGGAATTGCACAGTCAACAGAAAGACTGACACAGACAGTCACAGGATAGATAGTATGATAAAGCTTATTTTGATGAAGTGATTATATATTTTTGATAGATCATTTTAAACTTTCTTTGTGCTGTTAAAAAATAAATTAAAAAATTTTTTATTATATGAATTTAAATTTAATATATAGACATATTAGGTTTTTGTTTGTTTGTTTGTTTGTTTTTTTTAATCCATATATCCATACTCATCAAAAAATTAAAATTTATTTTTTATTTTTAAAACAATTTTTAGCTCCCTTCCTTCATTCCTTGCACTGGCTGAACATGCAGAGATTTCTGATGTATCATTGTTGATTGATGTTTCAAATTTTTTTTTTTTTTTTTTTTTTTTTTTTTTTTTTTTTTTTTTTTAATTTGGAAGCTTTAAGTTGTATTCATTTTGCCAATGATGAAGTGGTGGGTGCAAGGGTTCCATTCATGGTTGATTTCTGGAAACTGGCTTATTTTTATGGCACCTGGCTTATTTTTTTCCCAGTTTGGCTTGAAACTAAAATTTGGCTTATTTCTGGCTTATTTCTAGGAAGGTTGAATTTCCCCCCCCTTTCCTTGGCTATTTGTCTTATTTCTGGCCTTTTTTTATGCTCTGGTGATCAGAAAAATCAACCTTTACAGCCTGGCACTGTTGTCAGCCTCCAGCCAAATTAGCTATCTACTTCAATAAAATCATATTTTTTGCTTAATGCAAAGTGTAACAAGTGCAAACAAGCAAACAAAAACATAAGATGTACAAATGGAAACCTCTTAAGAGTTTCATAATGTAATTAGTAAAAATTTTTATTTATTTCATAAAAGGGACATAGCTATAGGTTATAGAAATTGGTGTAGCAGTTGGATATAAACCATTTCAAGGCACTGGATTACCATTTAGCATTATCATTTTCTTTAAATAACCACTCACTAAACCTCCTGGTTTCCCAAGGTTCTCAAGTAATTATTTCCAAAGCCATTCACTACCACTTAACCTAACAGCCTTTTCTCCAAGAATTTAAAAAAATCCTGTCCCCCCACTTTTGGATTTGACTGGATTAAGCCACTATCTAGACTTATCCTTATATGGTCTTGCTTTCTAGTCAATACCAGTAATTAATGACAATGCTGCTGCTAGCCAATTTCCTGGTTGACACTACAAAAATTGAGTCTAGAAGCTGATGTCCCTGAAAATGAATGCCCTTGAATATTCTGGGATGATATTATTAAAATTAAATCATTTCTTCATTAAGGGCAAATGCTGCCCCAATTTTTCAGTGACCCAAAATATGCTGTCAAATTTTAACTCTGACACATATATGTCAAGAAAGAAACCAATTGTAATGTGGAAAAACTGGTTGACAAAGATTAACAGAACCAAATTAGAGCAAATCTCCATGTTGTTATGCTAAATATATAACTATTGGTGCTCATATGGCTATTTAAATGTTATTATTTATTAGAGGTACATAAAAAAAAACAATTTTAATGTGATAATAGCATAGAGTTCGGGGTATATACTATTTTTGGCGCTTTTTTTTTCCTCCCCGCTGGTTTAAATTTGGCTAAAAATGATGAAGCATCTGGCTTTAAAAAGTGCTCAAAAGATGGCGACCCTGGTTCCATTTCCCAACTCCTGTTGCTCTGCAGATGGGAGGTCACAGAACAATTACACCGGGTCAACAGCAGTATAGAAGAGTAGGGATGGTACTGCATCAGAAGTACATACTTGGTGAAACATGATTAGTATCACTATGAAATCACTAAATAGCCATTGGGATTGCAATTTTAATTTTTATTTATTTATATTAATTTTTCTTATTTTTAACTTCTTTCTTTTTTCTTTCTGTGCTTAACAGCATCGCTTACTAGACTATTTACAATTCTTCATCATATAAAGCAAAAATTATTATTAAAGAGAAATGAACTGCTGCAATCTCAAACGTGCACGTGGTCACAAAATTCCCCTTGTACGCCGAGCAATTGGTAAGGGTTTAACCAAAAGAGACCAGGTTGCAGCTTAGTCAAGGCGGGAGTGTATTTTCTACCTTGTACGAGTAGAAAACGTAGAAATATGGAAGACTTGGATAGAAGATTTAAGCTATTCAACGTGCAACTGAAAGTTGTTGGAGAGAACTTGGAACTAGTGCGCGAGTTCCAGGATCAATTAGATCTCCTGACCTCGTGTGTCGAGAAATCCTGCAAAGTCTCCTTCTTCTTAGGTGAGCTGCGCAGTGCAGTGGGAGCTAATATGGTTGCCTGGTGTACATGGCTGCCTGGTGCACATGGTTGCCTGGTGCACATGGTTGCCTGGTCCACATGGTTGAAGGTTGCTAGGGTTTTCTGTAATGTGCCAGCAAGCCCACCATGTGGCTAAGCTCAGGGATATAGTTTAGTTTATGCCATGTGTCTGCCATTGATCTGGTCACGTATCAGCTAGGTGAATGTGTTATATGGATTCCAGAGTAACAACAATTGGTAAGGATCATGTGGAAGTACAGCTCCACTTCTCCACTCCTATCCAGGGAGTGCACTGTCCAGCCCAGTTTTGATAATATGGTTTTCAAATACGTGCAGCTTTGATGATCCTTTCCACAAATTTGTGTATATTGTTTTAAGTACTTATTATTTTAGTGTTGCACATTATCCATGACCATTGGGAATAGGTTTTGCTTTTGTTAGAGCCCACCTTCATGAGTCAGTTATGGTATGATTTAAATTTGGCAATGTTCAGATTTGCTGACTGTTAAGAATGAAATAAAAATCCATTCACTGACTTAAATGAGCTAGAAATGGTACTCAGGAAATATAGTAGAAACCTTTGTGCACCATCAAACGTTAGAGCTCAGAATGACGATGGCTGAACAAATGAAAGGAAGGAGAAGGAACACTCCTGGGAAATAGCTGGGGAATAGCTGGGAGATACCCTACTTGTATCTTCATTCATTAGCATTATTGGCAACAAATTAACACGCTATTAAGTATCATCTATTAGGCACAGACATTCATTCATACACCCATAAATTAAAAATCCATTGGAGCTGATGCATTATTAGAGCAGTTTTTTTTCATATGTGCACACACACACACACACACACACACACACACACACACACACACACCACACACACACCACACACACACCACACACACACACACACACTTATATGCTTGCTCAGTGTAAGTTGTAGTGGTGCAAATCTTGTTGAGCTCATAGTTGTACCACTGAATGCTAACCTTTTATAATCAACACAGAGAATGTTGTATAAATGGCTACATTGACACACTCTAGAATATGACACCGTGCAACACATCAAGTCAAACATTAAACTTGTTGAGTTGCTCACCAGGTCAGGTCGGTGCTTATGAAGTATTTGTGACTGTTGGGAGATATTTGTGTGTTGAAAATGCTCAAGGTAGACTTCTCAATGGAAGTGTCTGTGCCCTGGAGGAAAGCTTATGCAGCCATTTGCTGCTGCAGGTAATGTCAACCACTGCGAGATACCTTTCATCCCATATTTGTGTGATCTTGCCAGAAAGATAAGTGTAAAAAAAGCAACAACTAAAAAAACAACAACAACACATGATTCTTGAATGGCATTATGAAGTGAATACACTGAAGCAGCTGCTCTTAGGAAGCTATTGAAAGAAATTGTTGCACTGGAGTATATAACACTGAAATATTAAAAAAATACGTGTTTGAAAAAAAAAAAAAAAAAATGTTTTAAATTTATTTAAAAATTTTATTTATTTACTGTATCTTCTTTTCTTTCTTCCTTTTTTTTTTTTTTTTTTTTTTTTTTTTTTTTTTTTTTTTTTTTTTTAATTCCGAGTGTGATTGGCATGCATGCTCACACTCCAGCCCAACTAGCTATTTCAGGTTCTCCTACTCAGGGAGATTAATAGATGGAATGGAATTTGATTGGTCACTTTAGACAATAGAAGTTTATAATTTTGTTGGATAGCAACTGGATGTTTTCCATCTTGAGGTGCAATTAGGACTAATCTAATAGTAGAACACATACCAGATGGTCAGTTGTGCCAAGATGATGCATGCCCATAGGGAATATGTGTTCATCAATGCCTCCAAAGCCCCCAATCACATTGGACACAGTCACTGCACTGTGTGCTCATACCAGCTGGGACTGTCATCATGAAGATGGTGAGATAGACTTTCAGGTGATGGAGAAATCTCGATCACCTGACTAGGTGTAGTGAACTGATTCTGTTGATGGCTCAAATCCCTTGCAAAGTCTGTCACCTACACCACCTTCCCCTCGTGATGGACAGACCAGACTAGTCACTGCACAGGCAGGTGCAGGCCTCAAGCTATTCTATAGTTCAGCTTTTATTGGGTTGGAATCACTTCAGGAAGGAGTTGTACCAATTTGTCAAATGTTTGAATGTTTATTTTTTTACCAATAGTGGTGGAATTGCACCCCTCACTTGTATTGTACTGCTGCTCAACTCGTATTATTACCGGCCATTCTGCCTCTTACTGGACTGGTCTGTTTGCCCACCACAAAAGGGTAGCGTCTACTGTGTGTGTGTTAGTGCGTGCGTATATGCGTTATTTTCCAACACCCCAACAACTGTCTGTTGGCTGGTGATAACTGGGGGGCCTGTTTTGTTCTGGACCATCCAGTGGTGGATATCCACAGTTACAAAGCTCAAAGCAGCTGCTAAAGTTGGATACACTTCAACTAATGCTCTTGGGAACTCAATGAAGCAAAGACCTGTTTACTTTGATATCTTATGTTAGTCTTCACTGTCTCTTCATAGGTGTTTGCTTACCTTCTCGAACTCCATTTAAGGGGAAGGTAATTCTGAAAATAATTTAAAAAAAACAACAAATAAATGTTGTTTTTTTATTGTTCCAAATGATGTGTGTATACATCTCTGCCAGTTGTATTTCAAGTTCTAGAGCAAGAAGCGTGAAGTATCCTTCAACTTAGAACAGGAATGAATAAAAAATGACTTTGCTAACAACTACAGGAAAAATTTAACTGGAATTTGAAGGGGGAGGAAGTGGTCGAAATATAATTTTGAACCAAAAAATCCAAATATTGTTAGAAACTCATTCAACACTTGATAAAATATCAAACTTTTTAAAAATTTTTTTATAGGCTTGATGCATAATATATATATATATATATATATACATATACATATATATACACACATATACATACATATATATACATATATATATATATATATACTGTTTGAATCTACCAACAAACAAAAGTTGATGTATACAAATAGGAAATGTCTGTTATGAGTCAGTGTTTCTGTTCATGAATCCACCCACCATTGAAGAGACAACCACAAGTAGTGGCCATCCCCTTGGAGGAGGAGTAGCGTTTTTATCTTTGTGGGCAACATCATTTGAATATTCTGTCTGGAGGTTGTATGTGAAAGCGTGCATGGGAATATGTAACATAATTGTGGAAAGTTTATCCCAAGTGGTGCAAGATGGATTTGGTTCGGAAAGGATTGGGGAAGGAATAGAAGAGTTTGAGGCTGTGAGTGTTTATGGTTAGTGTATGTCAACCTTGTGGTCAGCTCGGAGATGCCCACCCCTAAAGCTGTGTGATGAAGAATTTGATGTGTTCAACATTTCGCCTCAAGTAGACCACATTGATTATAATCTCACCTTGTGAATATTTTTCTAAATGCAAACCACTGAGGCATTGGCCTAGGTGTAATTATAGAAACTGATTGCACGGTACCTGTGTAAAACATTTACACCATCCATAAGTTAACCATCACTAATTTAGATCTGAATCAGCAATAATTGTATCTCAATACAATCAGTACAAATTAGGACTCAGTGTTTAATTGGTAAAGGGTCTTCTTACTTGCTGTCTACATGCATTTGTAGAGCCTTTTAAATAATTGTGTGAGGTGTGTCTTCACTTTCCTGTTGGTAGCTTGAGGGAGCAGGTGTGATGTGCACTGTGTGTGAGTATTGAGCTTATGGGCAGCTACATTCATCGTCACTGTACTAGCTTATCTGTGACGCTGGGTGTGTACTCCAGAGGCCAACTGGTGTGGGCATGGGCGGGTGCCAACCACATGAGGTAGCAGCTGCAGTTCCTTCTCAAGCTCCAGAAAAGCCAGCCAACAAAATTCTGTACTGTGATCATCTCTTTTCAGGTGATAAACAACAACAACAAACAACAACAAATGAGGCACTTGTGGAGATGCACCAGGACGTGAGGCAATTAAAGAATCCTCTTATTCAACATCTGGAAAGCTCATAGAATCCCCCAGAACAGCACCTTTCTGAAGTCAGTCAATTTTACAATCTTTTTTGGCTTCCTTCAATTTGATTGAAGCAACACAAATGAACCTGTTTTTATCCTGGTGGTGATCTAAGAGTGATCGGGAGTGCTTGTCTGCAAGAGTCTGTGATGCTGTGAGCTAGTTGTTTTTAAATTTTTTTAGAGCTTTCTGCCATAAGGGCACTTCACTGATCTGTAGAGTGCATCTCTCATACTTTTGCCAGTTTTTCCTTCCTTTGTTCATCAACCAACACTTGAGGATTCTTGCATGAAGTCTGTCATCAAGGACCCTGTTATCTAGGTGACGATGCAGAACATTTCTATTCTCTGACCTGGGAGCAGACTGATGCTGCCATGAGCTAGTGCAGAAGTTGCTACACTTATGACTTATCCACTTCTATGTTAAACTCTCTGTGACCACTTGAAATAGTCTTTAAACCATCAGAAACTCCATATGAATTATCCTACCTTTCTGGCCACATACAAGTAGGCAGATAGAAATAATGGTTAAGTCTAGTGACTGTTTCCACTCCTTCAAGTTGAAGTGGAAACAAATAGGCAGATAGAAATAAAATGGTTAAGTCTAGTTGAAGTGGAAGTTTTGAATGTGGGGGGGGGGGGGGGGTGGGAGTGAGTGAGTGAGTGAATGAGTCTGTGGGTGTGTTGAGGTGATGTAAGCATACAAGTCTCTCCCCCCCCCACCCTCTCTCATCAGCTGGAGATGAAATACTATCTAATTCACTTACTAATTGATTTCTACAGCATAATCTCCATTTTGATATGGTTTGTGTGTGTACCTATTGTAGCCCAATTCTGTTATTTTTTATACTTCCAATGTATCCATTTTTAATCATTCTAAATGCCTCTCTTGTTTTTATGTCCTCAGGCAATGGGGAGGAGGTCTTCGATGTGACCATGAAGGATTCCAGCCAAATGTACAGAGCTGGTCCAAAGATGGTACTTCTGCGACTTTCACATGGTTCGGCCATTATCACCACTGCTTCCCAGGATGGTAAGGGTCCTGTAGAGGAGTACCTGATTATGTCTCATCAGGTTCAGAGATATCTCCTCTGCAAACTAAAGTAGGCGTTTGGAGTGAAAAGAAATATTTTTTGTAACTTTAGAGACTCTGTTGTGGTAAATATTGGAACTGTAGTGGCAAAATATTGGAACTGTAGTGTCAATATTGGAACCTCAGAGGTTATTAGTTGAAACTGCAGAGATTATGACTGTAACCTCAAATGTCTTCTGTCGAGGTGACATATTGAGGAACTGTTAACAAATAGTTGTGCTTGTGATTGCCTGGGAATAGATTTCATGGACTGCAAGGAAAGATATTAGCTGTAGTGATTATCTTTTAAAATTTTGTCTTGAACTTATCTTTCCATCATGTATCTTGGCACCGACATAACTCAAGTTACACCCATGAAGTCTTAAACTCTTACTAGAATAAAATACGCACACACAAATGTGCGCACACACAAACACAAACACGCACACAGAGAGAAGAGAGTAATCTGAAACACGCACACAGAGAGAAGAGAGTAATCTGTGATTATCAAGCAAAGGTGTACAATATTCAGTGCCAATCATTTGTTCCCTATCTTGTTTCTTTTCCTTTTTGTCATTGCAATCTATTGTCATGGTCCACATTGTGACCCGTCGCCGTGTGTGTGTGTGTGTGTGTGTGTGTGTGTGTGTGTGTGTGTGTGTGTGTGTGTGTGTGTGTGTGTGTGTGTGTGTGTGTGTGTGTGTGTGTGTGTGTGTGTGTGTGTGTGTGTGTGTGTGTGTGTGTGTGTGTTACAGAGGCATCCAAGCTGCTCCAGCACCTGGAGTGCTCTTTGCCTCTGGAGGAGAAGAGAAGTGAGCAGTCTGTGTTCAGTATGAGAACAGACGAGAGCTCTGCCAAGCAATACTTCCAGTTCTACGGCTATCTCTCCCAGCAGCAGAACATGTTGCAGGTGAGCAGGAAGTAAAAGGTAAAGGGTAGACTAGTGTGTGGGCTGAAGGAGTGAAGGGTAAGGGTGGACTAATGTGTGGGCTGAAGGAGGGAAGAGTAAAGGGTAGACGAGTGTGTGGGCTGAAGCAAGGTGTGAGGTTGGAGGAGGGTCTGTATGAAGGTTTTGGCTAAGTGGGGGATACAGTAAAACAGTAAACACGTTTGATTTAAGATCAGGTTTTTTGTAGGTAAGTTTCTATTATCCTTGAAACAGGTTCTATGTTCTAGTGGATGATTTTTCGATCACAGGGAGAGATGAGGGTAATCTCAAGGATGGAGCAGGCCGGAGGAATAGTCCAGGACTGTGATGTGTATGGGAAAAGGGATGGGGATGGATGTGTTGAGTGCATGTGATTATTTCTGTTCTTGTTTCGTCCTTACAGGATTATGTGAGGACTGGCACCTATCAGAGTGCTATGCTGCAGAATACGGTCGACTTTCAAGACAAGGTACATACACACCACCATCACAGGAACGTATGTCTGCCCTAAACCCCTAGCCTGGGCCTGTAGCCCTAAACCCCCAGTCTGGGCCTGTAGCCCTAACCCCCCCAGCCTGGGCCTGTAGCCCTAACCCCCCAGCCTGGGTTTGTAGCCCTAAACCCCCAGCCAGGGCCTGTAGCCTTAAACCCCCAGCCTTGGTCTGTAGCCCTAAACCCTCAGCCAGGGCCTGTAGCCCTAAACCCCCAGCCAGGGCCTGTAGCCCCAAACCCCCAACCTGAGTCTGTAGCCCTAGCCTGGGCCTGTAGCCCTAAACCCCCAGCCAGGGCCTGTAGCCTTAAACCCCCCAGCCAGGGTCTGTAGCCCTAAACCCCCAGCCAGGGCCTGTAGCCCCAAATCCCCAGTCTGAGTCTGTAGCCCTAAACCCCTAGCCTGGGCCTGTAGCCCTAAACCCCCAGCCAGGGCCTGTAGCCTTAAACCCCCAGCCTCTGGGTCTGTAGCCCTAAACCCCCAGCCTCTGGGTCTGTAGCTCTAAACCCCCAGCCAGGGCCTGTAGCCCCAAACCCCCAACCTGAGTCTGTAGCCCTAGCCTGGGCCTGTAGCCCTAAACCCCCAGCCAGGGCCTGTAGCCCCAAATCCCCAGTCTGAGTCTGTAGCCCTAAACCCCTAGCCTGGGCCTGTAGCCCTAAACCCCCAGCCAGGGCCTGTAGCCTTAAACCCCCAGCCAGGGTCTGTAGCCCTAAACCCCCAGCCAGGGTCTGTAGCCCTAAACCCCCAGCCTGGGCCTGTATCCTTAAACCCCCAGCCAGGGTCTGTAGCCCTAAACCCCCAGCCTCTGGGTCTGTAGCCCTAAACCCCCAGCCTCTGGGTCTGTAGCTCTAAACCCCCAGCCAGGGCCTGTAGCCCTAAACCCCCAGCCTCTGGGTCTGTAGCCCTAAACCCCCAGCCAGGGCCTGTAGCCCTAAACCCCCAGCCTCTGGGTCTGTAACCCTAAACCCCCAGCCAGGGCCTGTAGCCCTAAACCCCTAGCCTGGGCCTGTATCCCTAAACCCCCAGCCAGGGCCTGTAGCCCTAAACCCCCAGCCAGGGCCTGTAGCCCTAAACCCCCAGCCCGGAACTACACTTCCAATCCTGGTGCAATGACTTACTTGGTGTAGTTGATATCATTGTAGATAGCCATTTTTCTGACAATCATATCCAGGGCCTGTGGTTTGACATGATGAATTAATACATAGCTAATTATCATAAAGGTGCATGGCCTCTGAAACAATTGTGAACTATAACTCCAACCATGATGATGCTTCTAAATATTGATATCGCAGATGTTATCATGTGCGCGCACACACTCACACTCACACTCACATGCTCGCACACACATGCATGCTCACATTCACACACACATGCACGCGTGCACACACACACACTCACTCACTCACTCACACACACACACACTCTCTCTCATACATACATACTCTCTCACATATACATACACTCACTCTCTCGCATGCATGCACGCACGCACACACACACACACACACACACACACATGCACGCTTGCTCACTCACTCACTCTCACACACACACACCGCACACTCTCTCACACACATACACATACACGCACACACACACACCACACACACATACACACACACACACACGCACACACCTATCCTGACAGGTAGTGCTGGACGTGGGAGCTGGAACTGGTATGTTGCATCACATACTATGTGCCAGTCACATGATATCCTCATAACTTCAATGCCCATGCACTCATCCATGCAGGAGTGTTATCTTTCTTTGCCCTCCAAGCTGGAGCTGCCAAAGTGTATGCAATAGAAGCCAGTAACATGGCCGTTCACTGTCGGACGCTGGTGGAGAAGAATGGATTTGCAGACAAAATGACTGTCATTATCGGCAAGGTCGAGGAGGTCAGTGGGAGGAGGGGCTGTCCCTATAGTTAACCAGTTTCAAGTTGATGTCAAGTTCAACCAAAGCTGAACTTTGCTATGTTCATGGGCTCAGCAAAATATCTTTCATCTTGGCATTGGAAAGAAAGAGAAATAATGGCTTGGAGCTTTATTGGGAGATATTTTTGTATTCCCTCTATTTGGAGTGATGCAAGTTTTAATATGGCAATCAGAAAGGCATAAAGTTTAAAGCTTAGTATCCCAGCAAAATCTCATATCAGTACTACAAGCTGCTTAAACAATGACTTCAGCTGTTATTTTTTCCAGAAGGACTCCTCAATAATCTTGTATTCTTTCTGTGGTGGTAAAAGTGATGTGGAAATCTGCCTGTGAAAGGAAAGCTTGTTGAAATTCCCCGCACATGCATTCATGCAGCTTCCGGGTCTAGCATAAGAGGCTCCAAGAGACCCACTGACTTGAAAATAAATGTCCACGACTATTCAGTAGGTCAATGGTCTAAATCAACAGCTTGATAAAGGAAATGATGTGAATATATGAAGTATTTCCACTAAAGAGAATTAAATGTTGGGCTGGTCTGATAATGAGCTCTTATGTGGGGCAGTTCTTATGTGGGGCAGTTCTTATGTGGGGCAGTTCTTATGTGGGGCAGTTCTTATGTGGGGCAGTTCTTATGTGGGGCAGTTCTTATGTGGGGCAGTTCTTATGTGGGGCAGTTCTTATGTGGGGCAGTTCTTATGTGGGGCAGTTCTTATGTGGGGCAGTTCTTATGTGGGGCAGTTCTTATGTGGGGCAGTTCTTATGTGGGGCAGTTCTTATGTGGGGCAGTTCTTATGTGGGGCAGTTCTTATGTGGGGCAGTTCTTATGTGGGGCAGTTCTTATGTGGGGCAGTTCTTATGTGGGGCAGTTCTTATGTGGGGCTGGTCTGTTGTGGGCCAGTCTGTGCTCACATTAACTCACTCCTAACACATGGCAACTCACTCCTAACACATAGTAACTCACTCCTAACACATAGTAACTCAGTTCTAACACATAGTAACTCACTCCTAACACATAGTAACTCACTCCTAATACATAGTAACTCCTAACACATAGTAACTCCTAACACATTGTAACTCAAGCAACTCACTCCTAGCACATAGTAACTCACTCCTAACACATAGTAATTCACTCCTAACACATAGTAACTCACTCCTAACACAGTAACTCACTCCTAACACAGTAACTCACTCCTAACACAGTAACTCACTCCTAACACAGTAACTCACTCCTAACACAGTAACTCACTCCTAACACATAATAACTCACTCCTAACACAGTAACTCAAGCAACTCACTCCTAACACAGTAACTCACTCCTAACACAGAAACTCACTCCTAACACAGAAACTCACTCCTAACACATAGCAACTCACTCCTAACACATAGTAGCTCACTCCTAACACAGAAACTCACTCTTAACACATAGCAACTCACTCCTAACACATAGTAACTCACTCTTAACACAGTAACTCACTTGTAACACATAGTAACACACTCCTAACACAGTAACTCACTCCTAACACATAGTAACTCACTCCTAACACATAGTAACTCAAGCAACTCACTCCTAACACATAGCAACTCACTCCTAACACAGCAACTCCTTACACATAGCAACTCATTCCTAGCACATTGTGACTCACTCCTAGCACATTGTGACTCTCTCCTAACACATAGTAACTCACTCCTAACACATAGTAACTCACTCGTAGCACAGTAACTCACGCTTAACACATAGTAACTCACTCCTAACAAAGAGTAATTGTGTCCTCCACTTTAGGTGGATGTCCCGGAGAAAGTAGACATGATCATCTCAGAGCCAATGGGCTACATGCTGTTCAATGAGAGGATGTTGGAGACGTACCTTCATGCCAAGAAGTGGCTCAAGCCGGACGGAAATATGTTTCCCACCAAAGGGATTCTCTACATTGCTCCCTTCAACGATGAAGCACTCTATTTGGAACAGTTCAGCAAAGCCAACTTCTGGTTAGTGTCATTTCTCTATGGTACAATGCTTTCTTTATTGACTAATCGGTATTGACCAATCCGTATTGACCAATCCGTATTGACCAATCAGTATGGACTAATCAAAATGGACCTATCAGTATTGACTGATCAGCTTGCTCTGTACCTGTGCATGGATCATGAACTGCACTAGCTTTTAGTATGTGGGGAATTATTTGGTTAAAACTGCCTTATTTGTATAACTGTAGTAACAGACGCACTCGTTATTGCCTGGGATAGTGTGTCAGACAGATGAAATACCTGGAGAGAGAGAGTGCGTGCGTGCGTGCGTGCGTGCGTGTGTGCGTGTTGCGATTCAATTGCTTTTGGTTATTGCAATCATATGCAGAAGAAAACCCTTTACCATGTCAAGGTAGGATTCTTTAAATGGAAAGGATCATCACACTGTGGGAAGTCCAGTTGTGCCTGGACTATCTCTTCATGTTGTCTCCCCATTTCAGTGTCTCTAGCTGTGTGATGTCATTTGGTAAAGGTAGAGCCAAGTCCACTAGCAGAGATCCCTTTCCTTTTGCGTAGCATGATCGGCTGCAGGATACATTCCTGAGTAGTAGCTTCAGTTGACAGCTGACAAAAGTTCAGGTTTTAGTTGACATTTTTTCAGTTGTTGGATGTACTTATTTGGTATTGATTTCTTTTTCCAGCTGTGTTCTGAACTAATGGGCTTCAAACTGACTCCCTTGTATAGGCTGCCTGCCTTCAGGCCAGTAGTGATATGAACTGAGTGATATGACAACAGTGCACAATACTTACACATAGTTAGAAAGTAACACAAACACAATACAATGATTGACACTAATCTTTCTAGTCAAACTAGTCGGTAGTCTTGCTTTGCTCGTCCCCAGAGTGTCAAATTCACTTTACTAAACTCAAAATTGTATGTATGTGCTTACCCAATTCACTTTAGCAATATTCTAAGAACAAGGTCATTGACCTTGGCACTACACTTATTCTCACAACCAATTTCATCCACCTTCGAGCTCGAGAATACCCTTTAAATATTCTAACACATTCAGTGTTACCAAGGGACAAATGAACTGACTAACTGACTGATGGAGGGATGTACACAATCCTTTTTATATATATTTAATTATTGTTCATGTACTTACCCATGTGGCTAATGTACTGCTGAACCTTTGGACCTGGAGACAACTTGGCAATGTTAAAATCAGAATAGCACTAAATGCTAATTCTCTCTGTTCAAATTATCTTTATCAAAATTTGAAGGGAATGGTCATAAACCTTATCATACGATCCTCACACTAAATATCATATACCTTCCACCTCAGGAAGTACCCTTTCAATTTTCATAACTTATTTTTTTTAGAAACAGTTTTCAGAACCAGACAGTCACACATGTCAAGCCACTGTGAGTATGTGTGTGGGTAGGGGGGGGAGGGAGGGAGGGGGGATGGGAAGAGAGAGAGAGAGAGAGACCAATCTGCTTAGGAGCAGACTACCCCAGCTTCTATCCAAAAGCTGAGAGCTTGATGCAACTCCACCTGGATTTTTCTTCATAATTTTATATATATTTTGTTGTGTTTGCTAATATTTGGTTTAAAAAAATAAAAAAAATGATATTAAAAAGGTCAAAGTATATTTTATAATTACACCTGGTATCTGTGCTGAAGTGGTAAAGTAGAAAACTTGGGGAGTAAACAAAGTTTAAAAGCTGTATGACCTCCCTTTGCTAAACCCACAAAGTTGTATGTATATACTAACCTATGTGGTTAATGCACTGCCAAACCCTTGATCGTAGAGAGCTCAAATTTTTTGCTTGCATACACAACTTAACCAGGAGAATAACTTGGGCAATGTTAAAACCCCAGAATGGGAATGTGGGGTCCTCCAACACGAAAAACAGGAGATAAAGTGGGTGTGGTGAGTTTATTCTTGACCAAAATATGGTCAAAGTTACACTAAATGATAATTATCTCGGTTCAAATTATCTTTAGCAAAATTCTAAGAAAATGGGTATGAACCTTCACCTATCCTCACACCAAATTTCATATACCTTTGACCTCAGGAAGTATCATTTTAATATTCGTATACATTTAGCGTTACAAACAGATGGATATACATATTCCTTTTTATATAGGATAAATACCATACAATTAGAGAGCATGAATTAGGTAAGACTTCTACCTCACACTGTTTCGGAGTACACTGGATCAGAGCACAAAATAACTAAAATTGAATGCTAGGACAAATGTCTGAACATTTTCAGAATTGATTGTCATTTTTTTCTATTTGCTCGTACATTTTCATTTGCTCACATATATATATATATATATATATATACATACTGGCGCACACCATTTTATAGCAGTATGAATCTGGTGGGACCAAGTCGGAACAAATTTCTCCAATTTTAATTACTTTTCTTGTGGTTGTTCTGTTTCCACTTCAGATTATATGATGCACTCTTAAAAATTGTTGGGCAACCAGTGTATGCCAACCTCTCACTCTGGTTTTGTCTACGCACCTTGTCCTTCACCAGAGTTCAATGGCTCTATTAGGACAGAAGTCTGACAATGGCACACCTTGAACAGCGGGCACCAATAGGTCCTTGAAACAACTCAATTTCACCCTATCTCACCCTGGTTCTACATCACAGTCAAGCCAGGAAATAGTCTTAACACTCACTATCCAAATCAGACTTTCATTTTAAGGAAGTTAAATAAGCCACCTTCTCTTGTCGGCAGGACCCTTGCTACTGCTGCTGCTACTCCTGTAATAGAAACTCTAGTCTGCTAGCTAAGTAGAAACTCTAACATGATAGGTAACTACAGTAACACTTCCTTCTTTGTTGGACAACAACAACAAAAAATTTTAGTTCATGGACTGGCACCTCAGGTTTTTTTTGTGTTTATTTTTCTTCTGCAGGCTGATTTGGAGCATGTGCAAGCTCTTTCTTTTGTTTATTCTTCCCCTCTGTAGACTGGTCTGGCGTATGGGCAGCTGCAGACCTGCCGGGAAAATGGCAACAAAGAACAGTATGCACTGCAGTGTGCCAGTTCCCAGCACAAAAAACAACAACTAATGGAGAGATTTTATTTTGGCTCCGAGTTCATCCACTTCCTTTAGTGTCAGTTATATATTTTCTATTTGGCTGACCTTCAAAATGAAGCAGTGTGGTCTCCCAGCAGTATCTGGGGTACAGTGGAGAAGAGGAGGAAGGTGACTAAATTTGTCAGTCACCTTGGCAGTGAAAGTTAATTTTTGCTCTCTCATTTTACTATTTCGATGGTAATTGACCGATGACCTCTTGTTATTTTGTGCTCTGCTGGATGTTGTTGGGTATTCTTCTGTCCTCAGGATGTACACATCAGGGGTGAAAAGGAGGAGGGGGGAACGGGGATGTATGGGTTAGTGAACACTCTCCCTTGCTCTCATTTCAGCTGTTGAGATTTGTATCTAACCCACCACAAAAGAAAGTGTATCAAAGCAAGTAGATAGATAGATAGATAGATAGGAAGGAAATGGTGAAATTCCATATTTTATTATGTAAATTATCCATGGACATTGTCCCCAGAAAAATGTGTGGGGGGGGGGGGGGGGGGGGGGGGTCTGTACAAAGCTCTGAGAGGAATGTGCATCCTTTCAGGTAGAGAAACTGACCTTTGACTTCCTTACCCATAACATTTAATACTGCTGCCTCCTTGTGTTGGAATACTTGCTTGGCATTTGTGCTGTCGACCAAACAGGAATTGTTTTGAGTCCTTCGTGATGATAGTAACTGGCATTGCTGTTTTCATGGCTGCCAGTACAAGCACCAGACACTTCTCCTTCATTGCCATTTTGCTGTCAGGCAGGCTTAATATTTTTGCTGGTGAGATCCTTACTTCAATTAACCATTAACCATACTTTACCTGATGGATTAATCATGTGTTTTAGTAAGGGTCGTCATTGTGGAGTCTTGTTGGTTATGGTTAATCTTGTGGACAAAATTTAAACCTTTTATTACATAACTAACTCAACGTCTATTTTTTGGAGCTTTACTGGTGAAGAAATATTGAGTGCTATTGTAGGCATGCTCTTGTATTAATCACTATTTATAACACGAGTGATCACATCTGTACAATTATTTGGTAAACTGTAACTATTTATGAAACTCACTAGTGCAAATGAAAATTTGTATGCCTGGAGGCAATTACACCATTCTAGTGCGCATTAATTAGAATTTTAGCATTAACCAGATTTTGAAAGCATCTTAAGTGCATATGTTAGGTGTGTGTGTGTGTGTGTGTGTGTGTGTGTGTGTGTGTGTGTGTGTGTGTGTGTGTGTGTGTGTGTGTGTGTGTGTGTGTGTGTGTGTGTGTGTGTGCATATCTTGGCTGAATATTCTGCTTTCTCTCTCTTTCACACCTTTGGTTATGGTCAGTATTCTTACACTGTACTCATGGAGAGGTGACACCAACCATCCCACATCAGGTCGTGGTAAATAATGACATCACATTTTGTGTTGAACGTATTCCAGGTCTCAGAACAGTTTCCATGGCATTGATGTGTCCAGTCTGAGGCAAGATGCTCTGGACGAGTACTTCAAACAACCAGTACTGGTGAGTCCGATGTCTGCAAAGTTTTATCAAAATCTTTTCAGCCATTGCAGAGATAAATAGAACATAAAAGCAGTTCTTCAATTTTATATAGATAAACAGATAGATAGATAGATAGATAGATAGATAGATAGATAGATAGATAGATATAGAAAGAATTTTTCTAAGAAATTTCTCAAGGGGGGGGGGCAAAATGTAGAAAATGAAATTTATGGGGGGGGGGGGAGGGGGGACAGGCAATCATGGCTCTCTGACCACAATTGCCTCCCTGAAAAAGCTTGCTAGGCTCACCTTCAGTGGGTTGCAGCCACACTACATAAAAGTAAAAGATTTGTATGCAACTTATTCCTTCAGTTTTATTTCAGAGAAACTTTACCACAAATGAGCAGACAGGTAAAATACGGTGGGTATTTAATTTCAATCAATTTACTGAATGTACAATATATCAATATAAATACAATGGTCCATGAAAGTATCAGAGTTATATTAGTAATATTATCGAAAGTGCTATAATTTTTAAGTTGTTTTTTTTTGCCTATTTTTGAGGTATTCATTAGCAGATAGATATGAACAATCAAAAAAGTAGCTACAAGTCCAGCTAAGAAATGAATAGGTGTTGCTGCAGGTTAACTAAAGAACAAGCAGAAAAAGGTGGGAGGGGGAGGGGGGGAGGGTAAGAAACGAAGGGAAGTAAAGAATGGGGGAAGGAAGGAAAAGTCAAAAAGAAAGAAATGGGAGTGAAGGGAGGGGGAACCCTGGTATCAACCCTTAGTTAATTCTAAATCTCCTTTTACTGACTTTGTTCCCTGTGATGCCCAAGAGAACCTGTACTGCAAATGAGCAGAGAAATACAATACAGTGGGTATTCAATTTCAATAAGTCATGAAACTACCAATTTCATTATGAACACAATGATCCATGGAAGTACCAGAATTACCTTTTGTAGTGAAATCAAGTGCCATGATTTTTCATTTTCTCATACTGGCTGTTTATGAGTCATTATTTTTGCAGTTAAAAAAAAATGAAGTGGGGAAAACAATCTAAAAGTAGCTGCAAGTCCTGCCAAGAAATTGCTGCTGCTGCTGGTAACTTAAAAAAAGAGGGAAAGGGAGGGAAAAAAAAGGATTGTATCAAATGAAACACAGAGACAACTTAGTCTTGGTCCCAGATCCCTTTACTCACAGCACTGGATGTATTGCATCACCAGCACGCAAAAATAGTGGATCTGGTGACTTGCCTGTGCATTCCGTGTTCCTTAGGCATCCGTGGAATGCAACCATAAAAGCCACATCTACTCATTTGGTTAACCAGAACTATATATTCATGAAGTCTTATGTTTTGTGCGTAAATATATAGCACCAGGTATTGGGGATGGCATCAGAAACATTGTCACTTTGAAAAATTTTTACAACCTTGGCGGTAGGTGTAGTTGTTTTAAAACCTCATTATAAAATTATTTTGGTCCATAGTTAGCTCCACCGACATTCCAGTGCTGGGACACGGAATGCACAGGGAGGTCACCAGACCCACTTTATTTTGCATCCTGGTGATGCAATGCATCCAGTGCTGTGAGTAAAGGGGACTGGGACCAAGACTAGAGACAACTCATGTTTCTAAATCCTGAGTAAGTTGAATGACTTTTGAATTAGATTAAGTAATATTGGGTAAAGCATGGATCTGTCTCTATTGATGCAAACATGTATGCATTAGGAATGTATGTTACATGATGTCGCCATTTTTTACCAGGATACCTTTGATGTGAGGATTGTGACTGCCAAACCTGTTAGCTACACCACTGACTTCCTGAAGGCGGACGAAACTGATCTCTTGAAGTAATCAGAGCAGATATGATATTATAATTCAATATGCAATGTCTCTCTGAAGTCTCTATACCTTTTCCAGTCTTGTCTCCCTTCATTTCATCTTTTCTCCTCGTTGCTATCCTTTCTTTTTCTCACTCCCTCTTTTCTGTCTCTTGCCATCACTCTCTGTTGGTCACCTCCTTAATTATTTTATTGTTGGTCATCCTTTTTTCCCTACTCATTCACTCCTCTTCCCCTCCACCCCTCTCTTACCTTCCTCCTACCTCTCTTCCCTCATCCTCCTCCCTTTCTTTCCTCTCCTGTCCCCTCTTTTCCCTCCCTTCCCTCCCTTTCTTTCTCATCCCCTTCCTTCTCTTTTCCTCTTCCCCCTTCTCCTCCTCTTCTTCCCCCTCCCTCCAAGCCTCCCTCCACTTTATATGTTATTCTTTTCTTCCTCCCCCTCCCCCTTCTCCTCCCTCTACTTTATATGTTATTCTTTTCTTCCTCCCCCTCCCCCTTCTCCTCCCTCTCCTCCCCTTCTTTCCCCCTCCCTCCAAGCCTCCCTCCACCTTACATGTTATTCCTTTCTTCCTCCCACCTCAAGGATCACCATTCCTCTGGAGTATAAAATGTGGGCTTCTGGGATGGTCCATGGATTGGCCTTCTGGTTTGACTGTGCGTTCTGCGGCTCAGAGTATGTTCACCATCACTACAGCCACGTAAACCTCTTCCCCACTAACTTCAACCATCACTTTGCATCCTTTGTGATCAACCAACTCACTCTTCATCATCCTCTTCCTTCTCCACGGTCTTCTCCCCTTTTTGTCATCTATGTCCTCACCAATATCCTTCCCTCCCATGTGTCTTTCCTTCCCCTCTCCTTGCAGGCGTTCTGTGTGGCTGTCTACAGCTCCATTCCAGCCGCTCACCCACTGGTACCAGATCAGATTGCTGCTTCCCAGTCCACTCTTCCTCCACAAAGACCAGGAGATGACAGGCGTGCTCAGACTGGTGGCCAACCAGAGGTACGTACACACGTACACTGCAATATTAGGTGGATTCCAGTATGTTAGCCTCAGCATAAAAGTGAGTTTTTTCCCCCTAAACTATCAGCATGTAGGTACTTTATCGTGTGAATAGAATTTGAAATAGACACATGATATATTGTAGTTCACCTGACCAAGCTAATAGTTTGTGGTTGTGAGTTGAATTTTAATATGTGCTCTCCTGCACTGAAACCTTCAGTTGTCACAGCAATTGGTGTAGCTAAGGATGTGCTAAGTTTGTTTTGTTGTTGTTTTTGTTGTGATTGAGTGTTTTCTCTCCTTTCAATGTGTTGGTAAGAATGAAATTAATGTTTTATAACACGAAAGTAAGAAATGTTTATTTTAAAAAGCAACAACAAAGAACTATATTGGATTGACTTGTTCAAATAGGAATGAAACGAGCCTGTCTTCATGGTGAACACATATTTAATGATCACTTACCAATACAATCAAATGTGGCACTCATAGGTAACACAAACTCATGAAATAGTTGAACACATTCTATTCAGGCTGTTTAAAGAGTCGGCAAACTTTATTGCATTACATTATGTTGCTGTGGTTACTGTTGCTGTATTGTTGTTGCTGTTATTGTTGTGCCTGTGATAGACAAAGTTACAATGTCACAGTGGAGCTAGATGTCACTGGCACAGCCATCAAGTCTAGAAGCTCCTACGACCTAAAGAATCCCAACTTCCGGTACATGTCTACCGCCCCAGCTGTCCCAGGAACGATGCACACCAATCCCACAGACGCATACTACCATGAAGTTAATGCTGCCCAGAGCATGGAGCCCTCAAACAACCATTCGGCAACAAACTCAGCTAGTTCGCAATATTCGAGCCCTCAAATGGCAGTGTCCAATATCATGTCACCGTCAAACTCCCAATCTGTAAATTCACTCTCCCTCAATCCAGCGGCACCTCAATTTGTGCCCCTCCCTGAACACCGGTTGCCAAGCAACAGTGATGGTGTGGTGAGTCCCTCTGCAGGTGGTTTCTATCAATCCAATGCCTTGTACATGATGGGTAGCCAGCAAATGGTTTATTCCCAATGTCCCCCTGGAATTGGGAATTCCAATGTTATTATTCCTAGTGTAGCTTCTACCAGTGACATTGAGAAGGAGAATTTCCGAGGAACACTTCAAAATCAAGTCGTGTCCCCCCAGAATTCCAGAGTTACTTATGGGGCAGTGTCAAGACAACATTATTATTGACAATGTGCCACATGGGTATAAAGCTTTAGAGCTTTATCTATATCGGAGTTAAGACTTTGTGTGTTAGTTTCTTTTAATATATGCAGTAATATTTTAATTAATTTACATGCTATTCGTTCATGTAAGCACATTCTTAACATTTTTTTGCAATGCTCCTGTTTCTAGCCAATGTGATTTCTGAAAGAAATAGATTAATCGGCAATTATTATCACTGCAAATGTATGGTGTTATAAACCGCAGTTCTGGAATGTTGGAACTGAATTTCGGAATTGAAATCACACAGTTTCATGACAGCCAAAAAAAAACAACTGGGTTTGAGTTGACAGCTCCACTGTTGAAGCTTGAACCCAACTCTTGTTTCTAATTCACAAATATAGATTCACCAGTTACCACTCCCTGTTGGTGGTCTGACAACACTCAAAACTGAAATATTATGAATACAGGGGTATCCATACTGTAAAAGTGGGTACCAATGCATAAATAGGTTGTTTTTTTTGGTACACCTTTGAGAGACCATCCTTAAATCCTACAAAAAAAAAAGATCTTACACGAGATGGTCTTCCAATATAGGTAAGTTTATACAGCATGTACATTTTGCATGAAAAATGTGGTTTCAAAAGCGTTGGTCTTCCAATAGAGGTGTTCAACAAGTCACTATCATTTCCACCAGATAGCATGCAAACTAAAAGATGGTGAATGGTGAAATAGGTCTGTGATGATTTCATAATTGCACCATGTAAATAGATATTTTGTAGATGTGCTGTCATGTTACACAGAAATTGGGGTGGGGCAGTTCATTATTGATACACGAACCCAGTTGTTTCCACAGGTATTCACATTTTTCCTGAAATCCACATTAGAATCTAACCATTCCAATTTCTCAATTTCAACATGACTTCCAGTTATCTAGCAGCAAAGTTGACTGAAGGCCATTTTGCTGTGGTATTGCTGTTTCAATAGCTTTGATGGTGCACATTTCATCACTTCAGCAATCACCTTCCCCCCCTCCCCAAAGATATTATCTGACCTCAAATAATAGGTGTTTGATCCAGTATGTTCACTGTCTATAGCACCCTAGAAAGAGTGACCAGCCTCGATAAAGATATATATTTTTTAAATCCTCTCATTATAAGTAAAACTAAGATGACAGCAGTATGAGTAATAATCTTTAGCTTCTTTTATCATCTATATATATATATATATATATATATATGCTGTCTGTGTATATATACATGCATACTAGCAGTATGTACCTGGCATTGCCTGGCCAATATGGATCATTTCAGAAGCCACTCAAAGGGGGGAAAGAAAAAGTATCGTAAACATTGATTGTAAATAGCGAGTCAGTGGGATCCAATAACAAATTATGATTAAATAGAGGTGCTCTGATGTTGACCATCCACCTGACAGTGAGAATAACACTGCACTGCATACCTCCAGCACAGAGAAAACGAGTATACAGTGTGTTTAGCAAATGAGGAGCAAGACCGGAAATAACAACACACATTTTTTATGTAAGCATAGTGTTTACTTCTGAACATATTTCTCATTCAAAGTCAACCATGTTCTTCCATGATTAGAATTAGAAAATCCTCTAGAGATGTATGCACAGGTAGGGAAGGTACTTTACGATGTCCAGCTTTTTTGGGCCTTCTTTGCATTGCAGCAGGAGCACGTTCCCTAAACTCTCTCTGGTGGGTGAGAAGTGCATCTCCATCAAGCCTCATAGGCTGCAATCACCATTCCTAGAGGAAATACTGTGGGGCAGCTGGCAGAAGGTGGTTTCCCTGACTGACTCGTTGCGGCATGAGAGACATCTCAGGGTTGACTTGCTCTTTCCTCTGAAAGTGGCATTGATGATGGAAGTGCCATCGGGACACTTGACATCTTCGTGCAACCACTGCAGCTGCAGGAAGTGTGACAGGAACTCTTGGGGGCATCTTGTTGCTCTGTTGAGGGAAAATGGTATCTGGTTGTGCTCTTACCCCTTGTTGAGTCTCGGAACAGTTCTGCGAAAGCTTTGGCAACTGGTCCCTGTATCTCCACTCCTTCGAAGAAGTACTAGGAGAAGGACGTGATGCTGGTGAGGCACTGGATGACAGCATTCATGTAAAATATATTACCCATGTTGCTGTGGCCAGTCTTGCTGGTCCTGCTACCATTGGTGATGGCTGGATGCTGCACCTCCACCCAGGATGAGGTACCATACTGCTGCTTCTCATTGTTGTCTTTGGAACATGCTGCACACTAAGCACAGGCAAAGGTACTATTCTACTGCTGCTTGTCATCGTTGATGTTGGTACAGGCTGCATGCCAAACCTTTCCAGGGTTTCCTTCTCCAGCCTTCTGAGCCTCTTCCTGAAGGAGTCGCTTGGCGAAACACTTTGACCTATTGATTTTCTTGAACTGCTCAAAATTTGGGAAGGGTTAGAGTGACAAGCCCTGAAAGGCCTTCACCCTTGTTGCATTGACCAAGAAGAGGCCCAGAGCAAACTTTTTCTTTCTGGGATTGAGGATGACCTTGTCAAGAGTTGCTCCTTGCAACTTGTATTTTCTCAGAGCATATCTGAGGATGATGGGAAGCAACATGCGAGAGCACTCTATTTTGTTGAGAACCACATTTGCAGACTGCACAAACAACCACAGACTTGGGAATGTTCTGGAGGAATGGGGGCCTGATGTAGTCCTTAAAAATGATAATGATGGTCATGGGGAGGTCTGGCAGCTTGCTGCCAGCAGCGTAGGTGATCATGTGAACTATACCAGTAGAACCATTTGTCAGTAATGCTGCTATCCACAGATTGCAGGTGAGCCGGAACAATGTGAAACAGAAAAACAGAAGGAAAACTCCAATGAGGGGCCTGCATGCAGATGAGGCTCCTCTTGTGTGCACAGCCTTTGATAAGACCCCCAGTCCCTCACAGAATAGATGCGGCAGTGGCTGCTCGACTCTAGGCTTGAGAGGGATTAATGTGAAAGACATTGCTGTCATTGAAGATGTGTCACTGTCCGTAGAAGGGGAGGAGGGTGTTTGCTGCGTAGTGGCCTTAATCCATATTCCCTGTGTGGTTAGTTATGCTGCAAAGGTCGTAGTTCTGACCACTATGGATGTTGAGTAACTTGAGTTCAAAGTCAACCATGCTAATCTTCTTCCCTAATACGAATTGGGAGAAACTCTTGAGATGAATGCACAAGTAGGTAGGATACCTTAAAATGTTCGGCTTTGTTTGGCCTAATTCACATTACAGCAGGGGGACATCCAGTCCACTCTCTCTGGTGAGAGATGCATCTCCATCAAGCCTCATAGGCTGCACTCCATTCACAGAGGAAAGACTGTGGGGCAGCTGGCAAAAGGAGGTTAGTTTCCCTGACCGACTTGTGGTAGCATGATAGACATCTCAGGGTCGACTTGCTCTTTTCTCTGAAAGTGGCACTAATGATGAAGTGCCAACAGGACTCCTGATATCTTCATGCATCCACTGCAGGAGGTACGACAGGAAATCTTGGGTATCTTGTTTGGCTGAGAGAAACGCTTGTGGATGTGGCCAATCACCTTGTTGAAGTTCTTTGGTATCAGGCTGTGTTCATTCCCCTTCTCGATGTCTCGGAGCAGCTCTGCGTAGGCTTTGGCAACTTGTCCCTGTATCTCCTCTCCTTCCTCCAACAAATAGTGGGAATAAGACATGATGCTGGCGAGGCACTGGATGAGAGCATTCATGTAATGTGTTGTCCATGTTGTTGAGGCCAGTCTTACTGGTCCTGTTTCTGCTGGCAATGGCTGGATGTTGCACCTCCACCACAGGCTGAGGTACTACAATGCTGCTGATCATCATTGACGACATTGGAACAGGCTGCACACTAAGCCTTTCCAGGATTTTCTTCTCCAGTTTCTGAGCCTCTCTTCATAGAATTCCTTGTTGAGATCCTCTGACCTGTTAATCTGCTCAAACTGCTTAAAGTTCGGGAAGGGGTTGACTGACAAGACTTGAAATATCTTCACCCATGTGGCGTCGATCCAGAGAGGGCCAGAGCAAATTTTTCTTCTGGAATTGAGGAAGACCTTGTCGAGAGTTGCCTCTTGCAGCTTGTGGATGCCTAGAGCATATCTGAGGATGATGGGAAGCATGATCCAAGAGCCCATTTCTTCATCTGTTGTATGTCATTAAAGTTGCAGCTCTGTTGATGCAAGCCAGTTCAATGTTTCATTGTCCTGGTCAATCAGTCCTTGTTCACCATATGGTGGCTGATGTATGGGGCAGTTGTTGGTAATATGCTCTACCGACTGGCTTGGTTCCCTGCAGTCACAGGATGCACTGTCCACCAGACCCCAGCTCTTCATTGCTACACTGTATTATCAACACCTGTCCTCAAGCGTTGAGGGTTGTCCACTGGTTCCATGATAGATTCTGTCCGGAGATGTTTTCTGGGTCTTTAATGAAGCAATGCAGCCTGGATGGTTCTACAGAGGTCCATTGGTCACTCCAATTGGTCTTGATCCAGTTGGCCTTTGGAGACATATGCTGATGTTGTAAGGAGCTTATTGGCATGCGTGGCAAAGGGACATCGGGATTTTAGGCATGCACGCTGTGGCCTCTCTGTGACTGTCTTGCGGAGTAAATGTGATTCATCCTTTTGCGCCTTTCTGGAGAGTGCCAGCATGGCAACTTCTCTTCTGATGGAGGCTGGGGCAATACCAGCAAGGATGGGCAGCTGGTTTACTGGAGTGGCTTGTAGAGTACCAGAGATAGTTTGCAGGCCACTATTGAGGGTGACATCCATTTTTTTGACATGGTGACTATGACTCCAAACTGGGGCACAGTACTCCACAGCCGAGAACACCAAGGCCTGGGTAGAGGTACGCAGCATCTTTGTTGCAGCTCCCCATGTGGTTCCAGCAAAGTGGAGTATCAGAGCAACATGACTTGTGGTCTTTGTTTGACGCTTTCTAGATATTGTTTAAAGGTCAGTGTTCTGTCCAGCTCTACACCCAGATATATGGGGATGAACTGAAACTGTAGTCTTGCTTTGTCCAATATGATGTTCAACTTGTGGGCCATTTCCTTGTTGTTAAGGTGGAACATTGAAGATATAGTCTTGCCCAGGTTAAGCTTGAGGTGCCATTTCTTGAAGTATGTTGACAGGGTCGCCATGTCTTCATTGAGACCCTCTTCTGCTGCTTTCCATGATGGCTTGCTAAGTATGATGGCCAGGTCGTCTGCATACCCATACTTCCTCGACTGGGTTGAGGGAAGGTCATAGATGTAGATGTTAAACAGCAGCGGTGCCAGCACAGAGCCCTGTGGTACACCATTCTTGAGATGTCTTAATCTGCTGCATTTGACCATTGCTGGTGTATAGCTGGAAGCTTCGGTTGGACAACATCTCCATTAAAAACTCCACCATGTGCTTGTCCAGGATGGTCTCCAGAAGCTTCATGTGGAGGCCGTGAAGCCACACTGTTTTATACGCAACTGTAAGGTCAAAAAATAAAGTACCAGCCTTTTTCCCTGTTTGGAAGCTATCCTCTACATCTTGGCATAGGAGAATCACCTGATCTGCTGTTGATTTACCTCTATGAAAGCCAGCTTGCTCTTTGGGAAGTTAAGAATCAACAAATGGTTCAGGCATGCATGTAGGAGGCATTTCATGATTTTGTATGGTGCACATAGCAGCAAGACTGGTCAATATCCTTTGGGGTCATCACTGGAGAATGGCAATTATTTAGCATGGTGCCAGATCTTCAGCAGCTTTGAGCATCATATGCAGGTGGAGAAGAACATACTCAGCCATCCAGTGGCCTTCCTCACTTGATATTTGATGTACTCTGGGTGGACGTTGTTGACACCTGAGGCCTTGCCTACCCATCAGCCGTTTGATAGCCAACTCAGTTTCATACACAGTGAAGTCATGGATAGGTTGGAGTCACACCCCTGGGCACTACGCAGTTCATGGACTCTAGCTAAAGTAGCTCTGGTAAAGTGCTTGTCCCTATTGAGTAACCATCCATTGCTCACTAACTGTGAGGTGATGTAGTTTGTGGTGATTGAGCATTGTGTTGGGGTTGTCGACCTGCCTGTCAGCTTGTTGATGGTTTGCCAGGCTTGGTGGCTCGAATGCGTAAAGTTGATGGGTTTCACAGTCTTTGTCCATCTTTCCCTGTGTTTGTCATTGAGCCTAGTGAAGAAGTTGTTTGCTGCATTGTCCCTCACTTCGTTGATATCTGCATCTTTGTGGATGAGTAGTAGGTCTTTACATTTGCCATCCCAGCATGGAATATAGCCTTTGCATATACCTTGAGGTATGTTTTTCTTGGCGGCAGCCAGCAGCACTTTGCAGTATGATTCGTAGGTACTGTTCAGGTTGGTGGAGCTGGATATGGGAGGCCAGCAGAAGGCCAGCAGAAGCATCGTTGGTATATTGTGTGAAGCCTTCCCAGTTTGCTTTCTGGAAGATTCATGTCTTGATGTATTTTTCCTTTAACAGGCTGAACTAGTGATGGGATAGTAATCAGTGAGGGTCAATGGTATGGGAGAGGAAATCTGTCCAGAATGCATCTTATTGGGAGTGGCTCACTATTTCGACACTTTGCAAAGGCCAGGTCCGGATTGGTCTAACTATCCCAGCATGCTGATTAGGTGTGTGGTTCCTTCAGATCGTATAGAAGTGTAGCATCAATCAAAGAATCCTATTCCACCAGGGAGTCACCATCAGCATTGGAATTCTTATATGCCCAGTCTGTGTGCTGGCAGTTAAAGTCACCAGCATACAGAGCAGGGGAAGGAACATCTGGTAGTGAAGTATGAACTAGCTGGCTTGGAGGTGGCTTGTAGATGTTGACAATGGTGGTGTCTTGCACTAAGTTCTTGTCCACACTATCTCAGCATCATGTTCAGATTGTGCTATAGCTGTCCAAGGGATATCAGTTTGGACATGTGTCTATACCATGATGTTTATTGGCAGTATGTGCAGTCAGCGAGAACCCAGGAAGCTTCAAGAATTTCTTGTTATCCGTGTGTGTTTCCTGTAACAGAACAATAGTCACGTTATTTTTCGTGATGATTTGTTAGATGATGTTGAGCTTGGTGGTGGTGAGGCCCTCAACATTGAGCTGCAGCAATACTAGACCTGGACTTTTGATGGCAATAGGAATTGCCTCCTGACCTAACAAGGACGCTAATCTATGTCCAGGTGTCGTAGTCTGTAGACATGGTGAAGACATTAGTTTCACTTAAAGCTACTTATAGTAGAGGCCATGTAGAAGTTGTCTTCTTCTCTCCCTCAATTTTGTTGAACCTCATTCTGCCGACTAGGAAAACAATTACAGGCTTAGGATCGTTCTGGAGGAATGGAGCCCCAATGTAGTCCTTGAAGATGCCGATGATGGCCATGGGAAGGTCTGGAGGATTGCTGCCAGCAGCGTAGATGATGACATGGACAGCAGTCCTGCTGCTATTCACAGATTGGAGGTGAACCGGAATACTCTGCCATTGCAGAGGATGATTTTGCAGGGCAGTCCACTGAACCTGTCAGGGTCCTCCTCCTTGCTAGCCCCACACTAGGGCAAGTTGACTGCCCTGATGTGCATGATGGGATGCTTGTTTTCTTTGTCCTTGGTGATTTTGTGTTTGACTATGTCTTTGGTGTAGGCACAGGCCATTTTTGCCTCTCTGATGAAGCATGCCCTCTCTTCTGGGGAGGCATATCTAGATTTTGGTGTTTCCAGCAACCCCAGTCTTTGATTGTGAACTTTCCCTCACTGAGATGGTCCAGCTCTTCATGGAAGAGAGCCTGGTCATTGCCTTGCTGCCTGTGGATATGCTCCATGATGATGGTGTCCTCAAAGAGTATGTAAAGATTGTGACCAGTAGCCTTCATCTTCTGCTCGTTGCTCTGCTTGCCCTTCATCTTATCAGAATGATTATTGAAGAATATGGTATATATTCATTGCAAAGCTACCATGGTACTCCCTATTATTGTTAACAAAGCTCTCTTACAGAGTGGGCCAACTCCAGATAAAAGCTCCATCAGCAAAGGTTGAAGCCCAGGAAATGGCTCCAGCATAACTTTTCTATTACAGCAGCACACACCCTTTGCTTCACTCATGGACTTTCCGGTGCTGCACTTCAAGCTGATGTTGCCCATTGGGCCAATAATGGTTAGAGTAGTCTGTACTAGCAGGTTTATAAGTAAATACCAGCTGGTTCAGGTTTTACAGTTCCAATGCTCGTGTTGCAACATGTGCTGGCTGATTCTCTCTTTGAATTCTTGCCTTGGTGGTTGAGCTTACCTGCAGCCTGGCAGCAGCATGTTCCATTTGATCATCTCTCTGTCTCATTGGCTGTGTTTCAGGGCTTCCCTGCCCTCTAATCACACAAGTGCTGCCCTGTTGACTGATTTTCAGCTTCTACCTCAACTTCCCCAGCAATTCTCATTCTCTTTGCATGCATGGCCTAATGAAGTGTGTTTCTTCACCCATATTTTCTTTTGTCTGATGCATCTGCTGAAAGTAAGAGAGACATAAAAGTTGTAAGAGAGAAGTTGAGTGTGAGAACTGAGGCCATTGGTGATTATTCTGATATACACTTTTTTTTGGTTAGGTTTAATTACCTCAGTAAGATTAGGTTTGGTTTAGCTAGGTATGACCTTGGTTAGATTTGGCAAGGTAAGACCTAGATTAGGTTAAGAACACCAGGCAACACTGCAGGTCATTGTTCTAAACAATGGTCCTGAGTATGAAAATAATCAACAACACTTGCTTAGTACCGCCAACTCTCAAGATTTCATTTCTTTGTGTGCTGCAGATATTTTGTATAAATCTCCAGCTCTCACAGTTTATTTACCTGATTCATACCATCTCATCAATTATTATTTTTTAATAATGGAGAATACCAAGTAATTAAAATGAAGAATAGAGCAGTGTGTATGCATATGTATGTGTGTATGCATGTGCGTGTGTGCATGTGTTATGTGTTTGTGTGTGTGTGTTATGTGTTTGTGTGTATGACAGGAAACTCTTGTCTTCCAACATGTTCCAACACCAATCCACCCAGCTGTGATGGGAACCTGGAATTTTTTGGGGTGCAAATTCACTGGCCATGGTTTGTTAATCAGCTAAGGGTTGAGATCGGACTTCGGGTTCCCACACCCATAAGATGAGAGTCTTGGTTAGTTCTCCTGTGAGCTCTTAGCCTAGCTCCAGGAGTCAGCTTGGACTGGCTCATAGTGCCTGCTTAGTGCACAGACACTCTTCTGACTGTCAAGTTCAAGTGATGTTGATGGCAGCTAGAGGTTTTGAATTCGTGTGTGTATATCAGTGTATACATTCCTTTAATTTTGAAGGTCAGAGTCTACACTCAATCAAAACAATGAATACAAAGCTTTGAGGACTATGGAGTGGTTTGTTAATTTTGATAAAATTTATTTTAGGGGAAGCAGGATCAACACTCAAAAATGAAGAATGGCATTGGAATAGCTGTACCAAAAAATGTGAAGGATAACAAAAATAAACATTGAAAAAAAGAGAGAGAAGTTATATTTTCCTATAGATATTACCCCATATGATGATATAGCAAAATTGCAAGTAAAAGGGCATAGGAATCAATTTTTAATGGAATTTGTTAAAGAAGTCGTGTTTCAAGTTTTCTAGAATGGATAGGTGGTTTGTGTTTGTGGCACAACCACAATGGATATTCTCTTAGGGGGAAAAATACAAATAACCAAATGAACCAGGAAGGCTCGATAAAGACTCTCACATCCCTTATCTCAACACAGTATGTAGTTGTTTCTGCAATCATGTGGGAAGGATCTTTTGGCCGCTTTAGTAAGGGCACTGCAGAAGTCCTGCTAAGCCTCCTTAACATTGGTGGTGCTAGAAGATGCTAAGCTCAGTGTGGCTTCATTGGTAAAGAGTCACTAGTGACTCCAATCAGCCTTGCAGAAGGTTCATCGCTTCACTGCTTCACCGCTTCACCGCTTCACCGCTTCACCGCTTCACCGCTTCACCGCTTCACCGCTTCACCACTTCACCGCTTCACCGCTTCACCGCTTCATCGCTTCACCGCTTCACCACTTCATTGCTTCTCACTTAGTATGGGGGCCACGAGTTTTGCAGTAGTGATGAGTGAGGGTCAATGCTGAGACTGAGGGAACTTCTCCAGCACACATCTGTCAGGTAGCCTGTTGTTTGGTCCACCACTTGAAAAAGCCAAGTCTGATGAATTCGCTCTGTATCTCTTCTACACATGCTGGCAATTAAAATCACCAGCATACACACATGCGGAAGGGAACACCCCAAGGGACATTGTGAAAAGGTGCAAGGATGAAGGTTTGTAGACACTGATGATCCTCAGGCCAGCAATGTCCACACAAAACCATTTCATCTCAGAATCTTTGGGAGACTGACTGGCTAGTGTCCAGGACAGGCTCTCATAGACAAATATGCCTAGACTGTTGCTTCCTGCTTGGGATTGACCCAGCTAGTGCAAAGTTTGGAATTACTAGCTTATCAACACAAGTGCAAGGGTCTCCTGGAGGAGGATGACTAGGGCCATGGTCTTATGGGCCAGGCGCTAGACCACACTGATCTTGTGGGTAAAGGTCTCTTCAATGTTCAGCTGGAGCATCGCAGGTTGCAGGTTGCTGGTACTTAGCTAAGCGCCCTGAAAAAGGCATTTCCCTGCATTCCAGCGAATTCTGCTGAACTCCAGCCCAGATGGATAAACTTCTCTTCTACATCTTTTATCTTCTCTCCTTCCTTTTCTTTATTCTTGCTGACTTTTTGTTTCCCATCTCCATAAAAAAAAGACATCAAGGTTCTTATGAGCCACACTGCGTATAGGCAGTCAATGTGTGGTCCAACATTCTGATGTTTATCAAGGATGGCCTATAGCATAAAGACCACCTCTTTGGCAATCAATCATTAGCAGTCTTCAACAAACAACTGCGTCCCCCAAAAAGAAATTACAGTTCTTTTGACCAGGAGTTGTTAGCTCTTTATCTTAGGGTGAGGCATTTCAGATATTTCCTCAAGGGTTGGGAGTTTATCGCATACACAGATTACAAACCTCTCACTTTCTCCATGGCCAAATAATGAGATTCATGGTCTAGTTGACAGTAGCAACATCTCACCTATATCTCCAAATTTACTACCAACTATTTCCTCAAGGGTTGGGAGTTTATTGCATACACAGATATCAAACCTCTCACTTTCTCCATGGCCAAATAATGAGATTCATGGTCTAGTTGACAGTAGCAACATCTCGCCTATATCTCCAAATTTACTACCAACTATTTCCTCAAGGGTTGGGAGTTTATCGCATACACAGATTACAAACCTCTCACTTTCTCCATGGCCAAATAATGAGATTCATGGTCTAGTTGACAGTAGCAACATCTCGCCTACATCTCCAAATTTACTACCGACATTCTACACATCCAGGGTATGGACAACTACATTGCTGATGCACTGCCCTGAGTCACTTTTGCTGCTGTGCAGGAGAGTTTGTTAGAGCTTACTGCATAGCCATCTCAGGGCTCCAGCTGGAAGATATTTCATTTGTGGCTGAGGGTGCTACACTTCTCTGTGATATTTCTACCTGATACCTCACACCCTTTGTTCCTGCTGGGTGGAAACATAAAGTTTTTTGTTTTGTTTTTTATCACATCCATGGCCTCTCCCATTCATCTATACATACCACAAGAAAGCTCATGGTGATAAAGTTTATCTGGCATGGTTCACAGAAGCAGGTGGGTATCTGGGTTAATGCCTGCATGCTTTGCCAATCCTCCAAGGTCCAGCAGCACATAAAAGCACCACTTGAGACTTTCTGTGTCCCTCAATATCGTTTTAACCATATCTATGTTGATTTGGTAGGGCCTCTCCCTCCATCTGCTGATTACACTATCTCCTCACTTTAGTTGACCATTTCACCTGGTGGCCAGAAGCTATTCCGCTCTCTGACACATCTGCCTCTGCTTGTGCCCAAGCAGTGGTTACTCTATGGATAGCTCATTTTGGTATGCCAATGGACATGTCTTAGCATCTGTGGGATTCCGTTTCACAACTTCTTGGCATAAAGATCTACCATATCACTGCCTACCACCCACAGTCCAGCAGCCTAATGGAATATTTTCACAACCACCTCAAGTCAACTCTGGAGGCATGTCTGACAGGCCCCAACTGGTTTACTGAGTTGCTATGGATAGTTTAGGAATATGAACAGCACAAAAGGAGGCCATGGGATGTTCTTCAGCAGAGTTGGTTTATGGTGCCCCTTTCACAGTCCCAGGTGATTTTATTGCCAACCATAGTGACCTGAAAGATCATAGTTTCCAGCTTAAATGCCTGCATAACTATGTGCAGTCACTAGCCCTTGTTCCCACCTCTCAGCATGGAGCCATTCATTCATTGGTTCCTGCAGACCTGCAATTGGTCAAATTCATTTTTATTCATTGAGACACCCACTGCATGCCCATACAAAGACAATTTTTACGATTACATCAGGTTGTTTAAGCTTTATCCTAGTAGTTTCAGTTTGTTTATTGAAACCACTACCCACATAAAGACTCTTTCAATATCTTCCAAAATGGACACAAGACTTTCAAAGGAAAGATGCCATCCATGGTTGACAGGCTGAAACTGGCATACCTGGATGTGGATAGTCCAGTTAGAGTAGTACTGTCACCTCCACTCAAGGCAGGCCTCCTTGCAGCAACTCTTACTTTCCATCTTCATAATCTGATGCAAGACCATCCATACAAAGCCATCCAATGTACCGCAATCCAATGCAAAACTTCCACAATGTTCCAGATCCGGTTGTCATAACAAGAGGTCCAACCATTACATCTCAGTTTTGGAGGGGGTTATATGGCAAAAATTAGTGTGAACAATTAGTGCAAACATCATTAACTGATCAAACCTCATGTAGCATTTTAAAGACCAACCTTTACCAGTATTGTCTTGCTACAATTTTGCAATTGTGAGTTTTTGAAGCTCTAGCTATTTTGCTTTAGCATTTGTTACAATATACACACACACGAACACACACAAATATGAACACACACAAATATGAACACACACACATGAACACACACACACACATCCATGAACACACACACACATCCATGAACACACACACATCCATGAACACACACACATCCATGAACACACACACAGACAGACAGACTCAACACAATGAAGTTGGTTATGCTGCTACATGTTCAGTTAAATGTGTTTATATCATGAAATGATAGAAAGGACTTTCCGACAGTCATTGTCATGTTAACAGAATGATACCAATGGAATAATTGATATTCCAAATTATTGGATAGCTTAAAACTTAGCTCCCCATGCAATGACTAGTAGTAAATTGAGACTGATTGCAGAATAGTTAGATTGGGTAGATGGATCTGTGTTATTTTTCAAATGATCAGTATTCAATGTTCCAAATATTTTGACTTTACACATGAAATCAAAGGTAAAAAAATGAATGCAACTCCAATAACATGCCTTTGAGCAGAGAGTGAACTTTCATTTACAATTCATGATGGCAAGTCATTCAGAAGTTTTATCCCAGCATGGCATACATGCTGCAAAGTGTTACCACACCCTGCTGTGATGGAAGCCAATATAAATTGTAGTTGATCAAATGATTTGCTACATTTGTTGTGTAAAATTACTACAAAATAATATATGCATATAATATACTACAGCCATAAATATGGATGACTGTTAAGATATAAACTTATGTACAAAATCATAAATAAATGCATAGTCCTTCAGAGTAGAAACACAACCTGGACGCTGCAGTTGGACAAACTGTACTGCCTGGAATATGTCTATCACCTTCTCAATCCGCAGCCTCTGTATGCAGTGGAATAGTGAACAGAAGATCCCTGAGGGGCCAAGACTAGTGCTATGAAGTTGGATGGGAAAAACAGGTTATTTATACATTATTCAAATTAGAAACCTGAAATATGTATGGATGTGAGCATTACAATGAAAATTCAACTTGATTGGATAATAAAAAATTCAACTTGATTGGATAAATAATTATGCAATATTTGGATTAAATATTTACTTTCATGATATCGAGCCACCTTGACAGAACAAGCATAAAAAAGGGATGAGGGGTGGTTAGAAAACACATTCTGATATTGAATGCATGATGAAGGCAGTGATATTGTCTTTAAATGTTCTTGCAAGAGTGAGGCTAAGTACAGGTAAAACGTCTTATTACACTTTAATAAGCAGTGAAAAGGATGAAAGATGAATGTGGTGAGTCTTTTTTTTTTTTTTTTTTTTTTTTTTTTTCCTTTTCTTTCAAGCAAATGAAGCTATTTATCCAGAAGTTGCTAAAAAAAAATAAAAAAATAAAAAATTAATTGTCAAACAATTCAAAAATATGAGTACAGGAAAGGTAAAGTTTCCAATAAGGTATTTTATTTAGTGCACTCTTCCAATAATTTTAATCATTGGGTGAATTAATAACATCCTCTGATGCTAAAGGCGTAGAAATCTTTAATGACTTTGCCATATAAAATGCATCTTGTAAACCTCATACAGCAGTGGTTGAACTCTTTGAAGTAATCTATGTATGGTGAAAGATGTCCTAAAACAACTTTAAAATGCACTAATACTCTGTACAATGGCTGATGAATAAACAGACCCAATAAACATGGAAGGATTTCTACTATTTTGTTGTGCTGTTGTCAGTATGTTTAATGCTATTGTTCTTTAA
>OZ017785.1:13854662-13962219 GCA_963969325.1 Lycopodina hypogea
TGATATTAATGTTTGAATAAGATTTAATGTATTTGAATAAGACTGTATTAATTTTATTATAATAATGATTTCATTTTTTTTATTTATTATAACTGCCAGGAATTAAAAAAAAAAAAAAAAAAAAAAAAAAAAAAAATATATATATATATATATATATATATATATATATATATATATATATATATATATATATGTATGTATGTATGTATGTATGTATGTATGTGTGTGTGTGTATGTATGCATGTATGCATGTATGTATGTATGTATGTATGTATGTATGTATGTATGTATGTATGTATGTATGTATGTATGTATGTATGTATGTATGTATGTATGTATGTATGTAATATATATATATATATATATATATATATATATATATATATATATATATATATATATAATTTAGATTAGTTCCCAGGAGTGGTGGAGGTGTAAAATAGATGATAAAAAAATAATAATAATTAAAAATATAATTAATTTAGAAAGCCCCAGATTGCAACAAAGAAGCAGGGGCAGATCTTGCAATTATTAAAAGTAGAGGTTGTGGCCACAAATTTAACCACTCCTACTAATTATGACCACAGCCACGAATAGTAGACAATGCACCAGCACCCAAAATTTAGATCATCAGAACATCATTATTAAAATAAGCAACACCAACACTTCAGAACATGCAATCATATAATAGTACATCATTTATCAAACTAATAAACATGAAAAAGTCTTCTTGGATAGGCCTGTACAAATTCCTGACAAACTTCATCTAAATGCATTATCCAACTCCACCTGAAGTGGTATTCCCTCATATGTCATTTCAGAAGCTCTTCAATGAAGAAATCCCCACAGTGCTTGGCAATGACAGATAGATCTGACAAACACTACTCACTCATAGTAGATCTCAAATAGATCTCTATCTTCTCAGAAAATAAAATCATTTCTGCCTCAGTAATAGAAATACATAGTATGCAAGCAATTACTAGAAGACAGTGAATGTTAGGGAATGCTTCCTTATCATGAGCACCAAGAGCTAGGAGTAGATAATCTGTTAGCTAAGTCAGTTTCATCCATGTCCAGAGAAAAAGTGGGTAGGTCAGTAGCATGAATTGCACAACAAATAATTTGTTATTGCATGGAACTGAAAAATGGACAGAGCTGGTAGCAGACTTTCAGCATACATGCAAACTTAGTCCATCTTAATATTATTTAGATTGATTCTGTGCATTAAATTAATGGACTGGAATGTTGCCATGGATACCCTCATTCACTTGGCACTGTACCCCTTGGCATTTCCATTTGTGAAAACAGAAATAAACATCAAACTAGTGGGAAATGAGTGAGATTTCAAATATTATGCAGGTGAGCGTGTGATAATGCCCAAATGAGGGTGACTCCCCTCCTGATGTAGGTGAGTTGGAAGGTCTGCAAACATATGATGGATTCCAACATTTACCAGCAGGAACCAGAACCAAAAAATACAACAAAAAAAACCTAACAACACAACATGAGTTCTCCACATCCCCCTTCCTCCTTCCCCCCCCCCCCCCCAAAAAAAACAACAACAACAACAAACTTGGAAGGGCAGCACAAGGTGGGCTAGGACTCTAATATGCCAGGTGGGACCATTTTTAGTGATGGCTGTACTGGTCCCAAATGAAAGCCCAATAAGTTTTGTGGGGCTCCTCCCAAAACTATGGGATCTAGGGCTCTAATAGACCAAGGTGGGCTTATCAGTTGTTGTTTTTTCAAATGTATGTCTACATGACCTAAAATGGGACTATGATCCCGTGAATGGTTCAAGCCAATAGGACCAATGGTCTAGGAGATAAAATTATGATTGTAAGCCATTGCAACAACATGCAACACTTTTAACCTCATAAAGGTGTTAAATTTGGCATCCTTAACTCTGAAATGAGTTCGGCAGTCAATGACCAAATGTCTGAAAATATTTTGATAAATCTTGGCAGATATGAACTTCGAGTGTGGATGGTGGTTTAGAATTGGGTTACACTTGGCCATACTTCTCAATGTGGGTGTTCAGCCAACAAATCAAAAAATGGTCCTTTTGTCACCACCCCCAGGGGGAGTGGGATCAAGATGCATTAATATTGTGCTCCTAGATCATCCCAGTTATTATTCAAAGTTTAGTGAAGCTGCTTGCAGTAGTTTCCAAGAATAACATGGCTTTGATAGAAAAAAGAAGTTTTTGCACACTGGCCACAGAATACTAAGACCTCACTTCACTCAGTCTGAAAGTTAGAACAAATACACTTGAAAATGTAATACAATGACCCCCTTGTCTGAATAATGAGAGGAAAAAAGAAAGATATGGAAGGCATTGCTGCTAAGTATCTTCCATTGATTGTGCACATATTTTTGTGCTCATTATTGTTTTGTTTTTTTAGTGATTTTTATTAAAGACACTTTAGATCCTTTTTCATCCAACTGATAATCATTAATATATATCATGGTACTCTCTCTTAATTTCGTCTTACTTAGATATAATTATTTCTTTCCCTTTAGTGGTAGCTGTGATGTACTTATTTTATTACCGAGCAAGATAATTGCTTCATTCAAGGATAATGGAACAAAATTAAGCATTGGTTCTAATAATTTCTATTCACTAAATACAAACTGTAATACATGTCACTAATAAATATTTACCATTCTTGTGTTTGATAGAAGAATTTTACGGCAAATGTAGAGATTGTACACATATTCCTTCTCCAGCACTACTTTGATAGAGCCATACCAGTCTCTACCCAAAGGCCAGTATCGAAATATCTAGAGATGGTTAATAAAAAAAAGGGATAAATGTAGTGAGAAGAAAAATCAAATGTTTCTATGAAATGCAGCTGTTCAGTGTTTGTTGCTTATTCACACCACAAGGGAAAGATCTAGAACCTGATATTGTGCATGGATAATCATGTCATCATTATATTTGACATTAGCTATGCCAAAGTTGACTTCCAAAGTGATTTGAGTTCATTTAAATCAACACAGTTTGAAGATAGTGGAATTTCTGTCTGTATTGGGGGACTTTTTTTCATAATTTTTTTTCTTCACACAACAAACCTATTGATTTCTGATTTGTTATGGTCATGCCTGTCTTCTGATATGTGGTATGTCACACACTTTGGTACAGTAGAAAGAGGAAAGGTTAATTCCTCAATCCTCCTTCAACTTTTGTTTCTTTCTTACCATTATTGGTAACACCTTTTCAATTCGTTCTCTGTGATATTTGTAATCATTATCTGAAAATTATAAAATTATAAAGCTTCTGCTCTGATTTGGGTTGATCAATTTGAGCTGTGGTTTGGAGAAGGTATATTGAAAGGCCCTGAAGTAAGAGCAGATTGTTTTGCATGCTCTTGGTACTTCAATACACACTTCCAGTTAAATACATGGATGACAAATAAATTACAGAAAGAAGACATTCAAATATTCCCTTCTAAACAACATCCCACCCTATATTAGCATTCGGTTGTGAAATGCATGTTTCCATTTTTTAAAATTTAAAAAAAATTTTTTACTTATTTTTTTTAAATTTTTAAGGTGAAGAGGTGGTTATGTGTTTGTGGCACAATCACAATGATCATTTTTAGGGAAGGAGCTTGATTGGAGGAACCAGTTTAACTCATTGGCAAATCTTTGTGGCTACATCAGGAACTAGTACTCCTTCCTTCTCATTTCCACAGGGCCTTCAGTAGATACTCAGATTAAAGAACAGCATATGTTGTACCACTTGAAATCACCAATAATTGGTTGATTAATGATTGAGTATTGGGAAATAGAGGGCAAAAAGATAATTTAGATGAATACTCAAACCCTGCAAGCAAAGCTGCAAGGGTCTGCTAGTATAACAAAATAGTGAATGAAAAGCAAAAATCATGCTTATTTATATTATTGAGATTGCTAATACCATCATAATAGTTTGAAATAATTACAGATTCAAATATGTGTAAAAAAAAAAAAGAAGTTAGAAACAATCGAAGCTCATAGAAACAATCTATATAACTATAAAAACTATTAAACCATTGTACTAGCAAGCAAATGCAGCGCTGACTGTATTGCTTGCTAGGCTCACCTTCGGTGGGCTGTGGTCACAAAATTGTCTTATGGGAGTACATGTCTTACTGAAGGACATCTTTTAGGTTGATGTTTTTTGAGAGAGTCTATATCTTTTGAGGTCATGCTTTGCAACAGGCCATGTACTGCTTGCTAGGCCCACCTTCGGTGGGCTGTGGTCACAAAAATGTCTTATGGGAGTACATATCTTACTGAAGGACGTCTTTTAGGTTGATGTTTCTTGAGAGAGTCTATATCTTTAGAGGTCATGCTTTGCAACAGGCCATGTATAAGGGGAGATTATGTTCTGGGTTCAATATGTCCTGTGCATGATATATTTTAAAGGAGGATGTGCCTTACTGGAAGATATGTCCTACAAAAAAAACAGGTTTTACTGGTGGGAAAGCCTTATAGGAGGGCCTGTATTACAGGAGGACTTGTCTTACTGGTGGGCATATTGCGCAGTAGTACGTGATCTATAGGAAACATGTTTTATAGGAGGGCAGGTTTTTACTAAAAGGTTTATCTTATAGGAAGGCCTGTCTTACATAATGACATGTGTATGGGTGTACATGTTTTACATGAATGAATGATTTAAGTAGTATTGGAAAACATGTTTTTCTGGATACCAAGTCCAATGTGAATACATGTTTCATGTGAAGTCATGAGTTCTTGGAAATGTAAAAGTGTTGCATGGTGTTGAGATTATGTCACTAGTGATTTAGTACAAATTTTGTTGAAAATTTGATTGTGCATCAATGTGTCCATGATTACTTCAGAATGAACTTGGTACTGTTATTTCCTTTTGGTAATCTGTGGAAGAAAAAAAGGAAGGTAATGTGAGCATGTGTTGTTTATTTTTAATTTAAGTTTTTCCATATATATCATTAAAGCAAATATATTACCCTTTGGTTACAATTGGTGTCAGCATTGTGAATAAGTTACTTTTTTAAACTTTTCTTTTGAGCTGTAATGTTAATTTTCACTTTGGTTCTCAAGATTGCAATCTTGAATTTAGTGTTATGAACAATTTGTTTTCTTTGAAATTGCTGAAAGGTTTTTGCTATTTTTCTTAACAGGCCATGCAATGTTAAAATGCATTAATGACTTTTTGAAATGGCAGGTATGAACACCTATGCATTTTCTCAGGAAAAAAAATGGTGGTCCATGAAGAACCTTTTTATGGGCTTCTTTTAGTTCCTTAACTTAAACAAGGGGTGTGGACAAATGGCACCAAACCCAGGTTATTGTCCCTTACCTAAGGATTATATCAGCCAATTTTCAACCAAATGCTTCCAGCGATTTGCCAAATTATCATATACATATATACAGACATATATACATATAAATATCTTTAGCTTTATTATTATAAGATAGTATATGCAAGAGCTTCCAAAGAGAATCAAATGTATATTACCATAGCCATATCATGCCAATTATCCTACCTTACCCTTTTTCCATCCATTGGTGTTAGCATTACAATGTGTCTGCAATTCTGATACCATACAACCTCCCAGAACCTATTTACAGTGTCTCTATTTGGACCTTCTATGAGTACAAACATAGCCTCATGGTTGTAAGTATCCAAACTATGCCCTAGACAATATTCAGTGTTATCTCCATGATCTGTTGGAAGGGAAGAGTGGGGGGGGGGGGGGGGGGGGGGGGGTATCAGAATGAGAGATACAGGGATAGGACAAGGATGGTAATGGGGATTATAAGGGAAACAGTTTGAGAAGAAAAAGAAATATTGGAAAGAGAGTGGTAAACAGGAATAAGACCAAAGAGAAAAGGTGAGGGAAAAAAAAAAGAAAAAGAAGAAGTAAAAAAGAAAGTATGCCAAATAAGTAGGATGAAATATGGGGTTGAGTGGTGCACCTTTGATAATAATCCTGCTCTGGAAGGAGCTCTTGCTGAAAATAGTCTTCAACATCCCAAGTTTATTAAACTCATCTTCCACAAAAAATCTTCCACCCTTTCTTGTCGTCAACTGTTTACTCATCTCCATGTATGACCTCATAAACTTCTTAATGCTGTATGACGTATCTCCATTTGTGATAACTTCTAAGATAGCATAGTGAATGAAGATATATTGCCGTTCTGTTCTAACCATGTAGTTTCGTTGTTGTCTCATATGTTGCACAAAGCTGCAGATATCAACTACTCCCCTTTTATTAAGCTTCTGTAGACAGTGGGCAATAGTGAGAATAGTACCAGATCTTCCTACACCAGCACTGCAATACAGAATGAATATTCCAATCACATCTCATTTAATTAATGGTAATTATTATTACAATACAGTTATTATACGTTTAAGAAAATTACACGTACAATTAAGAATGAGGAGTTCAGAAGTAAGAATTCTTGTCATACCTTAAAAACAACAATTTTTTGGAGCATGAGAATATATGCCATTAGCTTTCTTTTATAGTCTAATCTACACACATAGTGTTAGCACCTGTCATGGACTATAATTGGTTCATCATTCTTCTGTCCACTTGAGTCATGGATAATCTTGATAAAGTTAAGTAGAGGGGTGGCAAGCCTGGGTGTCCCATTGTCTGGCCACTTCATGAAATGAAACTGAAAGACAGTTTGAGATATAGAGGAGTAGTTCTGAAAAGATTAAGGACAGATTTCTGTTGATATGATGTATATTTTTTAATTGACAAATCTTGAACATTTTTTTTTTGGTTTTCTCTATAATTGACACAATCTAGTTGCAAAATATGGTAGAAATGAATTGAAAAAAATATAACAAAGAAAACACTTGCTGCACCATAGATATTTAGTACATGGATTGGAAATGGTAGAGGTTGCATTATGCTATACCAAATATTACCAGAATATTATCCATATACTTCTATGCGAAGTGACCTAAGTGGCTAAATTGATGGTCCAGTCGGTGAATGCCATATTGTGGCACTCTTGGTGAGTGAGTTTCTGGCAGGTATCAAAGTAATAGATACTCGTAAACAATTATTTAGACAGATTTAGGGATCAAAACTTCCTATTTCTGAGCAGCAAGTTGACTCTGAGAAAAAAAAAACCCACAAAAATTATTTTGACCCTTTTGGGGTGTAGCTACTAAAAAAACAACAAGCATTTCATTTCTTTTTTCACTAAATAATGCATTGAACTAAGAAAATTGTACCCACAATGAATGAACACACTATGCAAATCATACTTTGCCCAAAAAAAAAAAAAATACACAAAGTTGGGAGCACAAACCACCCAGGATAAAAATGACAGAAATGCCGCTTCAAGAACTTCCATGAATTTTTCACTAAGTATGTACAAAAATATGACAAAATGAACGGGATCATACATTACCCCCTGTCTTTCTAGGGACTAGGAAGGGTTTAACAACCCAGTGAATAAGTTGAGAGCAAAAATTCTTTTTCGTATAGAGCAGAAACAAGGATACAAACAGGATGTGATGTCACTCTGTAGGGTATTTTTATTGCTCTTTTGAATCCATATATTAAAATATCTATGATTTTACTAAGTGTCAATTGTAACCAATCAGTATAATTTTCTTTTATTGACACAGCAGCAACATTTATAATTATGATTTTAGTGTCTCACAAGCAGCATTTGTTAGCTATGAATGTTATTATATGAACATAATTATTTTTTCTTTCTTCATAATATCTTTTACCATAAAGTTAAATTATTTTATACATGACAAAATAACATCTAACCCAAAAAAGTTTAAAGCTTCAAATTTCTGTAGTGTTTCTCTTGTCAAGAGGAATTCCATCATGTCTTTATTATAATTGATAGCTCTATCTTGGGGAATGCATGAAATCAATTAAATGTTCAATAGTACTTGCAAAATGGTGAAGAATAAATATTTTGCAAAGTTCATTTTTAAACAAGAAATCTCTCTAAATTTTTACCAATCAATCAAAGAAACATAGCAGAAATAAATAAAGTAAATTAATTTTTTAAACTTTTAAAAAAGTTATAACATCTGTGAAGTTGTAATATAAAGTTAATGCTCACCGACACCACTGAGAGCTTTCTGATGGTGTAGTCAGGGAAGGGGTGGGAAGATTCCAAGGTCACAAATATTTTTCCATATTTGGTCCTGGTCTTAATGGACCTGGGCCAATATTGATGGCAGAGGATCTAAATAGAAAAAATAACAACACACAAACACGATATAACAGATTTTAAAAATAAATATATCATACAAATGTGTAAAAACTTTAAAATGTAAAACACATTAAATTAAAAAATTAATAATTAATTCAGTAATTACTAGGGTCTCCCATAAGTTGTAAGGGTTTGCTAAATATCATTTAAAAAGGCATCTGGCATACATGCCTTGAAGAAATAAAAGAGAGGAAAAAAAACAAGCAATCTAAAAATTTTTTTTTATATAATAGGTGTGTTCACGCCAATACTCAACATCTACTTAGTCATGGTTCCATTTTGTAACAACACCCATGATTTATTACTCATGTCAAGCTAGCTCTGTGATATGAAGCTCTAAGATTTTAGGTGTGATTTTGTATCTGTCAACTTCAGTAGCTCTTACAAGTTACTATGCAACATTTGGAAATGAGGATTCAATTGGCACAGTGCAGGGTACCTGAAGAATTTGAAGGTGGCATGGATCTCATACATAAGAGGTTAGAACTGTATTATAAAGTTATCAATATTGGTGAGGCTATCAAAAAGTGGCAATTTTGATTAATTTTTGCAGTGCAACAATTAAAAAAGTCTTGACATCTCAGGTCCTTTCAGCTGTCACTTTTGACAAGGTTGACAAGACAAAGACAATGAAATTCTTCTGAAATCAAGCAGCTGTATTGTTTTAATAGCAAAGTTTTGATGCTCATGAATCAACTTTTGATATATTGTATCAAGATTACAATTCTTGATTACATTTCTAAAGTTCTATCTAATTTGATATAATACTTATCTACTAAATATTTGTGAATGTCTGTGTGTCCGTTACCTATAGGCACCTAAAACCACTGGACAAATTAGCATAAAATTTGGCATGTGAGCACAGTTTGGCCCAGGGATGAACATGCCCTATTCAGTGTGGGAATGGGTGTGGTTTTATAGCCACACTCACAGGAAGTTGTTTTGGCTATCAAAAGCCAATTAAAATATCAATCGGGCCAAAATTTGACGTGCGGTCTTCAAGTACCCGGATAAGCATTAATAACCACATATGGGTGTGATTTTACATTAGCCACACCCACAGGAAGTTGTTTTGCTATCGAAAGTTGATTAAAGGACCAATTAGGCTGAAATTTGCCTTGTGGTTTGCAAGTAACTGGTTGAGAGTTATTAACCACATATGGGCATGTAAATGGGTGTGGTTTGGTGGTAACCACACCCACAGGAAGTGTTTCTGATACAAAAAGCTAATTAAAGGACCAACCAGGCTGCAATTGGAGTGGTTTCTATAATGTTCAAAAACTTATTTAGGGACCAATCAAGCTGAAATTTGGCATATGGAATCCAATTAACTGGGTGAGCATTAACTACATGTGGGTGTGGCAATGTGTGTGGTTTGGATTAGCTACATCCACAGAAAGTTGTGTTGGCTGCCAAAAGTAATTAAAGGACAAACCAGGCCAAAATTTGAGTGGCTTCTATAATGTTTCATGTTGACATTGGCCGGACAAAGCCGGGTATATGCTGCTAGAAAGTTATAAGGCATATATTTCATAACATTTTATGATGCATAAAATCACAACCAATTAACTGCTGCAATGACATAAAGGAGACTTGCCTTGCCATGCTCTACCAAGTTTGTGAGCATAATGATGGTAGTGCATTTCTGTTCCCACACCATACGCCAGAAATCATTCACAGTTTTCTCCAAGGGACCCTGTGTAGCAATGTACTCATTGGGGAAATTATCCTGAGAGGAAATAGAGGGACAGTGAAAGAGCAGAGAGAAGTGGAGGAGAATATGGGTGAAGGAGAGGAATAAGGGAAGTGTGAAAGTGAAGTTTAAAAAAATGTGAGGGTCAATAATCATGATGCACAGTGAGGTAAACTTATGTACTATTGAACAATTGAAAAATTGGTTCCACACTTGAATAAGTATGTCCACAAATACATATGTGAACCAGAAGAGGCATATTGGATGTACTTATATATTTTTAAATCTCGCAGGGATTTGATCAAATTAAAATTCAATTTTGAAGAGTGATAAGTTGGTCATGTACAAGTTCTAGGAGCATTACAAATAAAAATTCATATTAGGACAAATTTATTTTGAAAACCTTTTGATAAATTTTTTAATATTTTTTATTTGATGCATTTGGAAAATCCTTACAAAACTTAATGGTGTTTATAAGGATTGCTTTAACATTAGGTAAGTAACATAGTGGCTATTATGAAGATTGTGGAAATATTGTTTCGTTTTGGTGATATGTTTTTTTAATTAGTGAAAAGTAAGTGCATCTCAAGGGTAGGTATAATATGACATTTGTTGGTATATCTATTGTTGCAAAGGATTTAATGCATGAGATAGATGGAACATGTATAATCTTTAAGTGTTACAAACTACTCAACCTTATTTGTTTGTTTGTTTCAATATTCAGAGAATGATCACTCAATAAATATTAAAAATTACACTTTTCTTTCTCATCTTTTTTGATAGAAGCCATTCTATATAATAAAAATATATCTTCCCTCACATGATGGGGATATCTCAGCTAGTGAACAAAATCCTTAATAAAATCATTTACAACCATACAAGAAAACAGTGTGTTACCTTTACAGTACACATCTGAAACATTAGTACTTACAGAGATGAAGTTAGCATTGATGTAATCAGAAGCAGCCACACCTCGCATAGGACTCAGTGTCACCCTTGTTTGGTCAACTTCAAATACATCGATAATTACATGTGAATATAAGATAGAATATAAATGATTGTTGCCACCGTCATCAGTTCATGCAATGCTTTTCAATTTTTCTCTATTGATCTGTTGGAAATACTCAACCATATTTGAGGTTACTTTTGCACTATCTATGAAATCTTCTTCTTTTCTTTATTTTTTCTTCCTTTGAGATATTTTTAAATTACTCAACTTTATGTGATGTTGATATAGCTTTTTTCTAAATACTTCAACCCAATGTTACTCCCATGGGACATTGATCCTGTGGGATCTAATTGAGGCAATTTCAAACAATTAAGTGTTTGTCCTAATAAAGTAACCATCATGCTACAGTTTCAATTATAATTTTTCGATTTTTTTATATCTTTTTTTGTATCTTCATTTCATCTGACATCTTACATCCTATATCACACACAATCTACCCTGCATGTTTAATGCAATATTTACACTAAAAGGGGTAAAGACTTCATCAGGCATTTAAAAAAAAAATTTGACCAACACTATGGGTAAAAAGTTCACACTACAGCTGCCATTAGAATTTGAAACTGAGGAGTATAGACTTTGGCCAAGAATCCTGAAAAAAAACAACAACTGGACACTACAAAGGTACGAAGATCTGATTTTCATATGAGAAGAACTGTAACTGTTTATCCTCATGCAGGTCATATGCAATGTAAAGACATCTAAAAAGAGATGCATTGCTTGGTTGGACTGCAAGTTATGGAATTTTTAAACTTCTTATACGTAAGAATGAAAAGTAAAAGTGATTTAAAAAAAAAAAGTTCACAAATACTTCCTTTTTTTCCTGCTTACATCATCCGTACGGTATTACTGTATTATTTATTAGCAATGGCAAAATTGTGTAAAACAATTGCAATGAGACTCATTTGCACAGTGCTTTGGACGGAAAAAGAAATCAAAATCATTCCATTATTTCTTGTCTAATTATGTACCACTGTTGATGTCACTGGCACCAAACAAATAAGGAACTTACAGGCCTTGATGTTGCTGTATCTGTTTTTGCTTGCATTGTAAGAATATTCACTAGCCTCAGAACGAAGGCATGGAGAATGCTTGGCAATCCACTGAATGTGGAGTGATAATAATATATATATATATAATAGAGAACATAAATATAAAATTATTTTCTACCTCTTCACAATCTTTCCCACCATCCTTCCCTCCATTCTTTGCTTCACACTAAGTTTATCCCTCCCCTCCTCCAACTCTCTTATATTACTCTACCACTCTTCATATTCTATTAGTTCTCACTTTATCCTATCTCTCAGTCTCATCTCATCCTCCACTAGAATTCTTTATTTCATACCCTTCCCCTCCCCAAACTGCTATTCCTCTCTTCTTCCCCCGCTACTTTGATGCACATAACTCACTTCTTTCTCACTCCTGTCTCTCTCTACCCTACTCTTAAATTCAATGAACCATCTCACTTACGTCAAACTCTTCCTGAAAACATAATTGTCCTTTTGCATCAAATTTATCTACGTGAGCAGCAAAATTCCTTTTCTGTATCTCCCCAACAGGTCGAAACCCTAGGTCATGATGAGGAGTCAGTCCTTTGATTGCCTTTAAATAATCTCCACCACTTGTGATTGCTTTAGACACCATTTTTTCAACTTTATTTGGCATGCCATCAGCCCCATTTTTTGATAAATTGGAGAGGGAAGAAGTTTCATTCCTCCTCCAAAAGTTTTTTATCTTCTTGTCAGTATAGAGTTTTCGTATAACTGCAGCAACTGCTCCCATCAATAGTAGCACCACCATCACTGTCACCACTAGGATCACAATTAGATGATTACCTCCAGATTCTGTACAAAATTGAAGTGTACACATTTATGCACATAACAATGGTACCAAATACTTTTAAAAAATTCTATCTTTCTAAATGAACTTTGCATTCCAATGCAGTCCTTTGTCTCTATTTTTGTCTCATCACTCCTTTACTCACCACTGGTAATGATAGGTGTCAAGAAACTGCTTGAAGCAAACACTACATATTGCCTATCCGATGAATTCTGCAGTCCTTGTCGAAATTTTTCCCGTTCATCCAAGGTAGAAGAAAAAGTTCTCAAAAAAATTGTATATTTTGTACCAGGAAGCAATTTATAATTGCATATTGTGCTTTCATTATTTAAGATTTCTTCTCCTCCTACAACCAAAATGTCTAATATAAAATTAATGGCAGGGTACTCTACAGCAACATATGGCTGGAATGGCCCATTATTGTTGTCAGGGTCATTGATGACATCACAGGTGGAGAAAGATGTGTTGTCAGGGTAGAGGGTATCTGGGTTGCCGAGTGGAGTGAGTGGAGGTAAATCATTTTCCAGGCGGAGAACGACTATTTGGTAGTGGCTATGAGCATATTTGTGTGTTAAATAGGAAAGAAAAAGAGAACATTCTAGGATAAATAGAGATGGAATATGCAGTGGAAAAGTAAATGAGAGGCACTTCTATGACAGATAATACTTTCTTTTTTTAAAATTCAGACAAAGTTTATTACTTATATGGAGTACTACACACATAGTTCTCACCCAACTAGTTTTCTGGAGTCAGGTAATAAAGAAACATCAACTGTAAAGGAGTCTGTAGTAACACTTCCACTAAGCAACAGTGGTACCTGTGGAGATGGTGGAGCTGTGAGGAAGAAGTGGAAGAAAATAAGTGAAGGATGTGAAAAAAGGAGTTGAGACTGGTAATGGATATGTTAAAGAGTGGTGATTGCAAGGAGAAAAGTTAGTGAGGATAAAGGAGGGAGCAGTGAAAATGTTTAAGTAGTAATAGATGCATGTTATAATTTTGTAATAATTATCCTATCGTAGTGTTCACTTCAAGATTAATACATCAAAATCCTTGTACCCACCACTTTCTTTCATTAGTATGAGCTTGTATGATTAAATTCTCTGTTATGGACCTTGGTAACATATTTCCACAATTGTTTAAATGGGAGGGTTCAAAACTACCAGAGGAACATTTTTTCTTCATGAAATATATTTGATGAGCTTGAAGTAATATCAACTTGTTATCATATCTGTCAAAAGGAGAATCTATATTTCTATTAATACTTACTTGGCACTTCAGTTGGGAATATCTGTGATTTGTTTCCATATTGAACAGGATTTTAATCAGCATACTTGTGAAGTATTAATTTATCACTTGCAAAGCTATCTCTTCTAGAAACACATTCAACACCATATTATTATGCCAACATTTTCTTATATGGAAAGGGTATTACTATATAAATGTCCTTTAATGTCACATATTTGGATAATCATAGTAACCTTAAAAACATAAAAGATGGGTATTTCCTGTGATCTTACCCTGAACCTACACTTCTCTTAACACTTTATGTCACACTACATTCTTCCATAGTCTTAACATTCCAAAAATGTAAGGTTATTTTATATACAACACACTAGCAATATTGAAATCTAAAGCCTTTATACTCTATCTAGTTTTCCATTGGCCAAGTATCTGAGCACTATTCTACAAAAAATATAAGAAAAAAAAATTTTTTTTTTTAATTCCTGTTCAATGTATTATATAAGGTGTTGAAGGAAACAATACTGTTAGATCTTCACCAGAAGTTCTTGCTGAAAGGGGAAAAAGGAAGAAGGCTTCATCCTCCATGGATAAATTGCCCTTTCGTTTGGTAGAGTAGTTGATAAAAAATCTGGTAAAACAAATTACTCAATTTCATGCTTAACATCCATCCCACCTTCCTATATCATTATGACTATTTTATGTATCTTATTCCTGAGTTATTTCTCTATAATCTGAAATACTCATGCACACAAACACACATGCACACCCTTTCATAGAGACATCTACATTAAGATAACTAGTGCACCTGCTGCAGTATGGTATGGGTCCAACAAGTTGGAAAGTGATATAAAAAAACTAAAACAAAATTTGCTGGCAGCAGTTTAGATGAAATATGTTGATACTATTACACCAATATTTTTTGATTAACTACACCCATAAACACACCTAAAGGAGGGTAATAACACTCTCCCAAAGGAGACTACATGCTATGGTAAAGCCAGGTTGGTCCAGCAGAGCAAGAGCATGTGATGTCCATGTGACTGAAAGAGTTATCAACCTTCTGTAGCTGTGCTTATGGGTTTGTATGGTCATTCAAATTAATAAACATTCTCCTGATTACATGGAGACCACATGCTCATGTTCTGCTAAACCACAGGACTAATCAAGATAAAATTTAGTTATGGGAGAGAGTTTTTACCTTCCTGTGAGTGTGGCTGTGTGTGGATTGACCATAGCCAAACCCACCTGTGGGTGTGCTTTGGGTGTTTGATCAAATTTTTACACATTCTATTGTTCCGCTGGACTCATCTGGCTGGACTCATCTGGCTGGACTCATCTGGCTGGACTCATCTGGCTGGACTCATCTGGCTGGACTCATCTGGCTGTCTCCATTGATAACTCCTATGTGTATTCATACTCTCCCAGTCAGATGGAGACCACATGCTAAAGCTCAACCTAATTGGTCTCAGAATTGAAAACAACTTAGTGTGAGTGTGTTTATGGTCAAATTGTTCTTGGTAGTGAAACAACTTGGTGTGGGTGTGTTTATGGATAAACCACACCCATAATCACACTCATAGGAGAGTATGGCCACATGAAAACCACATGCCAAAATTTTGGAGTGTGGCTAATAGTGAAATCACATGCCAATTTCAGTGGGTGTGGTTAATGGCTAAATCACAAGCATGACCATGCCCACAGGAGGATAATAACACTGTCTAAGCTGAGTGGAGACCACTACCAAATTTTAACATGATTTGTTGTTTTTTTTGCTGAGAAAATAATCTCATGTGACAAAACTACATTTGCCACTTCCATAGGTTGGTAATAATGCTTACCCAGTCACATGCGAAATTTCAGCCTGATTAGCCTGGCAGCTTAGTTGTGAAAAGAACTCACACACACAACATCACATTACACACACATGCACACACACAGTTCCTGTTTATAAGCAGATAAAGCCTGAAATGAGGATGGTCAGTAAAACCTTTGAAAGAGTGAATGCATATGCCACATTTGCAAATCCCTTTTATCAATCATAGATCCCCACTGTAAATTATCACTTGAGTCACACTCAAGTACACACTCATCACATTAACATGAAGGAGAAATATTGAAGGAATTAAGTAACCAAAAAAAAGAATTTAAATAGCCATACCTGCATATATAAACATCCTAAAAAGCAATACTGGATTATCTATTTTACCTGTTACCATAATGTTATTTGTTGCTGTTGTTGTTTTTTTATTTATTTTTTTATTTTTATTTTAATTTCTCTATTTTAACAGAATAAATTTATCTCTGTGTTATAATTTGGTATAAATGTTGAAGCAAGATTTCAATTTATATGTCAAATTGTAGCTTTTACCTTCTATAAATGAAAGCATCATCTATAATAAAGAGGAAAAAAGGTTCATACAATTATAAGCCAGTAACACTGTACTTGTGGGGTTCATTTGGTCATCACAGATTAGCAAAATCAAATCCATTAAAGTTGCAATGGTAAATTAGTGATAGAAAATCCAGGTTAATAAAGGATGTATTAAACAGAATGAGGTAGTCTATAAGGGTATTGTGGCACTGCTGGAGTATGTTTTATCTTTAAACTTACCCTGGGGCAAAGTAAATGATTTTACAGAGACTGAGCTTTTCTCCAACAGCGGACTCCCTGCGTCTCCTACAAGTTCACCTTTCCCTACAATTCTCCCTAACACACGACAGATGTAGTATGTGTCTGGCCTTAGCTGGGAAAATATGATTGAAGAAACTTCACCTGTTGTTGATTTACTTATTACTCTATTGGAAAAAGTTTGATCTTCATCACATACAATATCATAATTCAAAACCTGGTAACAGCTGTCCAGGAAAGACCATGTAACTTCAATAGTAAGTAAACCTTTTGGAGATACAGACACATCCATTGGTATGGGTACTTCAGTGTCTTGGTAGACGACATACGGACCATAAGTGTCTGAATTGTTACCATCTCCCCAGGTGGAGTTGAGCCCACGACCTCTTAGCATGTAAATAGTATTGACACCGCCATATGAGAGTAGTACTGAACCTGAACGTATGTCTTTCTCTGAAAGAATCATCCAATCAATATTTTTGTTGTACAGAATCTCAATAATGAAGTTTTCAGGTTCCGCATAAACATATATATTGCCAGGTTGAGAGGAAGTCCAGTCAATATACACTTTACAAGGAGAGATAGGTATGGATTTAATGTTCTTGGGGGGTAAGGGAAGACCTAGTACATAAATAGAGACTAGTCATTAACATATGCTTACTGGCCACTGTCTTATCTAATGTGGCCTCTCATCATCTTTCTGCTACACCCTTGCCCCTCCTCAATAACACAATCCTTTCACCTATTTCCCCCCCCCCCTTTCTATATACATTAAACACCACACCCATGTTCCATTCATCAAACCCTCCACCTACCACCTCATAATACCTGTCTCCTTCCCTCTCCTGAAAACTTACCAATAACAGTAAGTCGGAAACTCTTTGAATCTGTGGAATTAGCAACTGCAGAGTTTTGAGCCACACAAACAAAGAGGCCACTCTGTTTGAAATTGAGTGACAAAATTTGTAATTTTTGTACAGCATGAGTTGAATTTGAATCATCGGAGAGTAATATCCCATCTCCTGCATAATAATGTGCATTATCATATCAGTACAAATAAACACTTTGGGTAACAATTTAAAGATTAACACACTAGAGAGAAATGGCTAAGGGTGGATATACCATTAAGCTTCTCAATTACTAACTGTGAATTGCACAGATTAATTACCTAAATGCTTAAATTTGGAATTTTAAAATATTGATGAAATACTGCATTTGGTATGGGAAAGAAGACGTAGGCACAGAACACATCGTAAACTATGTGATACTAGGAATATGCACACAATTGTGCCACCATATAAAAAAGAAAAAATGAAATGCAAATAGAAATAAGTATATAATAAATCTTGTTTGATGTAGTGTTAATTTTATACACTACTGCATGAAAATGTTATAATTGTGTATTGTACAAATAAGTGCCTAGTATATGGAAAGCTTCGAAAATGCATAGAAACAAGTTACATAATCTATATTTTTGTGTGCCCTTGCAAAAATGATGGGGGAAAAAATTGGAACTGTTACTACATAAATAAAAGTTTGGTGCATATTTATACCAAACTAGAGTGATATGCCTGGCATTGTCCTGGCCTACATCAACATGAAACATAATTAAGGCTACTCCAAACACAGTTTCAAGACCTTATGGCTTCATTCAAATAACAGCAGCTCATAAAGAGTCGTGTAACTGGGCTGTACACTGATATTTATTTAGAAAGACCAGAATGTTCTGAGGCATGGTAAATTTACATAATATTTCAATGTGCAGTATGGAATAAAATAAAAGTAGTGATCTGTTCACTTGCTTAACCACAACTATTATGTACCTCTGGGATCTATTCCTTGTAACACAGATTTTCACTCGCATGCTTTCTCTTTCTGACTGGTGGTGACTGATGATTTTGGAACTCACTTGGGTTATAATTTTTGTGTACAATTGGATTGCATCTTACTATAATTCTTAATTCATTTGTCTGTTTGTTTATTTGTTAGTTCAGTAATTACTCCCAGACGATTGCACCTAAAGGACTAAATTTTTCAGGATATAATGGGGGTCACCTTAGGGATGTTATACAGTAGTTTGGTGAAGACCTCTTGGTTCGCTAACTCCTTTGAGATGATGGGCTTAAAGGGCTCAAATTTTAAGGGTGTGATGGGTTTCCCCTGGGGTGGTTACAAGAAAGTTCGGTGAAGATCGGAATAAAGCCCTTTCTGTGGGACTATTTTCCCCCCACAAATTTCCTAGTTGTGATCACAACTCTATGCTTGAGTAACCGCCCCACTTACTATAAACCACAATTTTGTAAATACATAGATCAGCAACTATATCTAAACCACTTCCAGTTACTTTTCTTTACTTCCTTTTGAGCCCTGTAAGCCCAAGCATCTGGGATGACAAAGCAAACAACAGATCTATAATTATATCAGAGGTATTTGTTATCTCTGTCCATGGGATGGGTGCTATCCTAAATTATCCTTCAGAAGGGAAGGGGGGGGGGGGGGGAGGGACAGAGGTGGGGGGGGGCTGTTGTCCCTATCCATAGGATGGGTATTTTCCTATTTGTAATAATGAACAAAGTTAGCATGAATAAAGTGACCTGTTATAGCTGTGATATATTTCTTGCATGAAAATACTTCAGTTAGTAACTAGTGTCCTTTTGAAATAATTTGGGTTGTAATAATCTTATGCATAGTCAGATACATATGTGGCAGCATTCATTCACATGCTGTACACAGACAGCAAGTTATATATATATATATATATATATAATAGGCTATAAGCTAGAGCATATAATAGCTTCAAGTCAACAAATGAATCCACTTCAATGTCTTCTCCTCCTCATCTTCACTCAAGGTTTGGGATCATGGATACCATATATGCTGAACAAAGGTGCATCATTGTAGTTGGTGTATATTCAAAAAGCGTACATAAGAGTATTTACAAGTATATGTATGTACTGGCCATTTCTATAATAATATTCAAAATATAGATCACTTAGAATGATATCATTTCTTCACAATTTAATACACAAACGAAACACAATTATTCAAGGGAAAACTAAAATTAGGGTTACTGGAGTTATAGTATATCCCATTATAAATTCTAATTATTTATTACATGCTTGTCTATATTACTGGAGTGTCTTTGGTAAGAAAGGATAGCAATAGAACAGATATATATATATATATATGTTGTCCCTATGTTAAATATATATATATCGAGGCCATTTGGTTGCATTCAGTGAGTAATTTTTGGATTATAGATAAAGGACAGAAAGAGATTTTGAGCATTAATAGGAATTCTTCCATTTCATTTTATGCATAAATTAAGCTATTGTCATTTGTATTACATGGAACATTGAAATACTTCATGATTACAATACACTCAAGTTTTTTACTGAACTGACCTGATATGTTTATGATAACACCATCAATCATCCAATAAAATGAAGGCCGAGGTCTCCCTACTTTATCAGAACAGATGGTGGTGAATGTCGAACCCATTGATGCATAAACATCCTCTTGTGGGATAATCTCAACAGATGGCTTAACTATATGTTGAAATTCACCATAAAACAAAGATAATTGTTGATTCACAAAATCTTAAGGTAAGCCCATCACAAAATGTTAAATGTTTACATGGCATTTGCACATCTGTATATCCAAAAGCATATATTATTTCAGCTTATAGTACAGCCATATGTCGAGATACAAGAGGATCATGTTGTCAAACTATGCTAATTTATGTTGTAAGTAATTTTTATTATTGGGTATATAGGTACTGACACTAAAAGTGTTAGTGTCAATTTTCTCTCATGTTTAATAAGATTTTATCATGAAAATATTGATGGCCATATTAGCATGTCCTTTTAACTAATTAAGCATACATCTATGTAGCTATGTCATGAACTATCTTAAATGACTAATCACATGTACAGTATAAGCAAAGTATTGTCATGCTTTTGTATTTACACAAGTAGTAATTTGGAGGAAGAAACAACAGTAAGGACTATCCATCAGTCACTATCATCTGAAGCAGATGCTGCAGGATGGGAGCAGTAGCAGATCCAGGGGGAGGGGGGGGGGGATAGGGGGGGATTTGAAGGGGGTGAAAATGAAGAATTTTATGCTAATCTTTCAAAAACTCGTTCAGTAGAATATATAGTCAGCTAGGGGATAGCTACGCTCCATAGAAATAGAGAGAGCTGGCTATGTGGGAGTTGCTTGCAATAGAAGATTTGAAAATGTACTGACGCTGGCATCGTCACAATGATTCACCACTGAATTTTGACTCATATTTGATTCATGTGGGAATTTTGATTTATATTTGTGTATCACATGTTTGGCATCTTCCCTCCAGTTAAGAACTTACTACCTTTGTGTTTTGTTCAGTTGGGATTCAATTCTGCGGTACCTCATAGTGTTTTAGTGAGTTTAATTTTGTCCCCATGTTGGTCCAACTTCATTTGTTGTGATGTTTATTACAGCCTTCAGGAAATAATGATTTGTTGAGGTTTTTCCTTTGCAATCTGTGCAAATTATTCCTGGTGAGTAAACTCACCAGCTCCAGGGGCAGGACAGATGGGGAATGTAATATACTTGTGGTAATCAATTCAACAATAAAATCTTATTCAAAACTTGCTAAGCCAGAACTTAAACAATAGTAAGACATCAACTTTACAAAGTATGCAATAGACAAAGGATCATGGTATATCACAAACAAAACATTCAGGAAATGAGATCACAGCAATACAATAAGAATCATAGCATGACGCAACATGCCAGACAACTATGTCCATTGTTGGTAACAAATATAACATTTCTCAATTTTTTGTATGACGACTATCCTTGTACCAGTCTGAAGGTCTTCAAATTTGTTCTGAATAATGAATAACCTGCCTTGTCTCAGGGTTGGGAGTTTGAGCTCCAATTTTGAATGAGGTAGTGGTATTAGGAAGTGAAGTATCAAGTACATCTGTAGATATTTGATAGGATGTTTGATCACCGACTTCCGAAAATCTGAAACGGATTTTATCGATATGGCATTGAATTACATGTCCATCTTCCAACTGTATCTGCTAGGTAAGCTCTCCTAGTTGCTTAACAATGGTACCAGCAATCCATGGTGATTCATTGCTAGACTGATGAACAAGAACAGCATCATCAGTAGTGAATTTTCTTGCCACAGCTTTATGATCATAAATCAACTATTTTGAATTCTCACTAAAACGTATTTTGCTGGCAATATTAGGTCTAAGAAAATAGAGGTGTGTTCGTAGCTTTCTACCCATCAATAACTCTGCAGGTGTAACACCAGTGGTAGAGTGTGGGGTAGACTTGTAGTGAAAAAGGAATCTGGAAAGCTATCTTTCAATATCTCCTGATCCACTCTTCCTCAAAGCATTCTTCAAGATCTGTACAGCATGCTCTGCTAAGCCATTGGTAGCTGGGTGGTAAGGTACTGCCATGATGTTCTTATGCCATTTTGTTTCAAGAAGATGTTCATCTCTGCACTTGTAAATGCTGTCCCATTATCCGATGCCAAAATTTTTTGCTATCCCAATACAGAAAATATTGATTTTAAGGCAGATATGGTGTTATGAGAAGTGGATAATGATAGTGTATACTTTTCCATCTATTTTGAATGTGCATCAATGATGACCAGAAACATTTTCCCTTGGAATGGTCCAGCATAATCAACATGAAGATGTATCCAAGGGTGATTTGGCTACTCCCATGGATGCAATGGCACATAAATAGGTGATTTCTGCATTAGTTCATATCTTCACGCTGTAGGACTTTCTTCTCAACGTATTTGTCAGTTCCCAGCCACCATACAAAACTTCTAGCTAACTGCTTCATTTTTGTGATTCCTGGATGGCCATCATGTAGCACTTCAAGCACTTTGTCACGTCAAACTTTTGGAATGATTATACATTACCCCCACAACAGGCATCTGCCAAGAACACTTAGCTCATCTTTTCTCTGCTGATATGTTTTCATTTGTTCATTATCAGGTATCTGCCAACCATGTTGAATGCATCTTTTGGCATTTGAGAGTATTGGGTCTCGATTAGTCCACAGTTGGATCTGTTTGGCATCCACAGTGAATGCTGGAGACTTTCCAAAGACAAAATTGTTTCGCCTGGTGTAGGGATTTTACAGATAGATTCAGGTAGAGGCAAGTGGCTTAGGGCATCAGCATTAGAGTGTTGATTTCCAGGTTTGTATTCAATCTTGTACTCATAGGCACTAAGGTCAGTGGCCCATCCCTTGATTCTGGTAGATGCCAGTGTATGGACTGGTTTTCCCTCACTGAAAATATGTTGAAGAGATTTGTAATCAGAAGGAATGTAAAACTTCAACCCAAAAGGTACTGATTGAATTTCTTGTCACCGAATATGATGGCCAAAGCCTCTTTGCCTAGTTGGGCATAATTTTCTCCACTGGAGGTAAAGATTGGCTTGCAAATGCCACAGGGTCTTTCCAATCCATCTTCGAGTTCTTCTTTTTCTTTTGTATGAGAATTTCTTCTTGATTTGTTGACTTTAGCCTGACTATGTGTCAGTTTTCCAGGGCTCACCACAAGGAGGTAGTCAACATGAGCTGGTGGACTGGTGTGGGAAGATGTTGAAGGACAGGAAAGTTTTCCTGTCAGTGCTGGGTTTTGAACTCACAACCCTGGGGTTGTTAGTCCAAGAACAAAACTACTCAGCCACCACACACAGCCCTATCTTCAAGTTGATGTGATAGGACTGCACAACTCCGTATGGAGATGTATCACAGGACAAAATCAACTTCCTGTGGGGATCATAGTGCATCAGCATGCAGTCTGGGGTTAGACAAGTTTTAATTCCCTGAAATGCTTTCTGCTGATTCAAACCCCAGGTCCATTTGGTTTTTTTTTTTTTATGGAGGTGCTAACATAGTTGTTAAGTTGGGCAAAAACTTTGAATAGTAGTAAAGTATCCTAAGGAAAGAACGTAATTGAGAGACACTTCGCGTGGCAGGAGCCTTGAATATAGCCCTCACTTTTTATTCAGTGAGTTGAAGTCCATTTCCAGAGATACGATGTCCCAGGTTCTCAATAGATGAGAGCATGAAGGCACTCTTTGAGCATTTTAAATGGATCTCATCCTCGTCGCCATAAATGTAATATATTGTGATAATCAAATCAACAACAAAATCTTATTTAAAATATGCTAAGTCAGAACTTGAACAAAAGTAAGACAGCCACTTCAAAAAGTGTACAATAGATGAAGGATCACGGAATATCATAAATAAAAGATACAGGAAATGAGATCACAGCAATACAATAAGAAGATAGTGTGACGTAACTTGCCAGACAACAATGTCCATTGTTGGTAAAAAATATCACAAGGAAAAAAGAATTCTATACTAATCTTTCAAATACATGTTTAGCAGAATATCGCCAGCTAGGGGCTAACTATGCTCCATAGAAATAGTTTATAGTTATGTATAGGTAGCTCATGCCACACACACACACCCCACCACCCCAACTTTAAGCCAGAAACATTTGGAGATTAGGCATTTCTTTCCTGATGAAATAAATTTTGACCACATTTTTCAAATTTTCATAATTCATATTCTCAGTTGTCATTGCACAAGCATGCGAACAACTACAATGAATCTTTGTGGGTCACATGAAGCCATTAAACAACTGCTATTGCAAACAGTGCAAGATCTTTCTTTTCTTAGATACAGAATAAAGTTGATCAGTAACCTAATAACATTGCCATTAACCCACTGCAAACAAAATAAAGAAATCCCCAAAAGTGGAGCATTTTCTTTTCTTTAAAAAAGCCCTAGGGTTTCAAAAAATGCCAATATCTGGACTTGGTGCAATAAAAATGCCCATCTGGCAACCCTGGCCATGTCCATCTGCCAGTATAGACTTCAACATCTTTGAGTTTTGGGACTCATGGCATTTGCATACCCCCAATTGTGGCAGTCAAAATGTTACCCAAATATTTACATTTGTGGAGGTGTAACCCTTCAATGACAAGTGAGACAGTATCAGTAAAAACTAAATGAAAGTGATACGCTACTTCACCAAACTTCAGCAATTCCTCGAGTCTGGAGGCTGGTTTCTGATGGTAAGTCTAGGAATGGTAGCAGCACACAAACACCTATCCAGATAGTAACTGGGGGAAAAATGCAAAAGAGCTTAAGATAAGCTAACCTGACTGAGTAAGTGAAGAGGTCCCTTGGGAGAGTGCAATAATTTCTCCAAACTTCAGAGCCAAGTGACACTACAGCTTCATCCAGCTCTGATTCAGGTATAGAACATGAGGATTAAAGACTTTCTGACATTTAATATCTAGCTACAGAAAATAAGGATCAAAGAATCTTTGATTTCTCATGGTAATACTTATTAGCTAGCTTGTCACTTTTGGTGTGGAGCTAGATATTTATTAGCTACCTAGCTAGTTATATAGCAAGCACAGTGTAATTGTTCTTTTTTACACATGGTATGACATTTATAGCTAATATATTAGCTATGAGATTTGATTTTTTGGGCAATTAGTATCCATAAATGTTATAATCAAGTGTAAAAATATACTATTGCACAATTAGTTAGTTACCTGAATAAAAGCTGGATGAAGCAGAAGAGGAATCAGTGTCACTAGGCTATGAAGTTATGAGAAATCATTGCACTCTCCAAAGGCACCTCTTCACTTAGTCTTCAGAAGAGCTGGGTCTTCAGATTAAGCTACATAGCAGCTCTCTGCAGTTGCTATCTGGCTAGATGTCAATGTGCTACTACCAATCCTGGACTTACCTGCCGAAATCGGCCTCCTGACTTCCAGAATTTTTGAAGTTTGTGAAAGTAATGTATCATTTTCATTAAGTTTTTTTTTTTGCCAATGTTCTCCTTGTGATATCATTGAAGAGTTGCACCCCCACAGGAAGTAGAAATTTTCAAGCAGAGTTTTCTTCATGAATATTGGACCAAAAATGTCCTATTTTTTAATTATAGCTTATGCATAAAGGATAACAAGAAAAGACAACGAATTTTTTGAATTTTTAAATTTATATTTCACCCTTTAATGTAGAGATATTTGACACTAATCTTATTAGTCAAATAAACACGATACCATAAATAAAAAAAAAATTCTGTGAAAGTAAGATTCATTTATGGCAATGAAAACTTCCATTAGGTGTGGCTAATAAAAATCACACTCACACACACACACAGTATGATATTTTTCTGGTCATGTGGAAATCACATGCCAAGTATCATTGGACTCGGACATTAATTAAAGTTTTTCATGTTACTAAACCATACCCATTAACAAAAACACACCCATAGCTACCCAATCTAAACGAAACTTTCGCGAGGATGTGCGCCTTGTGCTGTGAGGTGCCCTAATCAATCCCTGAAATTTTCCATAAAAATCCCTTCACGAGTTTGGAAGGAGTTAAAATTCTTACATATACAGATGACAGACAGACAGACAGACAGACAGACAGACAGACAGACAGACAGACAGACAGACAGACAGACAGACAGACAGACAGACAGACAGACAGACAGACAGACAGACAGACAGACAGACAGACAGACAGACAGACAGACAGACAGACAGACAGACAGACAGACAGACAGACAGACAGACAGACAGACAAATTGCCAATTATAGTAAGATGTGAGCTTTTCCTGGCCTTTTGCAAAATTTTTATATAATCACTTGAATTTTACAAGCAAGTAGAAAACAACAAGTTTGAAATCGATAGTATAATCAAGAGTAGGCGTAAATTTGTGAGGAGTTGAAAAATTCAAATTTAGTGCGTCAAATTGTGCCCTTTGCGGTAAAGTAAGAAGAGAAGCAGAAGTGGGGGGAAAAAAATTAGAAAAAAAAGGGAAACCACCTACAAGATCTGTTGTCCATAGGTGGTCACCCATCCAAGTACTGAGCAGGCCTAACAGTGCTTGACTTCAGTAAGTAATTTTAATTGAAATCAATTTGAACAAAAAAGAGAGTTTAACCCCAAAATTGTCTGCAGATTTGAGCAACTGTGAGGTTATCCATCCAAGTACTGAGCAGGCCTAAGAGTGCTTGACTTCAGTAAGTAATTTTAATTGAAATTATCCCAAAATTGATCCCAAAATTGACCCCAATTGAGCAACTGTGGATTCTAAATGCATTTTTGGTGGGATTTATGCAAAACGATAGTCAAATCACATGTGATTTGAATAAGAGAGTAAGTAAGTATTGAATTGTCAATAAAATGGCTAGTGAGCAGTACATTTATATATTAATTTTTTATTTCACCAAATTCGTTGATTCCTTTTGTCCTACCTCATTTTGCCAACACAATCACTCCTAATTCTTCACCATAATTATAAACAACACAGTATACATCAAATGTCTCACCATTAATAATCACTATTGTAGTGGCAGTTGCCATACCAGAAGGGGTGCTGATGACTAGAGTGTATTCTCCATTGAAATTCCTTGTCACAGGTAAGCCCAGAATAACTTCATTCCAGGACGAGATAGCATTCCGTGGGAGTCGTCCTCCATTAAATGTCCAATAAACATCTGATTCAGAAGGTTTAGGATATGCATCAAAAAATGCACTAATTGAAATAGGACGATCTATGGTAGCTGCTTCTAAATGTATTTTTTCACGACTTGGGATAGCTGTAGGATTGCCTGAGTAAAAAAAAAAGGTGGTGGGTGGAGAAAGTGTGAGTAGGAGAAAATGGAGGAAGATGGTTGGTAAGAAAGAGTTAAAGGTAGAGGGAATGAGAGAAAAGACAGGGGAATAAGCTTAGACTTGGACATATCGTAAGTTATGGTCATGAATGGCCAAGAACTTTTTTTTTTTAATATGTGCAAACAGTAGCAAAATTAAGAAACACTCAAATCATGCCTTATAACAATTTACGCCTTATAACAAGTTATGCATTATGGGTGGAATTTTTCTCTATTTTGGGCTTACTTGTAAATTAGTGACTTTCAATAAATAAAGCTAATCACAGACACTTTTAGGGCAACTGAAATAGAGGGAACTGGAAGGTACCTTGAATCTTTAGTGAAGATATACCTGTCCTTGATGTCCGAAATGTAGAACTATTCCCCCCCTAAATTTTCTAGTTGTGTTTATGAAGAATAGAAAATATTGCTGATAGTTAATTTCTGTTGAAAGTGACACTTATGGACATTAGAAGTGGGAACTGATGTAGCCTCAGTCTTCAGTTATATATGTAGTAAAGATTTCTTGAGTAGTTGGTTTATAAAAGGGTAAAGCATCGTATAGCTTAAGAGTACATGATTGAGTAAACTTCTACTTATTCCACACACACACGCAGCAGCATACCAGGTTCTGCTGGTCCGGTAATGTCGTAATGCTAAACAATCAGATCCATAGTGTGCATTCCAATTAAATGAATAAAAGTAGCTGTTTACATGGCTATATGGATGTACTTCTTGGATTAATTGTTGCACCAATTTTTACTCACTGGCTTTCTTTTACTGACTGGTGCTGAAGTATAATTTTTAAACTCACTTGCATTATTCTTTTTTGTGTGATTGGATTGCATAGTAATAATAAACAAGAGTTGTCCTGCACTAAGGCCTGTGGCAAATAATTATTATAATATTTATTAAAAGTAGTGTTTTAGACCAGAAAAAAAATTGTTTAGAACATTTAGGATGAGTTTAATTTGAGGTAAGATTTACACATTTTGGGTTTCTACACAGTAAAGATTACTCAATTGTAACCACAGGGTTTCCATACAGTAAAACCACTTAGTTGTAACCAATTAATTGAACAACAAACTTTGGTGTTTTTAAACCGTTAACAATTAGTTAAAATCCATTCTTGAGCAAATCTTGTGGATCTATCCACCCCAATCATTTCAAGTGTTCCTAGACCTGTGTGCCACAGTTAAAAAAATATTAGCTTAAACCAAGTGATCTGTTCACTAAGCTAAACAGAGCTGTGGATGCTCTTCTTGGATGAAACTGTTTCAGTTAGTAATTAAGGATGTTTTGAATTTACTTTGGTTATAACAATTTTGTGGGAACAGACTACATGTGTGGTTTGCATTACAACTTCGTGATTACTCATGCAGGAAGAAAGTTTACTTCAGCATAGCATATAAAAAAAAAATCAGTTTTTCTGGACCTGCACCCTCAGGATTCCCTCCCCCTCCCCCGCATACATGTGACCACTATCAGGACTCTAGGTTGAATGATTTGGCAGGCCATTAGCCACATAGGTACATATATACAACTGAGTTATATATCTCCTATATATATAAAAGGAGATGCCTGTCTGTCTGTCTGTCGGTTGGTCGGTTGGTCGGTCGGTCGGTCGGTCGGTCGGTCGGTCGGTCGGTCGGTCGGTCGGTCGGTCGGTCGGTCGGTCGGTCGGTCGGTCGGTCGGTCGGTCGGTCGGTCGGTCGGTCGGTCGGTCGGTCGGTCTGTCTGTCTGTATGTACCATCATTCTGGCCAAACCTGTGGGTGGATTTCTCTGAAACTTGGCATGATGATAGGTTTTGACCCAACTTAAAACATAGGCTAAAAAAATCTGGCAAATGGTTACCATGGTAATGAGAAAAGTCAAAAATATTATTTTTGCCAGAAAAACCATTGGAGATACAGATTTAAAACTTGGTATGTATATACAACCTCGCTCTGGGAGTAACATCGGTTGGGTCCCAGGGGACCTGGCCACACCTCTTCTTTTCCCTCTAAAAGGCTACTAATGTCAAAAATGATATTTCAACAAAAACATTTGAACCTAGGGAGTTAGACCAATGAACCTGTATATATTTAGAACCAATATAATCTGAGGAATGTTTGAGTACATTTATATGACCACACCCACTTCTACTTTCATGTCAGGCCCAAAAGAAGCCCAAAATGGTACTTTGGCCAAATAAACCCTTAGAGCGACAGACTTTATATATGGTATGTATGCACAACTTGACTTTGGGAGCAACATGGGTGGGATCCCTCCTGGCTACACATCTTCCAATTAGCGTGTAAAGCAAAAAAAAAGGTGCCAAAAAAAGAACTTCTGAATAATGCTTGGACTAAAGGAGTTAGATCTATGAACACACTTTTAATATATATTTTGGTTTGTAAGTATGTTTGTTAAGGCATCATGGCAAAACACTTGGGACTAAAAAGGCCAAAATTCGGCACATACTCTCCAACGACCTGGATGAGCATTATTGAACAATGTGGGCATGGTAATGGGTGTGTTTTTTTCATAGTCACACCCACAGGAAGTTATTTTGGCTTTAAAATGTTAATCAGAGATTAATCAGGCTGAAATTTGGCATGTGGTCTCCAAGTACCAGGAAAAGCATTATTAACCAAATGTGTGTATGTGGTCTGGCCATAGCCACACCCACTGGAGGTTGTGTTGGCTATTAAAAGCTAATCAAATGACCAACCAGACTGAAATTTAGAATGAGACTTCCAAGCAACTGGGTGACCATTACTAATCATATGTGTATGTATCAATGGGTGTGGTGTGGTTATTGCCACACTTATAGGACATCATTATGCCAGCCAAAAATTCATTTGTGGACTAATCAGGCTGAAATTGGACATACGGAGTCCAAGTAACCAGGTGAGCATTTTAAACTACATGTGGGTGTGGCATTGTGTGTAATTTGGTATTAGCCACACACACAGGAAGTTGTTTTGGCTGCCATAAGCTAATTAAAGGGCCAACACAGCAGAAATTTGAGTGGCTTCTATAAATGTTTCATGTTGACATTGGCTGAGCAACGCCAGGTATATGCTCCTAGTATATATATATATATATATATATATATATATATATATATAAGATTAACTGATATTAAAAAATAATTAATAACCATCCCTAAACCCAGCATAAATATAAGAGTGACTTCACTATTTGCAAAATATAGCTTCACACTTCACGAGAACTTATCAGTGCAATTGATTGGAAGTACTCACTCTCAGTGATAACGAAGGTGCAACTTGCATCACCCACTTCACATCGATAAATTCCATTGCTGGCAGCAAGAAATGGTTTTAAAATTAGTAACATTGAACTTGTCCTTCTCGTAGCAGCAGAAATAGTATCGAAAAAATTATCTCTCAACAGAATGCCATCATGGTACCATCTAATAAAATTAGGTGGGACACCTTCTTTGCTACAGTATATCCAATAAGTGCTTGAAGGTGTAAGAGAAATGTTTTTTATCTGATCATTGTAGGCGAACTCTATGGTTGTATTGAGGTTGGGGAAAAGGGCAGCAATGTAGATCGTTGGAGGGGAAATGTCACCTAGAAAGATAGGAGAAAAAAAATTAATCAAATATTTTATATGTATATATATACAAACACACATATATATAAGGAGATGTCTGTCTGTCTGTCTGTCTGTCTGTCTGTCTGTCTGTCTGTCTGTCTGTCTGTCTGTCTGTCTGTCTGTCTGTCTGTCTGTCTGTCTGTCTGTCTGTCTGTCTGTCTGTCTGTCTGTCTGTCTGTCTGTCTGTCTGTCTGTCTGTCTGTCTGTCTGTCTGTCTGTCTGTCTGTCTGTCTGTCTGTCTGTCTGTCTGTCTGTCTGTCTGTCTGTCTGTCTGTCTGTCTGTACCATCATTCTGGCCAAACCTGTTGGTGTATTCTCTGAAACTTGGCATGATGATAGGTTTTGACCCAACTTAAAACATGGGCTAAAAAATCTGGAAAATGGTTACCATGGTAATGAGAAAAAGCCAAAAATGTTATTTTTGCCAGAGAAACCATTGGACCTACAGATTTAAAACTTGGTATGTATATACAACCTCGCTCTGGGAGTAACATCGGCTGGGTCCCGGGGGATCTGGCCACACCTCTTCTTTTACCTCTATAAGGCTACTAATGCCAAAAATGGTATTTTCAACAAAAACATTTGAGTCTAGGGAGTTAATCAATATAATTTGTAGTATTTTTAAAAGTACATTTATATGACCACACCCACTTCTGTTTTCATGTCAGGCCCAAAAGAGGCCAAACATGGTACTTTGGTCAAACAAATCCTTGGAGCGACAGGCTTGATATATGGTATGCATACACCACCTGACTTTGGGAGTAACATGGGTGGGATCCCTCCTGGCTACACCTCTTCCCATTGGTATGTAAAAAACTTCTGAATAACACTTGGACCAAAGGAGTTAGATCAATAAACACATTTTAATATATATTTTGGTTTGTGAATATGTTTTGTGTCTAGGCATCACAGCTAAACACTTGGACCAAAAAGGCCGGAATTCGGTATATACTCACCTAGAACCTGGGTGAGCATTATTAAACACATGTGGGCATGGTAATGGGTGCAGTTTGGTCATAGCTATACCCACAGGATGTAATTTTGGCTTGGTACATACACAACTTAAATTTGGGAGTAACATGGGCAGAATCCTTCTTGGTTACACCTCTTCCAATTGGTATGTAAAGCAAAGAAGTGCCAAGAAAAGAACTTTTGAAAAAGGATTGGACCGAAGGAGTTAGATCTATGAACATACTTTAATATATATATATATATATATATATGTTGGTTCGTAAGTATGTGTGTCTATGCATCACGGCTAACACCTGGATTAAAAAGGCTGAATTTCAGCATATACGTTCCAATATATAAAAAATGCAATAAACAATTAGTCAGCTAATTACGTATAGTCAAAGTCAGTTCAAATCCAATATTTGAACCGGTACTATTATTATGTTAAATAGTTAAATGGTTTGTTAGTTGATTCGTGAGACACTGTTCCATGGGAAAGCATTGCTAACCTGACCCTTTCCTGTGGATACCTATTCCTAGTTGTAGTGAAAATTTGATTTCCTTTTTCCTAACTAGGGATACCACTTTCGGAAAATTCCTTTGCAAGACAGTGTCCTAAGAAAATTCCTTATTGTCTGACACATGAAAAATCAAAATCCAGCTAAAAATGCTTGTTCTTTATTTTTGTGTGTGTTGCAATACAAACCTTTACCTGGCCATATTTGCTGAGTAATAAATCTTGCACCAAAATGCTGTAAGTTGTTACATAGGTGCCAACTTTTTTAAAGACTAGAGAAGTTCTCATCCTACTAGAGATAGAGACAACAGCTTTTTTGACCTATGTGTTTACACAATTGTGGTTTAGTATATGGGGTGGTTTACTTAGGCATAGAGTTGTGACCATAACCTGGAAATATTGAGAGAAAAGATATCTCTATCAAGCCCTAAAAATTTTTATCCCTCTAGGCTCAATCATCTGGGAGGAGTTAGAGAACAAATTGAGCTTCACTTAACTTCATTATAATGTCCCCAGGGTGACCTCCAGCTGATCCTAAAAAGTCGAGCCCTTTAGGCCTAATCATCTGTGGGTAGTTAGAGAAAAAAAAACGATCTTCACTAATCTTCGTTATAGCATCCCCAGGGTGCCCCCATCAAAATCCTAAAATTTGAGACTGTTGGGCCCAATTATCTGGGAGTAATTAGACAACAAAACGACCTTCACCAAACTTTGTTATGACGTCATCAGGGTGATCCCCATCAATTCTTGAAAATTGAGCCCTTTAGGCCCAATCATCTGGAAGTAGTTACTGAACAAACAAACAAATGAATTAGAAATTATTTGGCACAATTTTTGGCTCTTTTTTTAGTCTGACATGAGCACAGGAAGGGGTATGGCCGTGTAGACATTCTTATAATTTTCCCCAGGAGACACTGGTACCTAATATATAAAGTTTCATGAATATAGCTACCTAAGTCCAAGTGTTTCATCAAAATACTATTTTTGGCATTTTTAACCTTACACACCAAGAGGAAGAGGTGTGGCCAAGTGGGACCCACTCCATATTACTTCCAGAGTCAAGTTGGGTATGCATACCTAGTTTTAGGCCTGTAGCTCAATGAGTTTTTCTGGTCAAAATATAATTTTTTTGGCTATTTTTTCAGCCCTATGGGCGGAGGTTTATTCTGATCTTCACCAAACTTGCCTTAAACCACCCCACTGTAGCCCTCATAAACCCCCTAAAATTTAAGCCCTGTAGGCCAAAGTGTATGGGTGGAGATAGTGAATATACAGACAGACAGACAAATAGTAAATTATAGTAAGATGCTTCAGGAACATAAGCTACACTTTTTTTCAAAAATTGACCACACCCAGTTGTATGTCCAATTATGCAATATTAAGGTATAATTAAAAACATACTGAACCAAAGGAATGTATGGTTGCCATTGAAACTATTCTGTGATTACTTTTCTCACATTACTCACAAGTTAATGAACCATCACAAATGATAATAAACTGCCCAATATTGTTATAATGTCTGATGCATAATTACAAAATAGTAGTAATCCTCAAATTTCAGTTTTTGCAATAATTACTAAACTACTAACTAATTTAAAGAAATGATAAAAAGTTTAAAATAGTAACAAAATAGTATCTTTGTAACTGTTCAACAAATTCCTCTTATTGGTGTGGTCTCTTATTGTTCCTCTGGCTGCTTCTCTTTAACAGAAAATAGGTGGCTTTTTTTACAATTGGAAAGAGGCTCTTCAGTGTACTCCAAGAGCTAAAAGGTCTAACCAAAAAATGTTTCAAGCCAAAAAGGCTAATTATCAATTAATAAATATGTTTTTATGACATACTTTAATATTTTATTAAAAGTCATTATGTCAATTTTAGTCTAAAAGTTGTTCTAGCACCTCAACAAATAATATGACATACACACTTAGCTGGCAGTCTTTAAAATTTATGTCAGAAATTTACTAATCTTAGTTTTGTTTTTTGTTTTAGCTGACCAAAGTTCCCTGACAAACTTTTGTAATGTTTAACTGTCTTGGCATAGTGATTTATCATTTCAATTTATTACATTAAAAATGGAATAATTTTGAAAGAAAAGTAAATTAACAAGTAATTGTGATCTACTTTTTTAAAGAAAGAAGAAGAAAAAAAAAGGAGCTAAGTTCATGAAAGAAAATAAAGAAGAAAGACCGACCAGAAAAAAATTTCCAATTTGAAGCAGAATTTTTCAAGCCAGTATTGAGTAATTTGGTCAAAAAATAGACCAATCTGGCAAAATTTTTATTGATCAGACTGAGCAAAGTGAAACATAGCCTTGTCTTATTTATTTGTTTATTACCTTTATGTTCGCCACATGCATATTATCTTTTTGAGTGAAGTCATATTGTGTAAGAAAAGGAAGGTAGGGAAAGCAAGACATAGAGTTTATCTAGCATTCTGTCTGGTTTCCATGACAAACAATATAAATCTTGTAAATGATTCAGGGATCCATGACAGAGGAGCTAATTCTGGGACAGTCCCTGAAGAACCATGATAATATTGATACAAGCACAAAATCAAAGATGTTCATAATTTTCTGAACAACTAAAACAAATCAAATAAATTCTACTGGGTTAAATGTATGCTTTATTCAGATAAGTCAGGTCCTAGGGCATATTCATGCCTTACATATATATATCGGTCTACTCACTGGGTGTCATTTACAACTTTTTTTTTTCCAGTTAGTTCACTCACCCTGACAACATCCTCCCGGTCCCTCGCTTAGCAACAACAGCAAATACAAAAGAGGGAAGGTCTTACTCATGCCGTCCCTCCAGAGGACTGACAATTTTAAATAAAGACTTTGTCCACGTTGAGGAACCCAAATTTACTTCACCAGCAGCAATACTACTTCATTTTTTGCCCCTTTTTCTTTATTATTTAAAAAAATATATTAAAAAAAATTTTTTTTTTCAATTTTTCCCCCTTCCCCTCATTTTTTCCTCCCCCCTATTAATTATTTTTTCACCCTGGTTGTGCGTGGTTGTTGTTTTTCCTGCGCATGCACCTTTCTTATAGCACATAATCGGAACAACATAGACAAAAAAAAAAAGAAAAAGAAAATTAGAAATAATAATGCGTCAATTTTAATTTCATACTGAATTCTACAATTCCTTAATTTTAACCTTTCTCACAAAAAAAAAAAAAAAAAAAAAAAAAAAAAAAAAAACTCCAAATAACATTAACAAAAATAACAATGAAATAAATTGATAAGAATAACCCCAAGTTACCAGGGAATGAATGAATTTCTGAAGTGTTACTGTATGCAAGGGTCGATACTGGATCAATTATTCTTTAGTTTTCATATTAAAAATCACTGCTGTTGAAATAAATTAAAAAAATTAATAATAAAGAAAAAAAAATGCAGCTCAACGGTTCACTAAAATGGCACTAACTATCTTTGAAGCTGCACACTAAGCTTGCCAGAAAGTAGAGCTGCACACCCCAAGCTTACTCAATAAAAATGCTAAATTTTCATTAATTTAATTTTTCTTCCCTTTTTTCCCATTTCCTCCATAAGTTTAATCCTTGGCTACATGATTATCACCAGAAGAATATAAAAGAGAGGAGATTTTATCTACACCTAAAATATACCCATTTATTAATTAACAAATTGTTGTGCATATTTAATATAGAACTGTTTTATTATGTAGATTTACTTTGTTATTATACATATCAGTAAAATCAGTTCAAATTTAATTCTTTCAACTTTTTTACACCTATTAGAACTGGTCTAACCAGGACATTTTTTAAAATGTTATAATGACAAGCCTGGTAGTAATCTAGATGCTCTGAAATAAATTCTGGTATATTTCTGACAGCCAGGTGGTCTAAAACAATTCAGTTTTACTATCTTTCAAATTACTGAATAATCTTGGGGGGGGGGGGAATTCAAAAAATTAATTACCTTTACCTCAATTATGACATATCCCAATTAGGGAGGGTGTTGGGGGGGGGGGGGGGGAGGTTATCAAATATTCGTTAATTATTCATGAAAAACAGAACAGTAAATAAAACCCTTTACCAAATGATTATGATACCGCCTAGTGTTTGGTAAAGGTACAGCGGGTTCAGACTCCTCCAGAAGTGCCAACCCTGGGATTTCCCCAAGGTGAGCTTTATTTTGAATCAGGTATGGCAACTTCCAAAGAAGAAAAAGAAGCATTCGTGAGTGGACTGGATGGTACAAGTGTAGCTGAGGTAAACCTTCTTACTACAGCAGTTTGTGCGGGATTTCTCCTAAGATGCACCCTTCTGATATGTTTCCCTCTTCTATATGTGAGAACCTGTAATCAACCTCTCTTTTCAATATTATTGGACTTTGGAACGATAATTTTTCCTGGCATTCTAGTAGTTACCGTTCTTGCAGACTACTCGTTTTACCTGCTTAGTGCAGAACTCATTATTATTGGAGCTACCTTAGTGAATACTTTTTACTGGAGCTGGAAACAGAATAAACATGTTACAAATTCACTTCTGACTCTGTTGGCAACCCCATACCCAAAAAGACAGCCTTACCTGACTCTTACTCGCACATTCGTGAACTTGATTACTGCCATAGCAATTCTTGCTGTGGACTTTAGGATGTTTCCACGAAGACTGGCCAAGACAGAAACATTTGGCTCTGGATTAATGGATATTGGAGTGGGTGCCTTTCTCATGGCCCATGGAGTCACTGCACCTGAAGTGAGGCAAAGTCAATCTTCAGGTTTGGGCACCATGTCTCTAAGCTATTTAAAGTTAGTAATGGCCACCATGAAGCAAGTTTTTCCTCTTCTCCTCTTGGGATTATTTCGGGTAATTATCATCAAATTTATTGGTTACCAAGAACATGCCAGTGAGTATGGGACCCACTGGAACTTCTTCTTCACTATAGCAACAGTCAGAGTGAGAAAATGTTGTAGTTAAAAGGTTTTGAATAGTGTCTTAATGTTGATGTGATTTTTTTTTTGTAATTTTTTTTGCAGCTTCTTTGTTCCATGCTGTACCCACTTTTCGTTAGGTTTCATTTTGGTTACGCCATCGTTGCCATAACTATGGCCTTATTTTACCAGACCCTTATTCAGTGGGGAGGTTTGGATTCCTATGTGCTGTTGGGTCCCCATGGAAATGGTTCCAGGATAGGCCTGATCAGTGCAAATAGGGAAGGACTAATATCCTGTCCTGGATACTTCGTCATCTATGCTGGGTGGATGCAGATAGGCATGTGGCTATTTCAACCAAGGTGAGATTGTGCCGTTTACTAGGACGAAAATTAACCTGTGTTTGAGATATTTAGAGAACTGAAGAAGTTGATAATCCAGTGTAACTCTGCCCAGTGGTTACCCAAAGTACTATACTCCATGGTTTCCCACCAGTATCCTTGGGCTTCTTCCAGTGGTGACCCTAGCCCACACTTTGTTGGTGACTCCAACCATTTTGTTTGAGATTGCAGCACAGAGTACCTGTGATTAATTCCATAGATATGTTGCTGCCCTAGTCCAATTATTATTAGGACGACTGTGAAAATGATTCACTGCATTTATCGCTGTGTGTCATATGAAGGAGGGTGTGTCCTTATAGCATACTTTTGTACATTGTTGTCTATCCACTCTGCCTTTTTCAATTAAAATTACGTAATTGAATTACAAATTAACAGTATGTACAAGATGTATAAACACATTCAGTCACTCTAAAATTGCCCTAGATGAGTTCCATGCAGCTGTGAACTGCACAAACAACTATCATTAGCAAAAGTAAAAATATACAGCGCAGCTTGTGATCATTGTTTGAAGTATATTTTGATCGTTAACGGCATCAACTTTGTTTTGTTTTTTTCTTTCTTTGTTTCCTTCTGTGCAGGCCATATGTTAAACATCTAGTTCCAGTGCTGTGTACTTTATCTGTAATTTGGGTTACATTTTGGGCAGCCACGGACTTATCCGTCAGATTTATTCAGCCGATATCACGTCGGATGGCCAACATCCCGTATATCCTGTGGATAGTAAGATGCTGCTTAACTACCATGGCAATGACTTTTTACATTCATGTAGTGGTTTGTTCATTGCTCTCTCTTTCTTTTGAATTAAATAACATTAATTTTTTTATTCCCTGTGATGTTCATGGTAAGATTTGGTAAGGGGTCCAGTGTAAATGTTGGATTCTATATGCAGTGCTTCCTGTAGAGAGAGTGGTTGTTATTTAGAATTTTTCAAATTTTTATCAGTCGAATTTTGCAAGTATGTTGTACTACGCTTCAAAAACTTGTACAAGAGAAGAGTGTATTATTTTACGAAGCAAACTGTTGATATTTAGAATTATCTAGAGCTGATAAAAGTGGAATGTAAGACTGTCGATGTTGGACCTAAGTTGATGACCCTTTACCAATTTAAATCTTCGGATACACTAATGTGTCATACTGATCTAGTGCTATGTAATGAATGAAATATCTGATGATTTTGATTGGTTACAGTGTGAACGCTGACACAGAGACTGGTGGCTGTGGACTTTGTGTTGAGATGTTTTTATATTGTACTTCCAACCATGTAACCCCACTTAAGATTGATATAAGCAGTTTCAATGTAGTGTGTAATATTCAGTATTTTGCCTGGAAAAAATAATTTTTAGGGGTTTTATCCACAGTGATTCTAATCCACCAGCTTCATTAGTAGTTCTCTGTGTCTCTGCACACACTGACTCTACTGGTTGTCCATGTGACCTGCTGCAACTTCCTTCTCTTCTGTGCCATGTTTGGTACAAACAGTTACCTGACATTGCCACTTTCTTCATATTAAAGTTCTTTTTCCAATCATGTGTATCCGCGATTCATGATTGAACATTTGAAGTTAGATCCATGAACCCATGTATATATTTAGAATCAGTGTCACCAGGGGGACGTCATGAGCATGTCTATATGGCCACACCCCTTTTTGTATTCTTTTTCCAGAAAAAAAATTGGAGCTAGACCCACAAACCCAGATATATTTTGAATCAATGTCACAAGGTAATGTCATAATCATATCTATATGGCCACACCCTTTATGTATTCAGAGAATGCCAAAAATGGTATTTTTGCCAGAAAAATAATAGAGCTACAGACCTAAAACTTTGCCATGCAGACAGAACTTGGACTCTGCAAATAACATGGGGTGGGCGTGATTTCATCTAGACACACCTTTTTCTTTGTATATAAGGCTAAAAATATCCAAAATTGTATTTCTAAAAGAAAACACTTTGACCTAATTATATATTCACCTTTGTTTTAAAAGTCTATGAAATATATCTTCAAAACAGACACTTTTGTGACTATAGCCCATGAAAGGTGGGCCGAAAAACTGCCCATAGGGCAGGTTTTTCTCTAGTATATATGAAGTTGTCTCTGTAGTTCGTATGTCTTCCCGTAGCTCCTGCAGTTTGCAAGTTACACCCACAAACCCTTATATATTTTTGGAATTGGTGTCTCCAGGAGAATATTTAAGTACCTATATGTGGCCAATACTACTTACTGTGTTCGCATCAGGCCAAAAAATCCCAAAAATGGTACTTTGGCCAGGTATATCCTTGGACCTACAGGAATTTATATTTTCTTTTAAAAAAAAAGAAGAAACATAAAATACCATGACTCAGTGGTAAAGGCCGGGACTAGTTGATCTTTTCCACTTTTTCTCCCTTTTTCTTACCTTTTTTCTTTTCTTCATCCCCCCCCCCCCCCTTTTTTTCCCCTCCCATACTTCATTCTATACTATTTTCCTCTCTTTACCACTTTCTTTTAGTCAAGTTCTCCCACTTCTTAATGTTCAGACAGAAATAATTTAAAAATTGGTGGGTTAAATAGAGGACACACAGGCATGCACAGACAGAATATCTTTGATTAGAGACCTGAGTAGATTGCTATTAGTAAATTTTGACTCATGATTTGTTATATGTTGAGTTGATTTACTCTTTATTAAGTGGTTTTGTTACATGTAGATTACCACAATCCTTTCCATAAGATGGTTCATCCCAGAGAACTGAGCTCTAACTGCCCCATGTTGAAGCAGCTGGCCTGGGACACCAGCAGCACAGAGAATTTATAGCTGGATGTTCAGTCATACAAAGATCCAATAGGAACTTTTCATTCCAACTGTTCAGCCTAAAAATTATAGCCCACACTTCAGGGTAGGCATATCTTACACAGTGGATGGTGTTTAGCCCAAAAAAATTGGCTAGCCAGACCGTATCTCTTCCTATGGGCATGCTAGGTCAAAAATGCCAAAAATGATGCTATCTATTTATAGTAGTTATGGACAGTCAAATTTATAGACCTAGATACCTAGAAGCACACAAACAGCTTTGAATCTGGTAGGGAAATGGGTTAGGTAACACTAGGCCCACATTTTCCTGTGGGCATGTCATTATCATTATATGCCGGGCAAAGCCAGGTATATGCTGCTAGTGTGTGTCTGTGTGTATGTGTCTGTCTGTGTGTGTGTGTGTGTGTGTGTGTGTGTGTGTGTGTGTGTGTGTGTGTGTGTGTGTGTGTGTGTGTGTGTGTGTGTGTGTGTGTGTGTGTGTGTTCAATTGCTCAGACATTTTGCATGATGAAACCGATTTTTGTTCAGGCGAAGGCATGAAATGGTCAGAAAATATCTGATGTTTGACTTATTTTACGCCCTGTAATATACACCAGAGGCCCATTGCAGCTTGCTTGCAATAACTAAGACACACTGGTCATTTACTAACATTGGTTATTCTACTGTGGGGAGTACTGCCTCAATCCTCAAAGTGATAATCGAAATTCTTTTGTAGTATTTTCCAAAATATTGGGTGGTTTTATTTTGGTCACTTTAAACTTAATTTAGACATATTTTTCCATCATTAATTTATCCAATCACAATGTAGCATTGTTTGTGCGTGCAGTGCGCTTATAAACTTCTGCCCCTAAAGAATAAATTTGGCTCCAAACTACTATTTGTTACTTTCCATTATCAGCTGCTGATATTACTGCTTTGCTTATGTGAATGTTACTCTCTTTGTACTTTATTGCTAGTGTAAGTGAGTGTAAATGTGATGGTCCTTGTGGTACTAGTGGCATCTACTTAGTAAGTGAATAGAGGTTTGTCACTCATACATCTATCATTATTGTATTTCATGTATTAAAATATTTATGAATATTACTAACCTCATGAAGCCACTTCATTTACTCCCCTTCCCCCGTCCCTCCCTTATATTTATTTTAGTTTTCCTACGGAGCTCTTGTCCTTACGCTCTTCCTAGCCATAGACATCATTGTCCTTGCCACCACCAAGCTTGCCCGATGCCCTCGTCTTCCTCTTTACACACTAGAAGATGCCAAAACCACGACCCACAGCGACCCCAGGAAGTTGCCCCCTTCACCACCCTCTCCTCTCTGTGTGGTGTCCTCCGTAGATTACAATCAGCTGGCCTTCTTCCTCCTGGCAAACCTTCTCACAGGGTTGGTCAACTTTCTTGTTGACACACTTCGAGCAGGTCCCATTTTCGGTGTTGCTGTGATGGCAACTTACATGGCCACGCTCCAGTGTGTCTTCACTGCACTCCACACCTTCAAGATCAAACTAAAACTGTGATAAGAATAACTATTGACTCATCTGCATCGAAAATGACAATGAAAATCCTGTATTCTTAATCCTGAATCAATATAACCAATTTTGCAAAAGTCTCTATTGTAAATTATTTTATTTTCATGAGATTACAATGTGTGTGTGTGTGTGTGTGTGTGTGTGTGTGTGTGTGTGTGTGTGTGTGTGTGTGTGTGTGTGTGTGTGTGTGTGTGTGTGTGTGTGTGTGTGTGTGTGTGTGTGTGTGTGTCCTGTTTGTTCTCTCTCTGTGTGTGTGTGTATGTGTGTGTGTCCTGTTTGTTCTGTGTGTGTGTGTGTGTCCTGTTTGTTCTGTGTGTGTGTGTGTGTGTGTGTGTGTCCTGTTTGTTCTCTGTGTGTGTGTCCTGTTTGTTCTGTGTGTGTGTGTGTCCTGTTTGTTCTCTCTGTGTGTGTGTGTGTGTGTGTCCTGTTTGTTCTCTCTCTCTCTCTCTCTCTCTCTCTCTCTCTCTGTGTGTGTGTGTGTCCTGTTTGTTCTCTCTCTCTCTCTCTCTCTCTCTGTGTGTGTGTGTGTGTGTGTGTGTGTGTGTGTGTGTGTGTGTGTGTGTGTGTGTGTGTGTGTGTGTCTGTCCTGTTTGTTCTCTGTGTGTGTGTGTGTGTCTCCTGTTTGTTCTGTGTGTGTGTATCTGTCCTGTTTGTTCTCTGTGTGTGTGTGTGGTGCAGCAGAGGAACTCTGTATGCACACACTGCAACGCCTAGGATCTACTCATGCAGCTATTCTTTGTGTCCCCACTCAATCGTGTCCTGTCATATCTCTCTCTCCCTCACTCCCTCATTCTTCTGCTGTTTGCTTAGGTCCTGCAAAAGCTTGCAGTAATTTGTAGTCAAACTCTACACACTCTGTACAGAACTCTCTCTTCTTTTTTTTTTCAAATAAATTTTTTTAATATTAAAAAAAAAAAAGTATGTTGACTTCTTTAATTAATTGCTGTAATACAGTTATTGTTGACTACTTTTTTTCAGTTGAATCGACCAAGGCATAATGTTCGTTACATTTGTGCATTTGAATCGTGGTTGTTTGTTTTGTTTTTTTATTTTACTTGAGGTTATATGCAGGAATTTGTTAGACTTTTTGGAGGCTATCTTGTTTAGTTGTTATTGGTTATTATGCACACTAGAATATATAACTAGATGTTTCACAGCTAGCATTGATTTAATGTGCTATGGAAAATAATACTTTTCCAAAATTGACTGACCAACATGCACATTGCATAATATGCTACTCTCAACTAACAGTCAAACTATCATGATTTATAATCATGTGAAATGTTTCATTTGTATATAGTTGAATGAACAGTTACAATGCATAGTCATTGTACACTTCTGAACAGGAACTGACAATCAGCCAATGACTGCATCAGATACAGAGAAACATAGTCAGTTTCAGGATCCACGAAACAGTGGGCCTGATACTGCTGGTGTGCAATAAGTACAGGTATCTGTGACCACCAGTTCTTGGAGAATTGTCTACCATTAATTGGATCCCTCCTTAGATCATCATCAGTTCTTCTCTTGCACCAAAGAGCTGCTGTAAGGTGCTCCCCTAGCCTCCTCCTCCCCCAAAATGCTCACATTCCTGATAACTGTCACTTTTAGCAGAAGAAAGTGGACCCCCTGGTCCAGTTTTTAGCAGAAGAAAGTGGACCACCTTTGACTAAACTGGACCTATCCTAGTCTCCTGTGTGTAAACTTCTTTGCTAAGTAAAACTGGCTCCTATTCTGGTTTGGCAGGTTTAGGAACTTCTTTTGGGGTGAAACTTATTTTGTTCTAAGCAAAGAAAATCCACCAGTATCTTCTCAGTGTTTGTAATAAGTAGCTGTAGAATGCCATGGTGGGGTGTGAAGGGACGTTCATACCGAGAGGGCTAAGAGGAACACACCAAGCAGAACACCCAGAAACACCTAGCCATCACTGCAGCTACAGCAGTCGAGATGAACCAGCAGCTACTGCACAAGATTGAAGAACTGGAGCAGAAAAGTCAACAGCAGGATCTGAAATTGGAAAAACAAGAGAAGAAAAATCAATAACTGGAACTAAAAATGAAAAACCAAGAGCAGAAAAATCAATTGCAGAAACTGAAATTAGAAAAGAAAGAACAGAAAAGTCAACAACTGGTACAGAAAATTAAAAAACAAGAACAGAATTTTCAATTGCAGGAACTGGAATTAGAAAAACAAGAATAGAAAAGTCACCAGCAGAAACTGAAACTAGAAAAAGAAGAGCAAAAAAAAAAAGTCAGCAATTGGAATTGGAATTTAAAAACAAGAGCAAAAAAACTCAACAGCAGGATCAGAAATTAGAAAAACAAGAGCAGAAAAATCAAATGCAGGAATTGTAATTTGACAAGCAAGTGCAGAAAAGTCAGGAGCTGGAACTAAAATTTTTAAACACTCTTCAAAAACTGGAGCAAACAATAAATTTACAAGAAGAAAAATTTGGTGACATAGAGCTAAAGTTTCACAAAATTTTTCTAGAAATATCATGCCAGAATGAAGCATCTATTGTGAATATAAATAATTTTGTTTTAAAGAGATCATTTGAAATGGAACACTTCAGCAAAGAGAAATCAAAAGGCAAATATGATGATTGGAAGAGTCCAGCCATGTATACACGTGTGTGGGTACAAGTTCTGTATAGGCATAGAGGCTAATGGCCGTGATAATGAACATGGGAAGGCTATACGTGTGGAGCTATTAGCCATGCCAGGAGAGTATGACCACCAGCTGAAATGGCCAGCACGGGCAATGTTCACTATCAAACTCCTTCATCAGCAGGGAGGGGCTAATGTGAAAGGCACTATTACTGAAGAATGGACTGAACCTGGAAAAAGTTACACGCATACAGGAGGAGAGTTTGGAAATATCCAATTTGGATTTAGACCAACTCATTTCATAGAACACTCAACACTTAGTGGTTTCTTATGTAATGGCACACTTTATTTCCATCTTGCCAAGATTGACATTTAAGACACAGAAACTACTCCTATTTATAACTATAAATTATGTGATAAAATGTAATCAGTCAATTCATTATTTGTAAGTGAATTAGCATTATTTACCACCACAATTGTTGTCCTATCTCTAACTGACTTGCTGAAGTGCGCATATCACCTCAAACCATATACATATATGACATCCAGACCAGTCCATGCTGATCCTTCCCAAATCTTGATCAAAGAAAATGAAACACAGAAGTTATTGCAATGCAGGGTTCCTTTCAACAGCATCACATTATCTGTGTCAATAAGTTGAGATGACATTTAAATCAACATCAGAAACCGAATTTTTTTTTAAATGAAATGACTGGGGATAGATCAGGGAGAGAAATTGCAGTTTTAACATCAGTCTGAATGGTCTCACTTTCTATCTATACAACAGCCCCTCTTTTGAGAGACCTCTCCACTGGAAAACCACCTGTTGAATGACCACATTTCTCATGCATATTGTTTAAACTTACCTCTGCTGGAAAACCATCTCTCTTGTAAGGCCTAAGACCTCATAGATAATATTTTAAGACCAACTATACAAACAAAAACAACTACAACGAAAAACGTATACAGTACTTGTTTACTTAGTGGTTGAAGCTGCTAACCGTACAATAAATATTATGAATCTTTTGATTAGCAGATGTAAAGGTTTCGTCACATACTAAGTATGCAGTCTTCTAAAGATGCCTAGGAGTATAAAGAGCTTGACCCTAGAAGAATGAAGTGCTGTTTTAATGACTACCAAAACATACTATAAATTTTAACATTTTTCTTTTGTTCACAAGTAGGCTGCTATGTTGGAACTGATAAAAACAAACAGGCTAATTTACAAAGGAGTCTCCTATAAATGGCTAATAAGGCCAAACAACTAAAATATCTGTGTAATATCTTAAGTCATAATTATATTACTTGGAAAAATCTGGAATGGATGTCCAGGACAACAATCAACATTTAACATTGGGCGCATTCGATTAGGCCCCTGGCGCATGCACCACACAGGAGATTAACAAATGGTTAGCTGACCAATAATATTCAATGTTCATAGTTCAAAGTTACTACACTCGTTCCTCACCAGGATTTAGTGTGATAGTAATCTGGCCGGGAGTGCTTTCAGATTGGGTACTCTTTTCGACCAATGAGTAAGTGATGTGGTGTGTCTCTTCTTGGAGGAAATGGATTGGATATGGCATTCCTAGCTGGTGAATGTGGATCAGGCAAATAATGTTCGGAGGCAGATCCTTAAGTGGTGATGCTCCATTAGACTCTATTTCCACTCTGGTTTCTGGACCATCCTGTGGCAAGAATTCTGACAGCCGGTTCACCATGTTTAATGGTGGCCGGAGTAGTATCATCATTTCCTATATCCTCCAGCTCAGGGCAAGGGTGTGGCCTTCTATATTCCTCTATGTGATCCACATGACGCTTCCACAGCCGGCCATCGGAGACATCAATGACATATGTCAGTGGTCCTATTTCTTCAACAATGACTCCTGGTATCCAGGCAGACCCAGAGCCAAAGTTTTTAGTCATCACAGATTGACCCACAATAAATTCCCTCTGCCGAGCATGTTGGTCATATCTATCTTTTTGCTGGGACTGCTGCCAACCAACTTGTCGCTTCACATCTGGTCACAGGAGATGCCATTTAGTACACAAACTCCTACCCATCAGTAATTCACATGGTGGAGTACCTGTGGTGGTGTGTGGAGTGGTACGATATGAAAAAAGGAAGTTCTCTAACCAATGAGCTAGAGTAAGGCCATCATTCTTAGCAGCCTTAATGCCCTCCTTGAATGTCCTGACAAACTGTTCTGCTTCACTGTTTGAGCTAGGATGATAAGGCGATGATCATGAATGCTTAATTCCATTTCTTCTTGTACACTCCTCAAAATCAGAAGAAGTGAATTGGGGCCCGTTATCAGACATTATCTGCTCAGGTATGCCATGCGTGGCAAATAAGTGTCTCAGGGCAGCATGGTCTTAACAGTAGTGGTGTGTGTTATCTCAACTACTTCTGCCCATTTTGAATGTGCATCCACAAAAATAAGGAAGGATTGATTAAGGAATGGGCCTACAAAATCAACATGAAGTTTCTGCCAAGGACGATCAGGCCATGTCCACAATTGTAATGGAACTTTAGCCGATGATGGCAAGACCTCCCCAACTTCTCCAAGTCCTTATTCAGTCCCTTCCACCAGACATGACTGCGAGCCAGTGCCTTCATGCGTGACACCCCCATATGGTCCTTGTGCAGTTCAGTTAGCACCACCTTATGCAAGCTCTGAAGAATCACAACACATCTTCCCCACAACAAACAGCCTTCTTCCACGGAGAACTCAGCAATCTTTGAGCGGTAAGATTGAAAAGCCTTGGGAACATGCACTGGCCAACCTCTGAGACAATATGATAAAATTATGCTAAGGATGGGGTCTCGCCAAGTAGCTCTCATGATCTCTTGAGAGGACAGGGGAAACAGATCAATCTGTCAGATGTTACACATCCTAGTCTCTGAGGATCACTCATCTCCTCCTTCTGGCAAGGGCAAGCTGGAAAGGACATCAGCATTTTCATATTCCACTGTGGAACAAAATTCGATGTCATAGTTGTATGCCCCCAACAGAATGGCCCATCATTGCAACCATGCAGCTGCCAAGGGCCGGAACTCCCTTCTTTGGGCCCAAAATAGTGGTGAGTGTTTATGGTCCATAATTAACGTAAATTTCCTCCCATACAAGTATGTGTGAAACTTATGAACACCAAATATGAGACTGAGAGCCTCATTGCCAATTTGTGTATAATTTCTCTCACGCTTCAACAGTGATTGTGATGTGAAGGCAATTGGTCGCTTGGTTCAATTTGGGAGCACATGTGAAAAGACTGCCCCCAGTCCATATGATGCAGCATCAGCAGCAAGTCTAAGTGGTAAGGTTGGTCATAATGTGTAACCACTGTGAATGTGGTCAAGAGCTGCTTGGCTGTCTCGGCAGCCTGTGAACACCGGGTCGACCAAACCCACTTCTTTCCTTTAACGAGAAAATCATGGAGAGGATGGAGGATGGTAACCAAATTCAGGAGGAACTTCCGATAATATCTCAGTAGTCCTAGAAATGATTGCAATGCTGTGTGTTTCATGGCAAGGAGCCCTTTCTATATTGCTTTGATCTTTGCTGGTAAGGCTCATATTTCTTCTGCATCCACTCGATGCCTGTAGTATTCCACTGCATTTTTAAGGAAGAGACACATTTTATGCTTCATCCTGATGCCATGGGCTTGCAAGTTGGCATAGGACCTTTTCCAATCTTTGGTGATGCTCAATGTCTGAGGCCCCCGTTACTAAAATGTCATCAATATAACACATTGCTCCAAGAATTCCTTGCAAGATGGTGTCCATCATCTTCAGAGATATAACAGAAGCAGAAGTTATGAAAAAATAGATGCATGTAAACTGATACAAGCCTTGATGTGTATTCAGAGTACAGTATTTCAGTGAGTGAGTCAGGGTGAAGTTTTAGCTGGAGGAAGGCCTGTGAGAGATCCAGTTTGGAAAACTTCTTTTCCCCAGCCATAGTTGCATAGAGGTCCTGAGCAGTGAGGAGAAGGTATTGGTCTACCCTGAGAAACTGATTGATAGTGACCCTAAATCCCTACAGAGATGAACTCGTCGATCTGGCTTAGGAACAGCCACAATGGGGGTTGCACACTCGCTATGAGTTACTTTTTTAAGGATCTTTTCCCGTTCAAGGCAATCCAACTCATCTTCGATAGAGCTCCTAAGAGCATAGGGAACCATTCGGGCTTTGAAAAATCTTGGTTGTTCATCAGATTTAATATGTAATTTAGCCTAGCAAGACTTAATTGTGCTTAATTTGTCCACAAAAATGTCACAATATTTGTCAAGCAGGTATCCTAGAGTACCACTGGGGTGACTAGTATAACTGCCTGGATTTCATGCCAACATAGCTGAATTTTCTGGAGCCAGTTCTTCACCAACAGACTCAGACCATCTCCTGCAACAGCAGTTAGAACCAAATCCTGTGCCTGGTGTTCATATTGCACACATACATCCATTTCCCCCACCACATATATTCGTTCTTCAGAGTAGGTCGTCAGGAGGACTGACATGTTCCTCAGAACTGATCTAGAGAATAACTGATGGCACTTTGCCTCAGACAAAGGAGTGACAGAGGCCCCTGTATCCAACTTCATTGTATGGGATACATTATTAATTATCAGAGATAGCTGATATGCCAGTGCAGTTGATCCTCCCACAGCATACAGTGACTGGTCCCTGGGATCTGGTGCACTAACTTTGCAAAAAAATACTTTCACTGATTGGAATGTTTTCCTCCCTACATGCTTCAGAAAGGTTTTCTTCATATTACAATCCCCCATCACCCACCACAAGTAGTGGGCTGGGGCATTGGGGCAGAAAAAAAATTCTAACTTCAGTTTCTGCTTCTCCAAATCACCTCACTGAGCAAGTGTTGCTAAGTTGGACTATAGATCAAAAAAAAGTTGCAGCTTTTTAAACAACAAACTTTTTTCAACAAAAAGACCAGAATCTGGAACATTTTCAGATTTCAAAAATCCTCCCTGACTGAAACATGACCAAATATGAGGACATATCCAGTAAAGCCAGATTTTATAGTAGGCCCAAGTTATGCAGCTATACAGAGATTCTAACATTCTATGTGCGACACACAAATAAGGTTGAAGATTGCAAGTTATACATTGAACTAGTTTCATCATCAGTGATTTGAAAGAAGTGCAGAGCAGACACTTTCAATTTTCTAGACAGTTACTGTCTCTTGGTATCTGAAGGACCCATTTAAAAAGAATAAGAGAGAAAATATTTCATAACTAGCTATTATTATTGCTAATATTAACTTTATTAAGTTTGTAGATCGCAAGTTTGTAGGCAAGTTTGTAGGCCAGTTTGTAGGCCAGTTTGTAGGCCAGTTTGTAGGCCAGTTTGTAGGCCAGTTTGTAGGCCAGTTTGTAGGCCAGTTTGTAGGCCAGTTTGTAGGCCAGTTTGTAGGCCAGTTTATAGGCCAGTTTATAGGCCAGTTTGTAGGCCAGTTTGCAGGCCAGTTTGCAGGCAAGTTTGCATTCTTGACAAGTAAATATCTTGACTAGATCTGCATGAAACCATACCTACACAATTTAAAAAGAAAATTTATCTAAGTTTTGTTAAAAGAGAAGTACATTGTATGTAAAAAGGGTATGTCTAGTTCCATTGAGAAATAGTACAATATTTGATGCACAATTTACTCAATCAATAGCAATAAAATAACTAGAGCAATTTCACTTTAAAATGTACACATTCATTTTTGTTCTAAGAAGCTGACCCTGACTGGGCTAATCTGTATAACTGACCTTGCTCATCTGTCTCCAAATCAGTTTCAATCACAGCTTCCTCCTAAGTAGAGTCAGTTTCACACAGGACTGAGGTCCATAGCAAAAGTAAGCATGATAGGACTAGTTGCACAACTAATAATTTGTTATTGCATAGAACAAGGAAGTGGAGCAATATAGCTAATTAGCTAGAGTCAGAGCCATGAGCAAACCAAGTTCATCTTAATATTATTTAGATTCATGCTGTGCTATAAATTAATGGACCAAAATATGTTACCATGGATACTCTCAAGCTTCTTGCACTTGGGACTTGAGGAACAGAAACACCAAACTGGTGGGAAATGAGGGAGCTTGAAAATACTATGCACACACCTCTTCATTTTAGTGTGTACATCTAAAATTAGTTTGTGTGTGTGAGTAACCACTTCCTGTCAATCCACTGTGCTAAATAGAGCTCTCCTGTCTGTCAGGGTGGATACATCCTTCATCAAACATGTACTTTAACCCCAAAACTTTGGGGTTACCTAGCCACACCTCTTCCTGTCCGTGCATGAGGCTAAAAAGGACTAATTCAGGGCTAGTAGGAAAAAGTGACATAAAAGGCCATTTCAGGCTGACTAATGGAGCAGCTGTATTGGATTGAAACTGTGCTTTGGAGCAGCTGTATTGAAGATCACTAAGGAAGTTGCATTCTCTTGGCAGTTCAGTGCCCACTTTCAGTTTAGTACATGATAATAAAATTGATTACAGAATTCCCCTATAAATAACACCCCATCCCAACTGCAAAATTTGAGGGTGCAATAGAATTAAAAAAAAACAATCCCTTACTTGCTTTATGAATTAATTGGGTGGGGTCTGAGTTTGCATACATATTTATTACTTTTTGAATTCAGCAGATGCTTTGGAAATCATGGAGAGGTAAGAAAATGGATAATGTTATTATTTTTTTTTGGCCTTTCAAATTTTTAACCGCTGTCAAACTCAGTTCAGTCCATGTTTGAAGTTCAGTGTATACTTTCAGTTTAATACATGGTAGTAAAATTAACTACAGAATTCCCCAATAAATAACACCCCATCCAACTTCAAAATTTTGAGGGTGCAAGAAATCTTTTTGAAAAGAATTGAAAAATTAAATAAGTAAACTAATGTGGTATTTGGTTAGTGAAATACATGTTTCTAGGTTTTATTGAGTGGATAGATGGTTATGTGTTGATGGCACAATCAGAATGGTTAAATAAATTGTTGCTGCATCAAGAGTTGATATCCCTTTTCTCCACATAGCCATCAACAGATCCCCAGATTGAAAAACAGGAAATGTTGTGCACTCTGAAATTATTAACAATTGATTAAATTATGATGGAGTAGGAGGAAGTTGAGGGCCCAAAAAAAAAAAAGAATATTTTTTAGATGAATAGTCCAACCTTGCAATCAAAGCTGCAAATGATGATCTAGTCATATTTGCAGATATTTTGCTTCAAGACCAGGAATTTCCCCCTTCAATCCAATTCTACTGCCACACATTTCACAGCTTCTGCCACACACACACGAACGCACACACACCCACCCACACACACACACCCACCCACACACACACACCTTCACTTATTACTCCAGCAGAGGCATCCATTCCCAATATAACAGAATTGTATATTCCATACCTTCATCTGAGTACAGTGAAACCTCCATTATCGTGGCATTGTGACATGTGTGGGAGAACTAAGAAAATACCATTCATAAAGAAGCCGTAATTGTGTACACATTGTTCATTGCTCTTGTTGTTGTTCCCTTTTTTTTTTAATTTGTAGTATACGTAGTGCCTGCAAGATTAATATAGGAATCACTACAAAACTCTTTTCCATATTAAACATTTCACTTTCTTCCTTGGTCTTCATGACAACGAAAGGAAAAAAAGAAGAAAAGAAAAAAAGGAGTCCCCATAAGAGTTCCAAGGAGTTGCAAAATCAGTTTTGCCTACTTTTCAGGTGGAAAAAGCAACAACAAACTACACACCTATTACATTTGAAGTTAAGCATTCACTGGATTAATCCAGTTGTCTGGTAGAGGGAGGTGCCACATCTTAATAGAGGTTTCACTGATTTTTTACAAGCTTGGTAATTATTTTTGCTAAGTTTAGATAAAATAAGTGCAATTCTGAATCTTGTTGCTCTGCTGAACCTCTCTAAACCTAGACAGCTTCTGGAAGATGGTGGAAGACTGTTTGGATCAGCCCTTGAAAGAGATAATGTAGAGAAGCTTAAGGTTATCGGACCACACAGTATCTTATTGTTAACCATTTAAAGAATGGTAGCCAAAAATATTTATTGTCAGCAGCTTGTCCAAGGGTGAATATTGTGCTCAAAATCCCCAAGAAGGATTAGGAGCACTTCCTAAAAGACAATCACCAAGATCTAAAGCTGTCTCTGATGACCAGAAGGTATGGTGCGAAATGAGGTGTGGTTGTGGCTGTATAGATAAGAAACAGTAGATTTAATGGGATCAGTGTAGCGCTAAAATGAAAAATGATGGTAGGTGTGGTCAGGAGTTTTCTCTCTCTCTCTCTTGGCTCTTTTTCTTCTTTCTTTTTTTATCCTTCCAGGAATTTTCAACACTCCAGTGTGGACACAATCAATTAGAATTGTTTTGAATTCAAGTAAAATATGTCTAGTGTGGACGAGCATTTAAGGCTGTGGCTGTTGTGTTGTGTGTGTGTGTAGCTGAAGCAAATATAATAAGGACAAGCAGAGAGGAGTTTCAGACTATTAATGTTATTTAATAACTAGCAACTTGTTATAGTTTGGTTAGATGACTCAGGTTTAAATAAATGATCATTATTTTCATGCCTGTATTTCTATTGTCAGTCCAGTCCATTCATCCATCTGTCCGTTGGTATGTTCAAGGTAAAGGGTCAACAACAAACACCTTCTCTTTCTCTCTCTTTCTCTCTCTCTCTCTCTCTCTCTCTCTCTCTCTCCCCCCCCCCCCCCCCCCCCCCCCCCGTTTAAAAATGGCAAATAGAAAAGCCAACCAAAAAAAAAGGTTTCATGACATACCACTAAAAAGAGTAAAAGGAGGGGCTATGAAGACAGTTATTTCACCAGCACCAAATAATGACCATAATTACCATGGAATAGATATTCTGGAATAATTACCATGGAATAGATATCCTGGAATAATTACAATAGAATAATTACGATAGAATAATTACAATGGAATAATTACGATGGAATAATTACGATGGAATAATTACGATGGAATGATTACGATGGACTAATTAAAATGGAAAAATTACGATGGAAAAATTACAATGGAATAATTAGATGGAATAATTACCATGAAATAATTACCATGGAAAATTTCAGTGGTGGATCCACAAAGGAACAGAAGGATAAGCTTTGAACAAATTTCAGGAGGCTTGGGGTAAACCAGCATCTAGCAATATTTCTGCTGAACAATGAAGTTTTTGAAAATTTAGCTAGGATTCTATATCAATTTTATTTTCAAACCATCCACTACTGGCATCTACATTGTATAACCAGTTCCCTCTCTACTTTAGAGTGATTGCTGAGGTTTCCTTCCTTAAAAATGCTATATTTTATCCCATCAGTTACATCTGACTCTTCAGCTGCATATGAAAAGCTGGCTGTCCAGATGGTAGTGGTGGTAGGAATTGCTGCAGCTGTGGAATAACTCTTTGCTTGCTTTTGTGCTTACTGGGATTTGCTTGTTTAATTTTAGTCTGGGTGGAAGGTGGGGGGAACACAAGCCGAATTTCCCAAGAGCAAATGTTAATCTAGCATATATATATATATATATTTCAGTGGAGCATTCAGGACTAAATCACCAACCAGAAAAGTAGCACACTTTTGCCTTTTTCCCTCTTTTTTTTATTTTGTAGGACTAAATCACCAACCAGAAAAGTAGCACACTTTTGCCTTTTTCCCTCTTTTTTTAAAATTTTGTAAGTGATTTGACTTTCCTCAATATTTGAGATTTTTTTTTCATTGAATTTATTTACCCCATCACAATGATACCAGTTCAATTTATAGAATTGACCTGTCCTGAGTCCTGACCTGAGTCCTGACCTGGTCATAGTGATTAAACCCAGTAATTATTGACAGTATTGTCCAGTTGCAGTTTACAAAAAAAAATTTTTTTTTTTAATTTACCAATTAGATGTGGTTAATAGTTATACATTCAAATTGCTTCCCGGTTTCTCTGCTGGGTGGAATTTCATTGTTTAAAGCAATTGCAATTACTGTGGAGTTAAACCACACCTCCTACCACTAGAACTTGTAAAACAAAATAAATGAAAAAAAATTAGACAAAAATAAAACAAGATTTTATGCGAAAAGCGTTGGGAGATCTGGCCGCCTTATATTTAAAGGAGTTGAGGAGCTGGAAGTTTCTTTAAAAGAAGTTACGCTATGGCCGGTGTGCCAGTAACGGTAACAATTTTACTGTTGTTACTAACATCAGAACGTGTGGCTTATAGCCTGGGTAAGTGGACTGGGAGGATGGGGGAGTTTGTGGTAATGTAGCAAGCTTCAAGAACTCTTTCCACCGACCTGAAGGGGTGGGTGGCTGCATGCTAGTGTAGCTCGCATTGTTACACACATGCATAGCTAGCTTATGGATCATTTTCGTGGGGGTGATAGTGGGATAGTACTGGTGGCTAGTGTGGAGTTGGTGACCAATAGCTGTAAGGATATGAATAGTGTGAAATATTTTTGTGTGGGGTTGGAAACCATGTTCAATGATTGGTCTCCTTTGAGTGATAACCTGAGTTTAAGGAATGTGGTTTGCTTCATCTATTTGTTTTGCTGGAGTGTACAGGTCCTTAATCCTCCCACCCCAAATGAATAGTATCTCATAAAATTGGCATTTGTGTGTGTGTGCGTGCGTGCGTGCGTGCATGTGTGTGTTTGTTTGTGTGCGTGCGTGTGTGTGTGAGTGTTGTTTGTGAAATAATTGCTGAAATGCAGTTTTTATGACATTTAGATATACATGGTGAGAGAGCTTTGAATATTGGCTTGGGGTTGAGCTGGGTGAAGATATGGAATAAAAATGCTGTATTAGTTCGTTTTTCCCTCTCCCTTACCCTCTCTTTGTCTGGATAACCTTGTTGACTTTGGGATATCAATCCAAGATCTGTGCACTCCATTATTGCGTGTTTCTCTATAAGCTCTTCTTCATCATGTTATTATCTTCTTCCTTCCCTTATATGTTACACTAACACCCCCTCTCCCCACCCCCTATATGTTACACTAACACCCCCTCTCCCCACCCCCTATATGTTACACTAACACCCCCTCTCCCCACCCCCTTCTTTTCTTGCTTCTCCCTTTCTCAATCACCTCTTCTCCCTTCCCATTCTCCATTGTTTTCTGTGGCGAATGCTCATGATCGCATGATCGTACTTTCTCATAGTCCAGAGGTGCACTGAGTGAATATTACAAAGCCACTATTGAAATATAAAATTAGTTGTTTTTGTTTAAAATTTAATATTCTTTTTTTAGTTATTTTTATCTAAAATTTTAATATTCTTTTTTTCCTTCTTTGTCTGTTATATAGATGACGTAACCCCTCCACAGATTTCCATTTCCAGGGATTCCTTGAAACTACCATTGCAATTCTCCTCCAACAACGAATTTAGAAATGTATCTCTCACCAATTCAAGAAGCTATACGCTGGCCTGTTTCAAGTCGGGTGCTACTACTGTTGACATCAGATGGTTCCTGGGGGATAACCCAGTGGCAAACTCACAGCATGTCTCTGTTTCTGAGTCAGATGCTGATTTGAATCTTGTGTTCAATCCATTTATAACAGAAGACAGTGGGACTTATCGCTGTGAAATTGGTGTAGCTAAAGTTTCCATGGTGATCAGCCACAGTAAGTAGTAGCAGTCAATATCAATTTGGAGGCCCAGGGGGAGAGGGAAGGAGAGGGGGGGGGGGGGGGGTCATGTAGAGGTCACAAAGAACCTTTGTGAAGCAATGGTGTGCTAATGAGGCATGCATTTATGCATTAATGTGTGCTTATTGTTTGGTTAGTGGCGTGTTCGTGTCATTGCCAAGTGACATTTTTTATATTGTCTACATAATACACTTAATGGGGAGACTTCCTTAATCCATAAACTTAGCGTGACACTCTAGTTAATGACTGTAATGTGCATATGCATTGCCATAGATATGCTTAGAGCTAAGAATATTGTAATATATACCACTGGATTTCAAGTTAAATCTTTTTGTAACCTAGGGAATGGGTGGGGTTGGGTTGGTGGTGTGGAGTAAAGTGGGGTGGGGTGGGGTGGGGGAAGAAGATTGAGAATTAAATAGTTGATCAAACTGCTTATGGTCATGATTATCTATCATTTAAGGTGTCATAATGAGCTCAATATGAAATCAGTACCTATTTCTGGGGAAAGTTCTCTTGCTATGGAGATGTTGAATCTTTGTGGAATGGACAAGTTGAATTATTGTATAATAGACAAGTTGAATTCCTGTGGAATGGAGAAGTTTAATCATGTGGAATGGAAAAGTTAAAACCTGGTGAATGAATTCTTGTGGTATGGAAAATTGGATTATTGTGGAACAGAGAAATTGAATTCTTGGGCAGTAGTCATCACTGCTTCCTTGCCTGCCTGCCTGCCTGCCTGCCTGCCTGCCTGCCTGCCTGCCTGCCTGCCTGCCTGCCTGCCTGCCTGCCTGCCTGCCTGCCTGCCTGCCTGCCTGCCTGCCTGCCTGCCTGCCTGCCTGGTGACCCTCCAGCCAGTTGCAGAGGGTGTCTGCCATCTGGTGATCATGTTTGAAGCCTCACATGCTAACTTGGTACCCTTGTAGCACAGGCATTCCATTATCAGTAATTGAACAACAACAGCCTTATTTGTTTGTAAACAACAAGGCTGGTTGTTCCATTATCACTTGACACGCCTGTAATCATGTTTGTGTCTCTGTTACTAGCTAATGGATGTATTTGGGTGAGAGGGACAGTTTGAGAGAGCAGCTAACATCTCATGCATAACACCTCAGGATTGAAAGAGGAAGTGTAGTAAGCACTTAGCTGATGGAGCTGATAGGCGCTGTTATGCTGTAAATACTTAAAGACAGTTACTGTGTTTAAATTGGGATTGAAATCCAGAGATTGGTGAGATTATAAACGTGCAGGCTATGTCTATAACTATATTTTAGCCTATGGCTACCCGAAATAGCCCCTAGCCGTTTTAGGACCTGATGATTTAGGTTGTTGGGATAGGACTGAAATCGCTCATCCTGTTCGGCCTGCTACAGGCCTGGTGCAAACTGCCTATTTAAATATCCTTTAGCTTTCTTCTCGAACTTGTAAATATCTTAACTCCACTGCGACACAGCTGAGCTGTGTGGAGGAGAGGGTTTGTACAACCAGCTTGGTAAAGGGTGGGTGGAAGGTGTTGTGATGGTGGATGGTGGAAGGACAAGGCAATGGAGGAGAAGTGGGTAATATAATTTCAAGAGCATAGGTCAGTACCAAGTGCCTCCAAAATTTCAGAACTTCCCCCAAACTAACAACTTTGTCCCCAGGTCCCCAAACGTGGTACTGATTTGTCCCCAAAGTTCAGTACTGGGCCAGGCTCCCCTGACTTGAGTACATTGTGGGTTCATGCTTCACAGGCCGAAAAAAAATAAGTCGACCAATGTGAATTAGGAACTCAAAAATCTCGATTAACATTGGTCAGTTCATTTGTCAGCCTGTGGACCATGAAACCACAATGTGTCAGCTCTGATTACTGTGCTGTGTGCAGTGCTGATGTACCAGTGGACTGGCTAACGGCTTCTAGAGGTCATTATTCTTACTAGAGGTCATTATTCTTACTAGAGGTCATTATTCTTACTAGAGGTCATTGTTCTTACTTCTCTCCACAAGTTAAAGGCAGAAGCAATTGGTTTATATTGCTACGATGAGGGTACCACCATAGCAAAAATGATGAGGTACAGAAAAGTACCAAAACTTACACTCAGTGAAAGCTTGGATGATTTTTTGTAAACGTTATTGATAATAACACAATCTTTATTAACCGCAGTGGGTGTGGTTATGGGTGTGTTTTGGGTGTTCCAAACAAGTGATTTGGGCTGCCATAAGTTAATTATAGAGAAATGTGCAATAATGGAGTGCACAGGTCTTGGATTGGTATCCCAAAGCCAATTTGAAACAAATTGGCACCTGTGCAAGGAAGATAGAGGAAGTAACAATCTTGTCCTTTGATCTGTCGCAGATATTTCTAGAGCTAGTGACACAGGCATTTAGTGATGAGGTAGATAGCAAACACTATCTCCTTTCATGGCATACAGCCAGTGTTTCTATTTATGGTACACTTCCACCTGAAATATGAATGAACTCAACCACAAGATTTAGATTGTGAAATGTCTAATGCTTTATGTAAACAGGAGATGATTGTCTCCCCAGAATCAAGAGAAATTATTGAAGTTGGCTAGGGCGTGTATTGGTATAACGAAGTCAGAGATAGCAGCTGCAAATTCCGTCATTTTCAAGAGTTCAACATTTAGAATTCCAAAATTAAAAAAAAAAGCAAGTACATATATATATATATATATATATTTGTAATGCAGTTGAGCTTCGTGCCTTGGATGTCTAATATCAAGCTTGGTAATATTCATTTCTCACTATATATAATCCCTTTGGTGATTTTGGTCCGTGAAGGTTTTGAGATGAATTTTCATTCAACGAAGATGGTCAAGTGTGACTTTAATATAATAATTGTAGTAGTCCTGCTAGAGACAGAGATGGACAACACCAACCACCTTTAGTTCAGCCATGGCTTGGTATGTTGGAGTGGGCGACATGCAGTTATTGTAATATTTGTTTAATAACAGGCAGACTTGTTTGTCAACACAACTTTGATCACATGATGAGCTGTTGCTAGGGACTTTCAATAAAACTGATATTTGTTGGGGTTTTTTTTTTTTGGCATTTGGTTTGCTAATTAGTTGATTGTTTAGAATCACTTCACTTGAAGTAGAGAATAACGACATAATTTGATTGTTCTTTATGTGAAATATACACATGGTAAACAGAGGAAATTGGAGGATTAAATGGTGGGAAGAGAGTCAAGTGCTTGTAGCAGGCCGGAAAGGTTAATGAGTCATGAGCCTGTTGTCATGTTGATGTCATCTCAGATTTCTTTGCAACTGGAGCAGAACCACCTGGATGACCAGTAACAATTGTCTAGCCTGATTAGGAAGGACAAGGGATATGACAAGCCATGAGGTGCAAAATAGTTACATGACAAAAACCACTGGAGGGTTTGTTATGTGGTTAATCTTAATGTTGTATTCCATAGTCTTGCATGCACTCACCCAGGCTTTAGACAATCTGAATTTATTCCACTGGGGGGGGGGGGGGGGGGGGTCGGTGGGCACAAGAGTTGTCAGATGCTATTAATTAACCACCATGCAATGATACACAAGCACACCCCACTCCCACTGGACCACATTTGTTGTTTTATAGTATACATGCCTTCAAGGCAAAGACAGAGTCTGAAAGGAGTTGTTTCCATGCCCAAGTGGTTTGTTAAAGGTGTGAAGTGGTTTCAAGTGAATTCACCATTCTTTAGCCAGGCACATGCAATTCTATGTAATAACACAAATTATTTTAGTGAGAGGTCATTCAGAGGCCACTTTTCCTTTTTTTATGCTATTTTAATGATCAGAGATATCACACACATGACTCCAAATAATGTTCATGCTTGTTTGAGAATCATATGTAACATAAAAAGGAGAAAGAGAAAATACTTTTAATATATCGACCCCAATGAACTCTACCCAAGAATAATAGCATAAAACATGCACAAACTGCATTGGACATAATCTCCAGCTGTTAGGGTGCTTGTGGTGAACACATGGTTGTCTGGTTAATATCAGACAATGTATTCATGTTGGACCAACACCCACAGAATGGATATGCCTATTTGAAACTTTATGAATTTGACCAACTTAGTGCATAGCCAATGGAAGTTGACTTGGCCCATAGAGAACAACTTCATGATGTTTTCCATTAGCTGGTAATTGATCACTCTATGTAATGCCCAACTCAGGAAGTGATTTCTGGCACACAAAATTAATGACTGCTGCTAATTAATTTATGGAAAAGTATTTATTTGCTGCCAAAAAATTAATAGGATGTCATAACATGTTTCTTTGGCATAATGTAGGGACTAAAATAATGGAGTAATTAGTGTAAAACTGATATCAAATGTGCTCAGCTAAGTGCTGCAGTTCAGGGAGAGATGCAGAGGAATGCTCTCCAACAGATGTTTTCAGCCATTCCCTGAATGTGGGGGGTACTCCTGAAAGCACTTGTTTACCTGCGTGGCCGGTCACCTGATTGATGCAGGTGTTGTGGTATCCCTGAAGAATGCTGTTCCCACAGTCACATCCAGCAGCTCCAGAGTGGAGGCAAGCTCATTACAGAGATGAAGCTAATGTCTCCTGAGAAATGACCTTTTCCAAAATATCTTTGATCTGAATGTGTAACCCCCACCTTCAAATAGTTGGTTCATGCTTTAGTGGAGATGAAATAAAGAAAACAAACAAACACAATTTCTTACACTTCCACATTTTGTGATACTATTCATGCCGGAAGTGCTTCCTTGCTAATCGTGTTTGGTGTATTACTGAATTAGACCATGTAGTTAAGGAACTGGTTGGGATCTGGGGGCTTCTGATAATTGAAATGTTGATTAGGTAATGTTGCATCTGCTGATATCAAACTAACCAATTAAGGTTTTAACATCTTAAAATATACAATAGGTGTGATTAATTGCAAGTGGTTCGAGTATTTAGCTTTGAAGCAAACACACTCTTCCCCTTCCTGTCCCAGACATACCTTGAGAGTTGATATCATTAATCTGCATTTCCAATTAAACATGTAGGTGTGGCTTGATAAAAAAAGTCAATTGACTGTCAGTATTGTAATAATTGGGCTATCCACCGTGTTTAAAAATATCCACCATAAAGTCAGTGGTGAGATGGTTGGCATGGAGATAGTGCTTTGATACATGTCCATATTTTTTTTATTGCATGTCTGTATAAGGCAATTAACTTTTACTGTGAAGATCTTTATTAAAGTTTCATTTCTCCTGCTTTCCTTGACGAGGTCAGCCAGTATGGTTAGGTGTTGTTCCTGATTGACAACTTATTTTTATTTCCGTCAAAAATAAATTACAATTGTTTAGTTTGAATATGAACTGATTCATGCATTCAGTAGGTACATGTAGAAACACTGATTTCTTTCCTCCCACCATCATGGTGATGGTTTAGCTCTCTCTCTCTCCCACTCTCTCTCCCTCTCTCTCCCCCCCCCCCCCCCCCCATAATCCAGTTTCCTTCTAGGAGATGACTTAAGTCATGAGTAGTCACTTGTGTAGAAATATCCAATCAGCAGCATGTAATCTCGGTGTGTGTGTGTGTAGCTTTGTTTGTTTGTTGTTTTTTTTTTATACTTTGAGTGGAGGCAGCCGTTTACAATAACTGTTTATTTTGACTTATTGATGCTCCAATTGTCTGGAGGTGATACCAGAGCAAAGTGTTGTATAGCCCTAGTGCTATTGCACAGCTACTTCAGCTTGGCCACAAGGCCAATCCATAAAGACTGAATCACTTTCACCTACGCACGCCTCCTTAATGGATTCCTTTTCCATGTAGAAATGCAGTTACATAGCACAAAGCAAATGATCCCTTCACCCTCCCCTTCCTTCTCTCCTTCTCTCCTTCCTTTTATCTTTCGTGTCTTCTTTTTCTTTTAATTCTCTTCTTTCCACGTCTGTTCTTACTTTCTCCCCAGGCAACCCTGCGGTCACCACAACTGCTGCTAGTATTTATCCTGAGGGCAACACTCAGTCTCAGCGAGTCTCAATCAGTGCCTTCTACGATGGCGTTCCTTTACCAAGTGAAGCTGACATCCAGTGGACGTTCAACGGAGGAGAACTACCAGATGATGCTATAATCATCAGACATGATATTCTACTTAGCTTTACTTTGACCAGAGCCTTCACTGGCAACTATACGGTTGCCATCATGACCCCCGCTGGGGTAGCCTCCGCCACTACACAGGTTACTGTCACATGTGAGTAATCTGGAGAGTGAATCCTTTATTTGTAACAATGCCGTCAAACATAGGGGGATGTTTGTGAGATGTAGTTTTGAAAGACATTGGGTTGAATTTTATGGTGTAAAAATGTGTGCTTGTGTGTATTATGTCATACTCATTGCTAAACGTTAAAAAAAGTTGCATAATCTCTTTTTTTTTTAAGAACCAAATTAGCTAAATTTAACATGCACACTGGTTGGATATATTTTGTAGTTGGCTGTAAATATCTGTTTATGGGACGACGCTCTGTAGTCTGGATGCTATGCATTGCACGCAAACACAGCAACTGTAGACTTGGTTACTTTTTCAATATTTTGTGGTAATGGTTGTCAGTGGCGTGTGCTATCAGTGGGCGTCTTGTGAAATCATCTCAATTGTGCACTCTTGTGTTGGGTGTGGTTTTGAAGCGATTATGTCCATCGGGTGATGCTCATGGAGCCTCACTCCTGATTGGTTGAATTGAGATGTGCATCATTGAGTGGATTTATTAAAATTCATACTGATGAGTGGTCGATGTAGAGTTGTTGCTGTTGTGACTAGGTATACTGTTGCCAGGTGTTTCCATGACAACTGATGCTACAGGTACAAGTTGTACACCAAATGGAATATTCGACCCAAAGCAATTTTATTATTATCCATATTACTCCATATAAGGCATTTTTCCTAAACATTTTGTTGTTGTTGTTGTTGTTGCATGTTGTAGGGGCAGAGGAGTAGTGCTATTGTTGTGGTCAAGGAGCTGAGAGCTGGTTCCAACCTCAACTGTCAAGATAGTGTTTGACTCAGCAATGAGTTTTATATTCATTTCTTTGTCCGCTTCATTGTTCAAGAAATCTTTGTTGGCAGTTCTTGACTCTTATGGAGGCAACTCGTGTCTAGATTCTTGGAGTGACACATGGTAGAAATTGAAACCTTTTCAAGACCAGTTGCCTTTGTAGTTCTTGACTTGCTAACAAGTTGTGGTCACCTGATTGTCATTGTTCATGTACTTTGGCTGCATCAGGTGACCTGGCTGTTGGGGCATGTGGTGGCACATGGCAGCTGGTCTGGACTCATGCTGGAGTTTTACACCTTACCAGATTATCTCCACTGAGTGTTGTTATGATTTCTGAGTGTTGAGGAGAGAACACGTGTGGAGAAGGCAATACAAGGCATTTTAATCGAGGGAAATTCTGTGCCTTGAATCTTTAGTCCCATTAGTGGAGTGAAACGTTTTCTTGCAAGATAAAGTATCTCCTTCACCTCACCACCCCCTCCACACACACACACACACACACACACACACACACACACACACACACACACACACACACACACACACACACACACACACACACACACACACACACACACACAACAATTCCTCATTGGGCTGACGCAAGGTAGTTGAAACCCTAAGGTCATTCTTTTTTTTAACAACTCACTCATTGACTTCATTTGGAGGAGTTCCTGATGTACAAGCAGTCTATCTTCTCTCTCTCTCTCTTGGACGGGTTATTAATTAATAGTGGTTTGTGTATATGATATCAACAGTATTTCTTTCAGGGACTCTCTAAATAGGAATAGGTTTTGTGGTGCTTCAGACCTTGGGCAGTATACATAGAGAGGTGACCATTAGCCTGGGGGTATGGAAGTTTGAAGAGTGTCATCTTCAAGGTTTCTTCTTTGGCCTTGCTGTGGTGAGCTGAGCTTGGCTTGACAGGGAAGAGTAGATCCTGGTTGTCTAATGTGTGGTTGTGTTGGAATGAGTGCCATCCTTTGGGCTGAAGAGAAAATGTTCTTAGACATCTCTACGACAGCTCTACAGGGTAGGACAGTGTGTTGTGTGTGTGTACACAATACAATATAAAGCAGTAGTTAAACAATACACAATACAATACAATAGAATGAAATACATACACAACACAATGCAACTCAATACAATATCTTAAGTACATACGTAATACAGTTCACTGTATGTATGATAAAACATAATACAATATAATGAGCACACACAATACAGTACCCAACACAATTCAACTCTATACAATATCATAAGTACATACACAATACAGTTCACTGTATAATAAAACAATGCAATATAATGAGCACACACAATACAGTACACAACACAATACCCAACATACACAATAATGTGCAAAAAAAACAACAATATAATACACTACAATACACAACATAATTCAATACACAATAGGACAGTACAATGAGGAGGGGGAAATGGGGCCATATTAGCATGTTCTTTGTTCAGTCTGAGCATTACAAATGCGCATACCTGTTCCTGCAAGTGCAAGGAACTCACAATTGTGTATAGCACATTTCAAGCTCACTACTACGTCTAGCTCCCTTAAGCCTAAACTGAGATGGTAGTTTGATACTCACATACTTCATTCATGAATGTCTGTTTGTGTCTATCATTCCGTGTCTGCCTGCATTGATATGTATCTACCAATCTCTTCCGCCAATCTTATCTATCTATTCCCCCCCTCGAGTAGAAGGAGCAGTCTCTATAGGGTAGGCGCAGATGATTATAACTAGCAGGGCTATTTGTGAGGGTTTTAAAGAATATATACCTACAACCTAGTTGATTATGCCTGTGTGATTTAACCTTGTATTGCACAATATAAAAGAAGTAATCTGTTTCTCTCCATTGACATTGGTAGGGCACATGTATTCAGTGTACAATTACTCCTCACATCCCGGGACGTCCCCGGGAAATAATAAAGCTTTATGTCATTATTATTATTAGTTTTTATGTGTGAGGCAGGTCATTTCAAACAGCTTTTGAGCTATTGAATCATAATTTATCTTCATTCTCTCTCTCTCTCTCCGTCTTTTTTTCTCTCTTTCTCTCTCTACATACTTTTTTTTTGACAGCAGCATGGTTGCTAAATGACTGTAGCTTCTAAACTTGTCCTGCTTATCTGAGAATTTAGATTTGACGACCCTTACCCACATAAGTAAGTGAAACCCGTGTAAGTATACAGTGAATAGCTTTTTAACCAGTGCAACACTTGACCAGCTTGCAGTGGTTGAAGCAAGCAGTCCGGCTCCTCTCACCCACCTTCCTCCAGTGTGAGGCTGCATAGGTCAGCTGGCACACATGTGACTGGTCATGTGCAGTCTAGTGCATCTATTAGAAGTTTCATGGTTTCTATTTTAAATGGAAATCAACTTTTTGTCAAACTATTTCCTTTTGAGGTTGTCTTGAGTCTGCCAGAGAAATTCCTGCCTAAACTAGAATGCCAATACTAGTAGCCCATGCTAGGCAGTGTAAGTGAATGTACTTTACCTGATATAATATGGTTCCAATTGATTGATAACTTACCCTTTCTTTTCCTGTACTGCATATTGCAGCTGCTTGAGTCAAAAAGTCCAGCAATGGAGCCTAAATCTGCTCGTCATCTCTTTCCTTCATTTTTATATTTCTCAAACTGTAAACTCTTTCCACGACATACTTATTGTAGAGTGCTGAAGCTTGTTTCAAGGCTTTCAAACCAGAAAGAGGCTCACAAGACGTTTTGTGGTTATGCGTCTGTGAACATGTGACCATTCAAGCAAAACAATTTGTTGTTTGCATGCACTAATCTGAAAGCAGTTTTAGTTCGCAGTTATAGTGTACATACGTCCAGTTGATGCAACACGATGCAATGGACGAGGCGTTGATCAAACTCGATCCCACTCTTTTCTTCCATTATATGGAAACTTTCTTCCTTGAGAGTGAAGCCATTTCGAGTGTTCCCTTAAGTGCCTTTGGGCCATTGTGGTTTAGAAGTGTTGTTGGTTACAAAACCCGTGTTGTTCTTACCGGCCTTAAACGCACCTCTTCTCTGTCTGAGTCACAAATCATGTCTTTGTCAGAAATGCACTCAGACGTGTCTTGTGCGTGATAGACACTGGCAAGCAGTTGAGTGGGTGTTGCTAGTCTATTTATACACTTAATATGTTATTGTCCTGATGGGCATGTGCAGTCTATCTGACTCTAAGTGGCAAACATGGACTCCTGTAGAGATGTATCTCAGATACTCCCATAGTGAAAAGTAGGCCACTTGTGACTGCCTCCCATGGAGCTAAATTTTTATCAGTTAGTTGCAATTAGCCACATGGATACGTGGTTATATATATTGGGTGTTGTGAATGTTAGTATTCACCATCAAAGTTATTTCCACATTCTTAGAATTGGTGTCAATATCATACTGAGTGAATGTTTACAACAGGTGGGGAGTCAACATTGGATCAACTTCACATTGAGATTGTGGACGTACCATGTCAACATCACATCGGGTTGAGGCCAGTTGAAGTAGGTTGACAATAGCTCTATGGGGACACACACCGGATCAACATCACACTGGGTTGAGGCAGGTTGAAGTAGGTTGACTATAGCTCTATGGGGACACACATTGGACCAACACCACACTGGGTTGTGGCAGGTTGAAGGAGATTGACAATAGCTTTATGGGGACACACATTGACTATAGCTCTATGGGGACACACATTGACTATAGCTCTATAGGGACACACATTGGACCAACACCACACTGGATTGTGGACGCATCATGTCAACATCACACTGGGTTGAGGCAGGTTGAAGTAGGTTCACAATAGCTCAATCACACTGGGTTGATTGAAGATTTGTAGTATACATATTTTAGATCAACATTAAAAGAAGTGAAGCTTGGTTTAACATAACTTTTCGAGAACACACACTGAATCAATGGTACATGGATTAATATAGAGTTAAGTTAATGGAGGATATGTAGTGGGTTGATATCACTCTGCTCTGGGTTAAACTGATATGGAGAATCTTAGGAGGACCAGGTCAAGTTGGTTTGTTGAAAAAGTCGATTGAATATGAGTTAATGATATTATTGGACAGAATAAGGTTGAAAGATTAGATATAAATAGCTAGTACCATTCCAACTTAGGATATAGTTTGGTCTCAGTTCCATTCCATTATTGTTCTGTGGGGGCATGTGTAACACGTAAGATATACAAATATGTCCTCTCAATCAATGACTGGATCTGTGCCCAAGTGAGGTCAGAGATCACACATAAGTTCTTCTATATCCTGATGCTGGTGTGGCAGAACATATTTAGTTGTAGGCAAGCAATTGTTGATGCCTGACTGTGGTCACTGAGCATTGCCGTGTCGATGCATTGTTAGTATGTCTACATCTTTGAACACGTGTTTGCTTGCGTCCTTTACTGGGGAACACATGTTACATGTCATAATACATTATGACGTTGTGTTTGTGTGTTAGCCTACAATGATACAACCTCTGTGTACTGTTCATTGGGCTTGCTAGGAAATTTACCAAGGAGGGGAGGGGATAAAATAAAGAAAATGTAGTGTATGTGGGGGGGGGGGGGCAAGTCACCACTCCAATGGAAGTTAAAAACTACTAGAAGGCAATTGAAGCCTCCGGCATGATAGCTTGCCGGGGAAATGCTTGGTAGGCCCACCTTCGGTGGCTGTAGTTACGCTACATAAAAGTAAAGGCATTTGAAGTTGAAGCCCAATTTTGAGCTTAAGGTTCTCCTTCAATCTCTAAGGGGGGCACAAAACAAAATCCAAAGGGCAAGTGCTCCCTCTGCCCCCACCTTAAAAATACCCCTGCTTGCTATTACAGCTGCTTTTTAGTTGAGTTTTGGATAATAAAAAAATTTATGAATATATTTTTTAAAAATGAGGATTTAGGGTTTCTTTAAAAAGTTTGGGGACAAGAATGATTATAGCTACTCAACAAATAGGTTCCAATTTAGGGCTGGAGATAGTCTTTGGGTGTTTAAAGGGCAAATGCAATGTAACTGTTGCTTGCCTGTCCAGCTGCTCTGAGAATAAAGCCCTGGAGGATATTAGCCGCCCTGCAGTTGCTGAAGCAATCATTTCTGCAAACAGCTCTCCACTCCAATTGTACCCAAACGCAGTGCAAATATGAAATGTTGAATCCAACTTCTACTGTGTATGTGCATAGAATATTGACACAAGCTAAGCCACACCCACTTTTGAACATATATGATGCAGTTTCATGTCGTGACATGTACGATCATTTATTTGCTTCTGTAGAATTTAGTATCATAATTTGTAGGGCTTCCATTATATTTAACGAGTTTTAACATGTTTTAATTAGTGACCTTCATTTTCATGCAGTCAGTCCGTCTGTTGTTCTCCAATCGTCTGCGAGGGATAATTACGTTGGGGAGGGGGCAATGCTCAACATCGCATGCTCAGATGAAGTAGGTGTTCCCCGACCAACCTTCCACTGGGTCATTAACGATGTGTTTATGGATCAGTCTGGTCAGTTCTGTACAAGTTGTTCTCCTTGTAGTGTTATTGATAGTGGTAGGGCATGTTACATGTAGTGTCTGTATGATTGCATTATTGTCACCTGTATTTGTACAAGTACAAGAATGAGTGTTTGTTCTGTACTTCTTTTGAATCATTGCTTCCTTTGATGCTAAACTAGTTTTGATAGGCATGCTCATTTGTCCCAAGTTATATTACAACCTATTGTCTTTTCTCTCTCTCTCTCTCTCTTAGTTCCAGCCCTAGTCCTAGCCCCAGCCCTAGTTCTAACCCTAGCCCTAGCCCTAGTTCTAACCCTAGCCCTAGTTCTAACACTAGCCCTAGCCCAAGTTCCAGCCCTAGCCCAAGTTCCAGCCCTAGCCCAAGTTCCAGCCCTAGCCCAAGTTCCAGCCCTAGCCCAAGTTCCAGCCCTAGCCCAAGTTCCAGCCCTAGCCCAAGTTCCAGCCCTAGCCCTAGTTGCAGCTCTTGTCTTAGCCCTAGTTGCAGCCCTAGTGAGAGTCCATTTAGGATTAGTATGATATTTTAATGCAAACATTTAATACTTTTTTTTTGTGCAAATATTTGTACAATAAAACTTTCTGACCATAGGGATGGTGCTGATTGGTTGGCCAATCAAGTTCCACCTCTGCAGCAAAGATATACATTAGTATCCCTGACTGTTCAGTTGGTGCTGTGCCCGCATAGACACTGATGTGTGTGCGCGTGTGTGGTGTGGGTGTGTGTGTGTATCCCTTGCAGGCAATGGCGTTGTCATTCTGGATGACTCCAACGTCACTCACGCCGTGCAGCGACTGCTGATCAATGCAATCAACTTCAACCAGGGAGGAGTCTACGTCTGTGTGGCTGACAACTCCCGCACTCTCTCCAACAGTCGCAACGTCCGAATCACAGTTGTGGGTGAGTTCTAAATGGAAGAAGGGAGGGTCTGAAGAGAGAGGGAAGGAGAGGAGAGAAATAGGGAAGGGAAGAAGGGGAAGCCGGATAGCTATGAGGGTGAGGGAGAAGAAGAAAGCAGCATGAGGTACCATAGTAACCATGGTGACCATGGATTAGCCAGTGAGTATGGAGTTATTGTTGTGTATGTACATATCTACAGGTCCTCCTCTGCCCCCCAAGGGCATTACGTCCACCCTTACCTCATCATGTCACATGACTGTTGACTGGGCTCTCTCTCAGCCCGCTGATAACAACACATACGCAGACTCTGACAACTTCAAGATTGAGATTCAGTTGGTAAATATTGATTGGATTCCTCTTTTGGAAAGGGATAGGGATGTCAGTTCGGGAACCGTCCTGGTCTTATTCAATGGCCTTAACACTTCTTTCTACCTGAGAGGTCGATCTTTCAACTCCACCTGGGGAGTTAGTGAATACTCTACTGTTTATGGCCCATTTGTCGCCTACCCTAGTAATGAAGTCCCTGTACCAACAGACGTGTCTGCGTCTCCCAATGGGCCGCTTTCTCTCGAAGTCACTTGGTTTCTCTCAGGCGGATGTTACCAGATTGTCAGCTTCATGGTTGTGTGCATGGAGGAATCACCTAGTAGTGCAGAAGTGCAGATGTTACTTATGAGTGCTGTTTTTTCAACTAGCTTATCAAATCTTAAGGCAGACACATATTACAACTGCCAAGTTGTGAGCAGAGTGAGGGGGAGGAATACCACTGATCTCTCAGATAATCTCGAGCTGGAGAGGGCATCAGCTATTGTGAAAACTTTCACGTTTCCCATGAGTGAGTTACATTGCATTACATGACCTGACACTCCATGTGAGACTCACACACTCGTCAATCTCGTTCAGTCAGTACATCTATCACGCACACACATGCACACACACGCACGCACACACACACAGGTGTGTGCTTTCCAATCATTACTACCCTCGCCAATCTACCCTTTACCATCAAATAGTTGACCTTTACCACCTATGACCCCTCTCTACCTCCCCCTCCTCCCCAACTATAGTTATAGTTAGTGTTTCTATGGTGCTAACCAGTTTGATTTCACTATAAGTGTCAAAACACTTATGTCCAATCCTGTGGTCAATGTATTGGCTTATCCCTAAACAAAAGTGAGTTCCTGTGGTTAATGTATTGGGTTATCCCTAAACAAAAGTGAGGTCCCTACAGTGCCTGAAACTAAGCTCCTTCATGCTGAACACCATGTAGTGGTTACTTTTGATCTAACAGGTGACTTGAAAACAATCACTGACCAAAAAAAAAAAGGTTCATGAGTGAACTACTAGGCTTGATGGGCAGATTATGACCTTGCCTGCATCTGGACAAGTGTAATGACTTCATTCTCTAGTTAGTGGAAAGACCATAACTATTGTGGCAAGATCATACTTTTCTCCCTTTTTTCTTCCATCTTTCAACTGCTCTTTGGACGTTTCCTCCTACACGTCTGATGTAGTGCCATAAGTATCGTTGGTATCCTTGTGGTTATTGTTACACTAATTATTATGGTTGTTATTTTATGATTGTGTAGTTAAGTTAGTTCTTCTGTCTTGTGGCTCCCCCAGTGAAGAGATTTGTGTCTGACTCTACCCAAAGTTTGAACTATTCGATGAATGTCTTCCTCTCAGTCCACAGCTAGCCTCTTGGAGGCATATCCATTAATTCCCTCCCTCACCACCCACCCCTTGCTTCCTTCCTTTCTCTTTCCTCGCAGCTCCTGCCCCTCCAGCCCTGCCACAGTTGCTAGGCAGCAAAACCACAAGCAACTCCTTCACTGTCACTTTCGCTCTACCTAGCAACTCTGAAGTCATTGGGTAAGTGGTCTGCTATGCATATACATGCATACGCACTCTAATCCTGGCCCAATAGAGTATAATAAAGTCCTCCCCCCCCCCCCCCACCCACCAATGAAGTGGGCCCTTTTCTCATAGTTACTCAATAAATACACATAGTACAGCTTCAAATGATTTTCTTTAAATGGTGAGAAAAGGGCCCCCTTTTTAAGAAAGAAAAACCATTTGAAGGCACTGTAGCATAGAAAAAAAAGTATCGACTCCTTACACACGCACACATGCACATATGCGCACACAGAGACAGACACACACAAACACACACACACACATGCACATTCCTTCTTCCTTTTCTCTCCCTCCTACTTTCCCATCTCTACCATACCCTGTTCATCCTTGCCCACTCCCTTATCTCCTTCCATTTACACACTCACTCAACTCCCCAGCCATTACCAAGTCATCGTCCTTCGTCTGGTAGACGGTACACCTCCTCTAACACACCCAGACACCCTCTACCCTGACAACACGTCTTTCTCCTCCTGCAACACCATCAACAGTGCGGACAATGACGGGCCATTCCAACCTTACGTTGCTGCTGAGAAGTCTGCTGCTGAATTTGTGCCCCAAAACTTTGTTATCGGAGGAGTTGATGTCACGAGTGGTAATAGCAGGGTGTGTAATGGGGAACTTCTGTCAGGTGTGACTTACACAGTCTTTCTGAGGGCGTTTCCTTCCACGTTGGGTGAGCGGAATGCGTCTTCATTGCAGGAAGGAAGGCAGAGACGTCAAGCTTCATCTGAGAGGCAGTATGTGGTGTTTGCTTCCAGCAGTTTCCTGACGCCAGTTACTACCGGTGAGTGATGGAGGGAGGGAGGGGTGAGTGAGGGAGGAGAGAGGTAGGAAGAGAGGGGGAGGGTGGGGGAGAGAGGGAGGGATGTGTTGTGTGGGTATGACTACGGCGATGATTGTGCAGTTAATCTAATGTGTTGCAATGTTGCAATGTATACAGTTTTGATAGAACTATAGCAAGTAGTGCTCTCTTTTTTGTGTGTGCAAATATACTATTTGGATTCACAAGGTTCTTTTTTCATTAAAAATATTTTTTATAATTCTTTTATTTATTCATTGATTTATTGATTTATTTGCCTATTTATTATTTTTCTAAGAGTGGAGGGTTTTCAGCAGGAATAGTATGCTCATAGATTAATGCCACTTAGCCCCACTCTGCCCACCCACTCCACCCACCTGGTGCACATGGTTGGGGGGGAGGGGGAGGATTGGGGATTGAGTGCAGGTGCTATTTTTGTTGTTTACTTCAGCTTGTTTTTGTTTGTTTGTTTGTTTTTATTTTTGTTTTTATTGTTATTTTTAGCTTGTTTTTGTTTGTTTTTTCCTTGTTTTTGTTTGTTTTGTTCTTTATTTTTAGCTTTTTTGTGTTTATTTTTATCTCCTTTTTTGTTGTTGTTATTTCCAATATTCCGAGTACAATCGTACTATGTAGTCATCATACTCTGTAGGGTCTGGATCTGGTGGCATGCAGATGGTAGTGATCATAGCGGTGATAGTCGTGGTGGGGGCATTGCTGCTGCTCACAGCTGTGCTACTGGTCATCCTCTGCGTCTACATCAGGAGGAAGAAGAGGGAAGGCAACCATGACCTTGCTTATCACGGCTCAGGCAACTCCTCTCTCTCCAGTCTGTCCAGCTGCAAGAATGAGGACACACCAGACTTGGCCAAGAGGATGAACGGGAGAAGGAAGCACAAAACGATGGAGTTCAAGGTCCGCGAAGATTTTCCTGATCATACTGAAGTTCCGTTTGAGCTGAGTGGAGAGATCCGTAGAGACGACTTCGCTGCCCATGTGGCCAAGTTTGATGAGCAGAGACAGTTGCTATTCCAGGAGGAGTTTGATGTGAGTGGAGGAGGTGGAGCTTGAGAGGGAGAGGGGGGGGGGGGGGAGAGAGAGAGGAGGGGGGAGAGAGAGAGGGGGGGGGGGAGAGAGAGGGGGGGGGGGAGAGAGAGAGGAATTACTGGGAGGATGAGAGAGTGAGGGAGAAGAGTCTGGTAGGTAGGAATTGTGGGATATAGGAGAAATAAAAGATGGTGGAAGAGGGAAGAAGAGGAAACAAAGTGTAGTGAAGGATATGACCATTTGGGATAAGATACGACAGGAACAGCAACAGATGAGATGTATACAGTTTGATAATATGTGGAAGAACCATACTTTTATGTAACTTAAACATACACACGCGCGCGCACACACACACACACACACACACACACACACACACACACACACACACACACACACACACACACACAAAATAAAAACAATTTTTTTCTCTTTGAAAGTAAGAAATAGGCACCAGGTCCATCTCGATCACTTGCTCCAGGCACTTCAGTTACATCAGGTACTGTATTAATGTTGAGAGGAGAGGGAGGAATTGGACCTGGTGTATGTGGACATGGAGGATGTGAAGGGGGAGGAGGAGGAGTTTTCATGTTTACCATATTTATGATTTGTTTTTTATTGTTCCATTTGTAGTGGATCACCAAACACTCTCCGTGGTTGAATGCTGAAGCCAGCGAAGACCCCATCAATGACAGCAAGAACAGATACAGTAACGTCACTGCATGTGAGAGTTCCTTTGTGTGGCTGGTGGTGATGCTATGTATATGTAGTGCTCTACTGTTATTTTGTGGACCCTATTGACCTCCAAGTTGATATCCCTCACTTTGCTTGTTTGAAGTGGTAGCTTAGCAACCACTTGATGGGGATGTACTCTCCTATCAACACCATATTGGGTTGGGGTACTGTATGTCTTGTGTATAGATAAACACATGGTCCACATTGTATTTGACTAGTGCAAGTATTGAATTGGTATTAGTGTGGCATACGGGGAACACCCTAGGATTTCCCCTTCCCGAGATAAAGTTCCTCTGCAAAGAGTAAGATACCATGAAGCATGTGTTACATAAAGCAGCTTTTATAATATATAGCATGCAAAATAGTCATGCTCATAGTTGGCTGACTGCCCAAAACACACTAGAATTCATCTCAGGAAATGATCTTGTATACTCTTTGGGACGCGCGCGTGCACACACACACACACACACACACACACACACACACACACACACACACACACACACAGGACGAACATCAGATTGTACTGATGTTGGCAAAATTAGCCTTTTTGCTGTTGTAATCATGGTACCTGTCTTCTGTGTTTCATTGTCACGCAACCATCATCTGTAACCATTATTTGTGTCTCTGTCTGCAGTTGACCACAGCAGAGTAAAGCTGTCCTCCTTGCCGGGCGTGGCCTGTTCTGACTACATCAATGCTAACTTCATTACCGTTAGTACTAATTGGCTTACACATAAATTGGTTGTCAAAGTATCCAACCACAATACCTCATGCTGGCGAACAAGTTTGTGAAAGTAGACTAAAAAAGGTGGAGCAGTGTGTGGGGTGGGAGAACATTTATGGTGAATTCACTGCAAGTGTTAACAAGATCTTGCCGTGATCAACTTCATATGAGCTGGTCTTACTGTAGATCTCAACTATCTTTCTCTTAGCTCCCACATTTATGCAGTATCCTTTTCTTGGTTTTGTTCTCTCTCTCTCTCTCTTTCTCTCTCTTCGTCCTCAGGGTAGTTATCCCAAGGAGTACATCGCAGCACAAGGTCCCCTGGAGCAAACTGTTGATGATTTTTGGCGGATGGTGTGGGAGCAGAGAAGCACTAGCATCGTAATGCTCACTAATCTGGTAGAGCTTGGCAAGGCAAGTCTCTGTTTGCCTTGACTGACCTGCATGACCTCCAGAGTAGCTGCAAAACAGTGTGTGGTGGTGTCTTGATGCATTATAGAATGATATAATGAATGTTACAATACCCCAAATGGTATCTTCCATTCCCTCTCTCCCACATGGGGAAACACACTTACATCAAATGGTGTGTACCCTTTAAATATTATTATACCAGTGCATTACAAAATCTTATACATCACAAAGTCCTGTAGAAATTACTTACCTAAATTACAGGTGGTGTTCTTTAAGCACTAAACACTGTTTAAATGAATTAAAATTAATTACTGTTATTGCCCATTCCTTACACATAGCAAATTATTTTTAGCATAAACTGAACAATAACTCAGGCTAGCCATCCTAATTGGCTGTTAATCTTTATTAGTCTATTGTCCCCCCCCCCCCCCTCCCCACCTACGTCATCAAGCAAACAAGAAATCACTAACCTTATTATAATTTGGTACATATTTTCAAGGTGAAGAAATAGATCAATGGATCGTTATATTTAATGTCAAAAATTCCTGGCATAATTATGGATAAGTTGTCCATGACAAAATATAAATTTTTGGACATTAATGTGTGCAGAAGTAAATGCAAGAAATAATATTGTTTTCCAAAAAATGAAGGAGTTTACAAGTAACAGTAAGTAGTATCTATTCTGGATCTAACCTTTACTGTACAATTTCATTACAATGGAATGTTCACACCTTTGCTGAAAATCTAGTGCACCTCTTTCATTTTATTACCTGCATCAGTAACTGGGGCTGCATCACACATACATATGCACACACGCACACACATGCCCGACATACATACACACACTCACATGCACGCACACACGCGCACACACATTGTCAGAGGTATATAGAAATATGCCTTGAGTTTGAAGAACCATTGACATGAGAGAAAAAACTCATGCTTAACAAGAACAATGGAGTAAATGGTTTGAATGAGTTTATTGAACAAAGGGCTGGTTCAACTAAACCCATGGAGAAATGGTTAGTTCTAACCTTACCAAGATCATCACCTAAAACATCCTTGACAGACATCAACTTCTCATGATTGCATGAAACTTGACTGAATTAAACACACAAGCACATGGAAATAGCATGAACAGAAATTCAACTCTTACCATATGAAGACACCATCACACTCAGAACAAGAAAGAAAAACTGAAAACAAAAATTTTATTACTTAGACAAATCTGTGGCACTGTTGTGGCCCAAGTAATGATGATATGTGGTGTGAACTGCTCCCCCCCCCCCCCCCCCTCTCAGGTTCCCTCCTTTGTGTAGAATTCTGTTTCATGGGCTCAAAAGTAACATTTTCCTTCCTTGACAAGAAAGTGTTTAATCAGATGGTTCAATAGGCGTTTGGTTTGTAGTTTAGGTCTGTTTCTCTCTTTCTTATGACCAAAGTTGATCTAAGGTTTTGGTTGAAGCCTTTGAACTTCCACAGCTCATGTAATAACTAATTAGCTTGTTTGATGTATTCCACCTGACCTCACCATTCTGCATGAATCAGCTGCTACACTACACAAACTAAAGAAGAATGCAGGTGTGCTTCAAACCCGTGGGTAATGGGTAGGTACATGTTCAAAAGTACAATGTAATAGGTATATACATGTTCAAAAGTACAATGTACACTTAGTACACCTGCATTCCTTGACTCCAATAGAGCTAAGATGGCATGCACACAATTCAAACTGTTCATTAAGTAAAATTATATGACTTAGAACTTTCAAGTGTCAGAATTTATAATGCCTATTGTGTCCAAATAGTTATCTTTATCAGATGCCCACAGTGCTCTGGTTAACTGGAAAGTCAACTGGTAAATGTAGAAGTACACAGCCACGTATACCACACAATCCTGGCATATGACAGGCACATGTTCTTGGCTAACAAATCCAGTTTCTTATGGGATTTTTCAGTTTCTGGTGTATATCACCTAGTGTCTAATCCTGGATTAATTCTTAAATAAATGTTTTATTTGTGTAGATTGATCATTTAATTCATTAATTGTTTTATGTTTTATTTTTCAGACCAATTGTTCAATTTATCCTTTTTGTGTTCTATTTGCTCAGACCAACTATTTAATTAATTGTTTCTTGTTTTCTTTGTGTAGATTAAGTGTTCAATTTTTTGTATCGTTTTTCATTTGCTCAGAACAAGTGTTCCCAATATTGGCCCAATGCCAGCATGGCCAAGTTTGCCTATGGAGCCATTTCTGTCACTCTGGAAGCCACTCACACTTTCCCAGACTACACCATCAGAACACTCTCTGTGATGTTGGTAAGGGGTCACCATATTCACAAATGCATCAAGCTTGCTGATAACTCTGTCATTTTACTAGCTGAGCTATTCCTTACTAACACACTTTTCTATGCAAAGGCTGGATGTTTGCTTCGAGCCATTGGAAATTATTTTAATAGTTAGATGTTACAGAATGGGTCTCTATGTCATCAACTTTACATTTATATCTGGCCATCTTGTCATAACTCCATATTTTAATTATCCATAAAAGAAATCTTGGGCTGGTTCATATTTTATACAAAAGTAAACACACATAAACACAATCAAGTAATTGAGTGCACACACTTGCCCACGCACACTCACATGCACGCGCACACACAGTCACATACTCTTGCATGTGCACACACATTTACATATGCGCGCACGCGCACACACACACACACACACACACACACACACACACACACACAAAGTTAAGTAATTTACATAACTAATTGGATGGTGTCAGTATCAGACAATTCCTTTCATGTATTGTCTCTATCAGGACAATTCCAGTGAGTCTCGAAGAGTCCTTCAGTTCCACTATACAAAGTGGCCAGACTATGGAACGCCAAAACTAGCGGCCCCACTCCTGAACTTCCTCAAGATAGTCCATGAGTCGAATAGTCAAGAGACGGCTGGACCAATTATTGTTCACTGCAGGTGTGTGTGTGTTCAAGTGTGTGTGTGTGTTCGAGTGTGTGTTTGAGTGTGTGTGTGTGTTTGAGTGTGTGTGTGTGTGTTTGAGTGTGTGTGTGTTCGAGTGTGTGTCTGTTCGTGTGTGTGTTGTGTGTGTTCGAGTGTGTGTGTGTTCGTGTGTGTGTGTGTATTCGAGTGTGTGTTGTGCATGCATGTGTTTGTGTGTATGGTATGCATGTGTGTTCAAGTGTGGTATGTGTGTGTTCTAGTGTGTGTGTGTTTGCGTGCATGGGCTGATTAAATTACAGAATGAGACTAATTGTATATCTTCCCAAGCTCAAAAGGTGAGCACTTATTTTAATTCCTCCCTTAGTGTGATGTGAGTTATAATCATGTTGTCATGGAGACAGGGATGTGTCAGTGTGTTTTTAGAATTAATCAAAACTTCTTTTTTTAAAAAATTATTATTTTAATGTAGTTAACTCTCTTAAGTATATCATTGGTAGTGTTCACAGTAAATCAAGATGTGACCACAAGTTAATTGTGATTCCATCTCTTAGTGCTGGTGTGGGCAGATCTGGTACAGTGCTCACCATAGACCACTGCCTACAGAAGCTCCGCACACACGGCGTGGTTAACATCGGCAGCTTTGTGCAGCAAATGCGTCAGGAACGCAGTCACATGGTCCAAACAGACCAACAGTACACCTTCATCCACTACGCCATCTTGGAAGCCATCACATACGGAGACACATCGTTTGAGGTTGATAAGTTCGTGGGATCTTACATGGAGATGCAGACCCAAGAGAGCGGTTGTGAAGGTGACCAGATGATCTTGGAGAAGGAGTTCCACAGACTTGGGACAGTGAAGACCATGGTCAAGAAGAGCTCGTTCCAGAACCGAATTAGAGTCAAAGGGGCACCACCAAGGCATTTCAATTCTTCTTGTGAGTTTCTGAAGAATTATTTTTAAAAATCTATCTATCTATCTATATATAATTTTTAAAAAAATCTTTTTTTAATCTTCAAGGCACTAATTATTTTTCACTGTGTGATAATTTTTTTTGTTTTTTTAAAAATGGTTAATAAATATTATCTAATAAACTACTCTATGTATAGAATATTGGGAGTTCTGTGTGTATCCAGCCATTCCTTGTCCTCCGTCATCATCACTGTACCTCCCCACCCACCCACCCACTCACCTGTCTACTCTTCCATCCTCCAAATGACTTCTTTTATTTCCTCTCCCCTTCCTATTCTCTATCTTCCTTCTTTTCTCTTTCACCCTCCCTTCTTGCTCCTCCCTCCCCCCGGGCCCTCCTTTCCACAATCTCTAACAGTCCATGGAGGTACCTCTGGCAGTTCTACCCAGGCTTATCTAGGACACATTCTGGACAGCTACAACCAGGCGTCCATGTTTGTCCTCATGGAAGGCCCAGATAGCCAGACAGCCAGCAAGTTCTGGGAGGTGGTGTGGGATCAGGGCTGTGGTTATATCGTCATGCTTACTCCACTGGACGCAGAAAGGGTAAGGAGGGCATGCCTCTGTGGGTGTGGCCATATGATGAGACAAGTGATAATAGAATGTGGGTTGATACGATCTTGGATGATTGGAGTTTGAATATATGTATGAATTTACACTTAAAAGCTTTATATATGTTGTTGCTATGCGATATACACAAAGGCTGCTATTTCTGAATGTAGTGTTCAACTATATGAGGAGCTAACTTTAGATGTATATGCTCAGAGATTGTGAAACATGGGTCTGATTCCCATCCCTTTGGATTGTAGAAATAATTGTACTGCATTCATTGAAGGGAGAGGGTTGGGGGGGGGGGGGGGGGGGGGGGGAGGGGAGAGAAGGGGTTGGGGAGTTATTTGGGCTGACTATTAGGCCTTCAGTTCTGATTCATTCTTCAGATTGCTAACATTTGACTCAAAGGTCCACCTCTGTCAGGTAAATGATGCATTTGCTCAACTTTAATTGTAGCAAGGTTGTCTCTCTGTTGGTGAGGGAGAAGGGTGAGGGAGAAGGGTGAGGGAGAAGGGTGAGGGAGAAGGGTGAGGGAGAAGGGTGAGGGAGAAGGGTGAGGGAGAAGGGTGAGGGAGAAGGGTGAGGGAGAAGGGTGAGGGAGAAGGGTGAGGGAGAAGGGTGAGGGCCTGTACTAGCAGTATAGAACACCTGACTTATATGTCTTCTTATCTTCTATTTTTTCATCAGCCTTAACTTCAAAAGCAGATCAATTTCATTTCCTCTGTGTGCTAAAGTGATGGCTTCCATGGTGTAGCTGGGATAAGCTGAAACCCTACCCCATCCTGCACTAAGGGGTGAAGAGTTAGACTAGCAGTCATCAAAGATGGCTTCTAAAGAAGCCATTGGACACTAGTGCTGCTATACTCACCTTGTCTGTGTTTGCCCAAGGAATGTAGTATCCCATTGTATGGTCCTGGGAGTTATCTATAGGCACACAAACATACTCTGTGTTACTTTATATCAGTGCATATCAGTTACACTTTGTTGTATAATTAGCAATGCTTGTAATATTGAAATATTCGAAATAGTGTTCCTGCCAACATCCTTGACTACCAGCACTTTTGCAAAAATATTTCAAGCACCTGGTCTGTTTCAATTCTAAATTCTGCGGGGTTATGATTTCCGCAATTAAGTTAATTCATTGTAATAGAAGGGTAATCGAAGGGTAATCGTGTGTATTTACTAATCTCATTGAAAGCAGCTATTTTTTAGTAATGAATTGGATTAGTGTACATATAGTGTTAGTGGAGGGAGGATTCTATGGTTGATCTCTATCATTGGTTGCTAATTGAATGAAAGGAAAACGCCAAGTATGCCCAATCATAGAAGTACCTTACCATGTACCATTCGATCAAAATGGGGGCCATATGTCTGGTCACTGTTGCCAGATTTTCGTGATCTCAATGAAAGCGTGTCACAAGCCAAAACGTTAATTTCATTAGCAGAATCAAACGCGAGCTTGTGAAATTCATGAATAACCAACTGGAGCCATTCACCATTTTCTATTCTTTGAAATTTACTTGTTGATTGTCTGACTGCAAGCTCATGAAGACCTGACAAACTTGACCAGACCTGTCATTCCCTTTGTGATAGTCTTGCATAAGAGACTATGAATATGAAGTTCCTGGCTGATGTACTTGAGGCTTTAGTTGTCATCTCTTGCCTCGTATTCCCACCCAATGGACGGCTTTTAGTCAGCCTTCAACCTCCTGTAGTTACAAACTTATTCAATTTGCTTAATGTTTTATATAGGTTTTTTGTTTTTGTTGGGCCTTGCCCTATTTTAGTGATGTCACCATTCCATTTCATAAGTTTTATTATTGTTTTTATGGCCATTTTTCTCCCCCTTTTTATTTTATTATTTATCTACTTGGGGGGGGGTGGAGAGGTGGGGTGATGGGTGGGGGGGGAGGGGGTGGAGAGGTGGGGTGATGGGGGGGAGGAGAGGTGGGGTGATGGGTGGGGGGGAGGGGGGTGGAGAGGTGGGGTGATGGGTGGGGGGGAACGGAGATGAGCTTGTGGATTTCCTTTCTGTCAGTTACATTCTACTTGAAATTCTATTTACGCACTCCCAGAGCTAACCCAAATACACTGACAATTTATCCCAATCGGAATCTCGTTTAAGAGTAGCATTAATTACAGTTGTTGTTTTTAGTTAGATAGAGAGAGAGAGACACCTGTGAGTTATACATCACTGCATAGCATCCTGCCCACACATACACACACCTAATTAAAACAACTTTATTTATTACATTGCAAAACCTGTCCATATCCCGTCCATTCAGATATTCCAGTATTGGCCGTCGGGTAAGAATGAGGAGCTCTTGTTTGGCTCCATCAAAGTGGAGGTGGAGAGTGAGTCTGCCGAACATCTCTACACCTGTCGCAAGATTCGTCTCACAAACACTAAAGTGGTGTGTGCATGCATGTGGTGTGTGCATGCATGTGTGCGTGCGTGTGTGCATGCTTGTGTGCTCATGCATCTTAATGTCTTAATATCTCAGTTCACCAAAGGTATGCAACTCTTTACCAGACAACTGGCAACATGCAGCCTGCAGCCTGCACTTCACAAAATTTCACTTAAGCCGAATAGTTCTTGTGCACACACACACACCTCTATATATACATGTGGACATTGACACGGTTTCCTTGGCCAGAAGCATCTTTGACTATGTGTGATGTGTGTTTACAGGAAGGCATATCCCACAGTGTGGTGCATTATCAGTTCATGGGGTGGACTACACACTTTCTTGCGAGAGTCCCGGAATTTGTCAGTTTCTTCAGCAACATACTGAAGGTCCAGGACCTCATGGACACCAACTGTAAAGTGGTGGTCCACGACATGTAAGAACACATTATGTGGAAGCTGTTCTTGTTAGAGTTGCTGTATTGTGAAACACTAAAACTACAAAAAATGGCTTAAATTTATAGTGGAGGCTGCAATTTTTATAACGTATTCTCAACTTATAGCAAATTTACATTATGATACACGACACATATCCTGTTCTCAGGGCTGTGTTGTTGTGTTGTGTCCTCTGTCGTTGCCTTGTGACCCAATCATTAGACAGTACTATCCACTTAAGTGCAATCATTAGACTGTACTATCCACTTCAGTGCATAGGCAGTTTCAATTTAATAACTTGTTTGTGTTTCTTAATGGAATCAACAAGAACCATTCTCTATCGATCAATTATGCTGTTATTGGCTATCAAAAAAATTTTTTTTTTGTTTGTTTGTTTTTTTAGCGATTTATGAGATCAATCAAATAAAAATTGTTTCAGTACTAATAGCAAAGAGGAATGGAGTGGGGCACTATTGCCAGGTTGAGCTCCCCCATACTCCTTACAGTTAGAGAAGGGGTCAAGTCTTACAGCATACATGACCTTTACCTGACTTATACTCTCTCAGCCTAGAATTAGAGTGGTGACCACCCTTTTTCTAACTTGGATATCTATGGAGGGGGATATTTAGGATTGGAGGTTGTTTGCGCCTGAGGGGGCCCCCCCTCTCTCTCGTACATGCACCCCCCAACTTATGGAGGACTAAATAAGAAAGGAAGGAGGAAAGGGCCAAGGTATAGAATATAGAATATCTTGAGACAGGATGTGAACCTGTGACCAGCCATTATATGGCAGTGCTCTGATACTGTATTGGTTGTTAGGCAGAGATATTAAGGCCTACAGATCTAAGGTCTAGACTAATTCATTTGTCCAGTGATTAAATTTAGTCCGAAAATTCTGTTGACCATGAACTAACCACTTATCTAGCAACACATAGCTTAGGGGGGAGGGGTTTGTCCTGAATGAAATATTTCCACTTTTATAGGAGAGGGTGTGTGTGTGCGCGCGTGTTTGTTTGCCTGCACAACCGTAACAACATCCATAATAAACACACTAAGAAGATAAATTAACCAGTTAATCAATTCACCATCCAATATAACTCACCAACTCTACAGATAAAACAATGACCTAGATGTTAATATGAATATACTGTATTGCACTCCAAATAGAACACTAACCTATCTTTCTCACCCCCTCCACCTTTGCCCACCTACACAGCACTAGTCTTGGCCCCTCAGGGATCTTCTGTTCACTATTCCACTGCATACAGAGGCTGCAGATTGAGAAGGTGATAGACATATTCCAGGCAGTGCAGTTTGTCCAACTGCAGCGTCCAGGTTGTGTGACCACTCTGGGCGAATACGCATTCATCTATGACTCTGTGCACGAGTTCCTCATGAAGAACTCTTGACAGTCTTGTCTGTATTAGTTTTATGTCACTGTATCAAAGTCATGATTTATTATATATACAACATTATATAATATACTGTATATGTATGTTTGAATATATATCATGTTATTGTGTATTTACACTACATTTGGATAAAACAATTATTTTTTTAATTTTTAAATAAAATAATTATAATAATTTATTTTATTTTCTTGTTCACATGCAGGGAATATGAAATTGCATGTGTACACATGTTATCTACTTTTTAAAAATTATTACTGTTGCTACAATTGTAGTAATTAAGGAGCATAATTATAGAACTTGTTTAATTATGTCATTGTAGTTCAGGAAAGGTTTAAAGGAGAAAAAACAGAAAAATAACTTATGAGAATAAGAAAAGAATATTTGTTTGTGTTCTATACAGAAAGGACTGTTCTATATTATAGACATTCCCAGTGACAGCTAATTGATTTCTACAAGTTTCCAATGGATATATACAGGACAACAGTCCTGTCTGTGTGGGGTTCACTCATCCAACTGGAAGCACAGGAGTAAACTACCAGACTTATCAGCCAAGTCATAATGGTACCACATTGCTATCTACTGGTACCTAAAACATGTTGGTGCCATTGTGTGCCATGTTCTTCTGGTAGATAGAACCCTGTGCAGGTGAAAGGTCAAGGTCACCAATACATTGTAATAGACCAGAAAATAGATAAACTTTGAAAAGTCTTATGGCATACATACAATGAAAAAAAGGTGAAAATAACTTGATGGATATGTCTCAGTATTCTAATCAAATACATTAGTTGTAATTAATTATATGGCATATTGCATATATGAATACGTATATGTCCTGATCATGAGCATACAGACAGACTGATTGAGAGTTCTGTGCTGAAGTCAATCGCACTCCAATAAGTCCAACAGTTTCTTACATTCATTTGCGTACTCGACTGATTCCAGCTCCAGCAATGCCACGCCCCTCAACTGCAGTCTCGGCAATGCAAGGGTGTTGAATTCTAATCTTCTCAGCTGTATCTTGTCAACTTTGACTCCCACTTGGGTCCTCTCCCTCTCAGCCTGGCTCACAAAGGGCTGGCACAAGAGCTTGAAGCACCGTTGCAAACCAGGTCTAGTGATCCACTTGTGAAGCAAGAGGGACGCTCGATCTGCTTGAGAGATTACGCTGGGATTTATGACGGTCTCACCTTCAGATCGCTTCAACTGGAAATATGAGAATACACCAGTTTAATGCTCTCATACATGATTTAACGAGCGGAGTGGGAAAAAAAACAACACCAACAAATGCATATCTTGTCCAGTACTCTGTGGTCAGTTACAAAGACAAGTTGCATAAGTCCCTAATAACCAGTGGGAATATGATAGCAGAGATCTGGCCAAACAAAGAGTAGGGTCACGACATGAATCAAACCATTATGGATCACACATGCTATTACTGACTTAGATAAATTTCAACATGAAAAAAAGGAGCTCATCGAGTGATAAAAAGTTGACTGAATCACTCAAAATCTTGTCTACGACCTTGAGGTCCTCCTACACCTTGGACACCACATGCTCGAACAACCATGTTCACATGTGAGGGTTTTGCCCAGTTGCTCTCACTAAATCCACTGGTATTGTTATTTGAGGATTAGCTGCTCCTCACCAGAGACAGTCAGTCCTCTGCCACTACCATGGCATGAGCTCTTTATCTACTACAGTGGGATTGAATAGCTTGCATTGTAGCAACCAAAAGTGGATAACTCACCTGCTTCACCACATTCCACAAGAATCTAAGAAAGGAATTCAAAATGTTACGAATAAGAAATTTCATTCTTTATAAAATAAATTCAAGTTGATAACAATCCAAATGTAGTGAGCACCTTTCTTTCTTAACCACAATGCACCTTGAGGGTATATGAACTATTTGTGCATAGCTTCATTACTAGTTGACAATGACCTACTCCTTAGATTATATATTCAAAAACCCTGAGAAATTGAATCACAGCTGTGTTATGTTGGCCTTTTTTTCTTTTAAATTGAGCTGGAACTGCTGCAGTAGTTAGATACCTAGCAGCTATCATGAGTCAACCACAAGAAGGGTAGGTTTTGCCATCCATAACTAATAAGACACATTCACTGCCCTTTTTCTCTCTCAAGGAAGGCAAACCGTTGATAGATTTTAAGGTATTTCTATATACCCTGAAATATTTCATCTCAACTGCTTTCACTCGACATTTATCTGTAGGTGGCTAAGAGATTAAATTGAATATCAGTTGGTAGTGATGTGGCTGACACGATACTGGCAGGTATATTAGAGTTGGTCAAGGATCACCAAGTCCAAAAAGTAGCACACCTCAAAGTTCAAAGGGTCGATTAAAATAAATATCAATTTGTGTACACATAGACACATGTGCATGCATAAATTGACAAGTGTATGCATATATACATGCATTACATTAATTAGACCAAACTACATTGCTGATTTAGAAATGATCGATTAAGTAGGATCATTGATTAGGGATTTGATACAGACGCACATGCACACACACAAATCAATACTTAACACTAACCTTATGGTAAAGTGCCTTGGTGTATGTGACTTCGCCCACCATAGCAACCAAGTCGCACAACTCCTTCCACTCTGAGGATGTTGCCCTCAGGCACTCCCTGACTACATCTCCATCGGTATAGACGCAACCACACCCACTTCCATCCTCTACCTCCAGCCTGTACACAAGCATGTGTGCAGATCAAGTTGAACGTGACGCCATTGTGGAACAATTGAACAGCTAATGCCCTCACAACACAGAACCCACCCAGCTTAACCTATTCCAACAGTGCACACCACCCAGTCTGTGGATGACCTCTACCCACAGTAATCCCTGGTCCCCGTTAAGCTGTGCACCCCCAGACAGCTCCACAGGTAGTGAGGGACACACTGGGCATGATATATCTGTCTATTTCTCCCCCTCCAGTCTCTATCATCCACACAAATGCTCCAGGAACTGCTTGTTTAGTCTGATGTCCTATAGATATTCAACCATCAAACCTGAGAGCACTGCAACCTGCCTCAACCCAGTGTGATGTTGGTCCAGTGTGTGTGTGTTCTCAATTATCCACCTACTACAACCTGCCTGAATCCAGGGGAATGTAACCCCCTAATATGTTCACGTTTGTCAGGGAATGAGCTGAGAAGTCTCAAGGACAAGACAAGAGAAAGAAGAACATATTATTAGCAATATTACCTGTACTGTGATTTGTGGTAGTTAATAAATGGATTATGTTTTTGTGTTGTTCAATTATGTATGTTGTGTGTGCTAAAAGGCAGGGAGAAGCTGATTGGCTGAACAGAACACATGCACACACAGAGTACCAGATGCTAGTTAATTGTGAATTGTGATTTTGTAGAGTCTTCTTGGAAAGCTAAGATTTGTTCTTGCTATTTGAGGGTGCTGTGCATTGAGTGTACGTGAGAGAAAAAGACTTTCTCTCCAATTATTGCTATATTATTAGTATAGTTGTAGTTGTTTAGGGTTACCCAAGTCTGGTCGGATTTAGTTGTGGGCTCTGGTTATCTGGTGAAATCCATCTTAGACGGGTTTGTGATGTTGTTGCAGCATTTGCCAACAAAACAAAACAACGTTTCTCACAATCCACACACACACCCCCTTACCTAGCCGTGGCCTCGAGTAATGGTCGTTGCTTTACGCAGGGAGCACTGCATCTTCCATCCACCACCATGCACTGGCACGACCGGCAGCGCCACACCAGCTGCACTCGATGTACCACAACATACCCAACCCTCACACACACCACACACTTGGACAAGCATCCCCTCAACAACAGCAAAATAATGTCTCCAAGATACGTCACAGGAAGACAGCTCATTTCTGGTCTCAGCAAACCACATGACGCACCCGTCAAATGACGGTGATCGACCACACCCCTAAGGTCATGCACTTGGATACTGCTGAGTATGCAATTGGAGCAGTAATAGCTCCCACTGCGGGAACATTTCAGCTTGAGGCCATGTAGTGTGACCACAGCCCCAGGCAACAACCCAAGGGGAAGGGGAATTCCTTCTCTGAACTCTAAATACACCATGATGGTGTCAGGTGACTTCAAACTCTGTATAGTGAGAGTAACTATCTTGCATTGGTTCGTAGTCCTAGGGCCAGCGGTGGACGTGGAAGCAGACGAGGTGGAGATGGTAGAAGCTCGGCTTAACGAAGGTATCTTACCTGCAAAGGAGGTGTGGTCTATCCTGTAGCTGTGGAAGATGATTTTGCCTCGAATAGAAACCATATCCAAATATGACCTGTGGGTGCAAGGAATGTGTAATAAACAGAAAAAAATCCCGTGAATGTCTAACGGGAATTGTTATGAGGAAAAATTGCTGAATAAAAAACATTAATTGAGTAGACCTTGTTTCCGTAGTAGACTGCACATACACTCGAGTAGGGAATGGAGGAAGGAATAGCTGACAACAGAGATCCATCACATCAGAGGCTCCATTGAGTCCAAGATCCTCCCACACCAGCTTTATCTCCATGTCCTCATCAATTCTCAAAGTACGATTTCTCTCCAGCACATTCCATGATGGCAGCATTCTGTCTGAAGCAGAGGAACAGAAAGAGAGAGAGTACACACAGCCTTTGGCAATAACAGGCAACCATTTGTAAGCTTCTCCATCGAAACAAACACCCACTTGTAAAACTCTATCGCCTCTCGGTTTCTTCCCTGTCTTTCTCTCCTCAGCATGCTCCCGATTGTGAGGTTTCAGCTTGTCCAAGTTTGAGTGAACTAGAGCTTGGCAATTAAATGCTAATCGACCGACCGAAGAGATAATGGAACTATTTTTGTTTAAGACATGGAAAAACAGAGTCTTGTTATGACTCTCTTCACCAATCAGAAAACTGGACTGTTCACCAGTAGAGTTTGATCTGGAGCATAAGGAACGGCTCGGCAGTGATGAAGAAATGACATTGAAGCTGATGATGTGGAGGTATGTGATAACGTCACTAGAGGGAACGTCAGTGCAGCTCAAGTTAACAGTCTTCTCAAACATTGCCAAGTAGTCGGTCACGATGATTTTTGTGCCGAACTGGACATGAGAAAGCTTGCACACCTCTCCAGTGACTTCTGGGCCTGTGTGTTCAAGTGAGGAGCTGGACGTGAGGGAAGAGAGAGGAAGGACGGGCAACTGCCCTGAGGAGTCCTGGAGAAGCAAGGAACCTGACCTACTGCAACCATGTAGTGTCCCCACCAGCACCTGCCGAATAGTAACCCAAGCAACAACTGTACCATTAGCAACAGCCATGTCAAAAGCAACAAATTCAACTTTAATAGATCTAAACTTACTGACAATAATCAGAATTCATTTAAACAAGAAACTTCCATTTACAAACTCGTTATGCACTGTGGATTAATATTTGTACCATTAAATGAATAGAATCAATGTTATGCTATAATTATGTTGTTAATTGACTACTACATGTAATGTCTATTGTTGTTTTTCCTCCAATTATATTCTTAAACAGGTTCAAGTAAGTTACTAATTTAAAAGTCAATATGTAAAGTAGAATAAATATATTTCCAAATGCACTCACAGGTCTCTTGAACTCAGAAGCCTGTAGAAATGCGTACATCCACTGGGTTTTGATTATATAGACCACACTATCAGCTTGGTTCTCATTACTCGGCATCCCATCCTTCTCTGCCCCTCTCACCCACTGAAATTCCTCCCCCAAACACCTCTCCATCATTATCTCCTTGAGAGAAGTCAGTGAGAGAACAGACAGTCGTGATGAGAGGACCTTATCCCTTTCCAAATAGAGAGGGCTTGGTCCAGTCACAAACTCCATGATGACATCACGTGGAATCTTTGTGAGAGATAACACTTTGCAGAGCTCCTCCAAACAGTGGAAGCAACTCCGAGTGTCTCTCCTGCAATAAATCACATGATCATCAACAGACAAGAACAACACCGCATGCAATTACTTTAGTGGTGAGTACAAATTCTACAGAGGGGCTACCTTATAATGAACATGGATGGACATCTACATATATATGTAATGTCACTTTTCTTTTTTAGTAAAAAAATTTGTTTTAAAAGAAGTTAACCCTTTACCAATCACAACTCTAAATGTTTTAAACATATGAACTCATATTGTTTTGTTTTCTCTGAGTTTGTTGTTTTAAACATATGAACTCATATTGTTTTGCTTTCTCTGAGTTTGTTCGAGATAATCATCCAAACATTCTGAACTGAATTGGATAAAACTTTTTTATAATCAAGGTTCTTGTGCGCTGAGGAAAATTTTAGTCATCCTTTGATTTGTAAAATGTTACTTTCCAGGTCTCTGGAGATAGTTTTTCATGATAACTATTGAATACGATAGAGGTCAGTAAAAGTACGGCCTCGCTGGGCTAACCAAAGCAAGGAAAATCTTTACTGATGATGCAATACAGTTAGTGCTGTGGGTGGTAGATGGTCTGTGCTTGGGAAGTTATAGCTTCATCATTCCTCCACATACTGTGGAATTAGAGAAACAAGAACATCAACTGCAGGAGGTAGGAGGAGTCTATGCAAGGAAGTGAAGGAGAGGAGGGGGAATGGGCTCATCAACCTACCAGCTCACTCAACCAGTCTCGATTGGATCTGTCTGGCTAAGGGGAAGACAGCTATTGTTTTGTGAGACAGTTGCAACATTTCCTTCCTATTTATACATATTTTTTATATTTGTGAATGTTTGTTGTTTGGAACACATGCAGGATTGTCCATTAATTGAATCATGAATGCAGAGGTAATTGTATCATGTATGCTTGAAAAAACAGATTAGTGTCAGTGATTGTATTATGTATGGGTGACTGTCTACCTCTTTGTAAGACATTCAATTGTATATGTTTTATATGTCATCGTTGCAGTTATATTTCTGGCCCAGGCCACACTGGGTATATTATTCTAGTATTTCATAACCCATCACTCAAATACCCACCACCATAGCATGTCTTGTGTCAGTCATTTGAACTACTAAACAGACACTTCCCATACTCTAAAACAAAAGAGTAATTTGTGTATAAAGTATGCATCTACTGATCAGGTATTCACTAATCGGCTTTAAAAATGTGATGATTGCAAGGCAAGATAAAAAGAGGAAAGAGAAGAATGAGGTTATAATGACATAATGTCATATAAGTTATAAGGGGGAAGGGGAATAATACATGAGAAGTGGGTGGTTGATACCCTGCCCATATACCCTAGTGTCTCAGTGATAGTCTACTCTTACTACTACTATTACTACTAGTTCATGCGTACTTGTGGTCAAGTTGGAGTAAAGTGAGGAAGGTATGGAGTAGCCAGCAGGTGTCCACCACTCCATGGCCCTTGAGGAGGGTGGTCAGCTTGTTCCTGGTGAAGAAGGCCTGTGTGTGTGTGTGTGTGTGTGTGTGTGTGTGTGTGTGTGTGTGCGCACGTGCGTGCATGTGTGTGTTTGCATGTGTGTGAATTAATGTAACAAAAGACAGAAAAAATGCTTTCAATATCTTGTGCACATGCTCCTCACCCTTTCCCAAACAAGTACAAATATTTGCTCATGTGGCATCCCACACACACAGAATTTGAGATGGAGGACGAAAAACAGATCTGACTGAACTGTCTATTTCATAAATATCCCTGTACCACATATTTGGATCATGTGAGCTTGCCCTGTTAGTATAAAGCACTTACAACATGTGGTGTGTCTTTGGGTGAGAAGTGGATAAAGTGGATTCTACTCAAAGCCGAGCAGAAGATGCCGGAGATGTGCTGCACACAGATATTAGGTAGGATGGTGGAGGAGAGAAATCGGAGAAGGAATTATTAATGAAAGAGAAGATAAATTTAAAATCACCAACAGCAACAAGAAAATTAGGACTGTTTTTTTTTAATGCTCTGAATCTGTGGATTAGGAACGGCTGCATCCCAGGTCTGAAAACATGAGGATTCTGAGCAAGTAGTGTATGTGGGGTAGCTGGATGCATTACATGAAGTTTTCAACTTGGACGTTGTAGGCGTATCAAAAAAATTAAGAAAGATAGGTTGCCAGAATTACATATAGCAGCAATAGCTAAGAGTGTAGGAGTCTAAACATCTCTGAAAATAAGCTGTCTTCTAGGTTTTTAGATACTTGGAAAGGTGTGGATTAATCTCTGGCTTTACCATTTATAGTTGGTAATAGTGAAGGAAGATCATTAGGTGGAAGTATGGAGGGTATTTATTAAGAAAGATATAGGTTGATTTCAATTCGTCTTTTATACATCACAAAATCTTGTAGAAATTATTTTACTTTATTTCAGGTATTCCCTTAAAACACTAAGCACTTCACAGAGTAAGAACTAATTGATATCCTTACCCATTTTTACACCAACAAATTCCCTAAACATGCACTGAATGGTAATTCAGACTAACCACCACAATTGGTAAGTAATCCCAATTGGTTTAATGTTCTTGGGATCTAGGGCTAGGGTAAGGGCTAGGGCTAGGGTTTTGTTGATGGATGAGGGTCCTCCCCTTGCCAAGGTCAGTCCTAAACCTCTGAACGTTCCTGGACCTAAGATTAATCTGTGAAGACATGGCTGTCAAATGCTATAGTTAATTTATGGTAATTTCAATTTAGCTAGTGTAGTTCAAGTAGTGGCTTATTTATAGTAAATTATCTATGATACTAGTCCAATGGAGCAGTTAGCTATAACATTTTGAGAAAAACTTTAATAGAAAACTGTATGAGCGATGTTTCTGTCTTTTGGATGACTTTCTTCAGGCTCTGGACTAGTGTTTGTGCGTTGACTTATATAGTAAGTATGGTGTGGTGTAGTGGCATGACATGATTGGATGAAATGGTGAACAGGTGTGTATGGAGGGAGAAGTGTCTAGAGTATGGCAGGAAAAAGAGAGAAGTTGACAAAAAATTAATAGTGAAAAAGATATTAAAAGTGCGCAAAAAAAAAAAAAAAAAAAAATTAGCGAATGTTTTGGATCCGTAGTACTTACGACTGACTGGTAACAAATAAAAATAATAAACAAAACACAATAAACAAAGTCTGGGTCGGAAAAGGGGGAATGCCAACCGCAGATCTAACAGATCTAACGAACAGTAGAGGACACCAACAGCGAGGCCAGTGTTTTGCTCTTGGTAAAAGCGACAGTGCTGACGAAGGGCCAGTCAGTGCGAATGCCAGATGGTATGGGCAGATCAGCCCGGATGGTATGGGCAGCTCAGCCGTATGACGTCTTGGTAGAGGTTTGCCTTGGTAGTGTTAGACCTTAGCTTACTGTCCCTGAGGCTATAGGGATATCTCCTGGCTACAGCGTGGAGGAGATTCCCAGGGTAGCCTCTCTCCCTGAGGTGGGTCAGTAGCAAGTTGACATGCTTGGCGTAGGTAGAAGGGCTACTGGAGAGCCTCAGGAGCCTAGTGAGCTCCCCTTTGATCAGGCCTGTCTGCACATGGGGTGGATGTGAGGAAGAGAAATGTAAATATGAAAAAGTGTTGGTCAGCTTGTAATGTGGTTGTAGGTCAAGGATACCAGAGGATTGGAACCTGGAACCTTTGTAGATGTTCATGTCCATGAAGTCTATAGAGTGCATGTTGTATTGTAGAGTGAAGTTGACAGTCGAGTGCCCAGTATTAAGAAAGTCTACAAAGTCACAGAGTTGTTGGGGGGAACCCGGCCAGAGAAGAAAGATGTCGTCTATGTAGCGCATCCAGAGAAGCGGTCTGGGAAACCCGGTGGAGGCCCTGCGGAGGAGATCCTCCCCCACATCCGCCATGAACAAGTTGGCAAATGTGGGGGCCATCCTGGTTCCCATGGCCACTCCCCTGGTCTGTTTGTATGTGCGTGCATTAAACTGAAAAATGTTGTGGTTTAGAATAAATTGTAACATTGTTCTGATAACATGCGGGGGAATGGGTGGGTGCGAAGTGGATAGCATGTACTGTCGTGTGGCAATATCAATGCCCTCTTGTTGGGGGATAACCTCGTAAAGGGATTTAATGTCTAAGGTCGCAAGGAGGGTGTCTGGGGATAGTGTGGTTGTCTCGAGTATATTAATTAGGTGTCTTGAGTCAGCGAGAAGAGAGGGTACCATTGGAAGAGCAGGCCTGAGTAGCCTATCTACCAGCCCGGACAGTTTCTCTGTCGGCCCAGAGACTCCTGATACGACAGGTCGGAGGGAGTGAGGGGTCTTATGTGTTTTCACAGGGAAGTAGATTCGCTGGGTGCGGATTTGCGTGGGGTCCATCGTAAGCTGTTTGTATGTCCTGTAGGGGATGATGCGTCGGGAACGAAGGGAGGAGACATATCTGTTGATGTTGGTGACAAGGGTGGGCGTGTCGTCCTGTGGGAGGGGTTGGTAGGTGTTGGGGTCGTTGAGGTGGGCCGTGGCATGTTCAATATAGTCCTGTTTACTGAGAACCACCACCTGGTTTCCCTTGTCCGCCTCTCGGATGACTATGGACGTGTTGTGCTGGAGTGACCGGAGGGCGGTCCTGAGGTGGCAGGGAAGGTTGTGTCGGAAGACAGAGGGGGTCAGCTGGGAGAGTCGTTGGTGGGTAGCATCAAGGCATTGTTCTATGAAGGGTGGGGCAGGTGGTTGGTTAGAGAGGGTCCAGTGGTCGGAGGGGATGTTCGGGATGCCAAGGTGTATAGGGTTCAGTTGGGCATGTTCGGGAGTCAGAGGAGGTGGGCAAAGTAGAGTGGTATAATGCTTCCTGAAACGCTGTTGGTAGTCATTCCAGGACAGAGCAGGGTGTGTAGGGCAGTGGGTGGTAGGTGCAAACCCGAGGCCCAGGCTCAGGACAGCCCTCTCATCCTCCGACAGACTTCCTGTCTGATCATACACATGATCTGTGGCTCGAGGGGGTCGTGCTGGAGGGGGGGGGAGGGGGTGGGGGTCACAGGAGGGGTGGTGGTAGGTGGAACAGCGGTGGCCTGGGACCCATCCAGCGTCGGATCCCGGTTGGCCGAAAATCCTGGTGTCGAGGTGGCTGGCCGGTCGGTGGGATAGATATCATGGAAGGTGGGTGGAGGCCCGACGATGGGCGGGTGCCAGCTTGCCCTGGGTGTGGGGGTGGGGTGGGTAGGGGTAAGAGGGGAGGGGCGGTGAAGGGGGTTGAGGGGAGGTGGAAAGGGGTGGCGGGGGGGTTGAGAGGGGGTGAAAAAGGGGGGGCGGTAAGAGCAACGTGAATTGGGTGGCTGGTGATGTTTGTGTGTGATGGTGGTGGTATTGTGGTGAGTGGTGTCGGTTCCTGTGGTGGCCTTGGAACGGCTCATCTTGGTGTAGGTGTGGTCGTGTATTATGTTGGATCGGTGGCGGTTGGAGCGGCTTTGCTTGGGCGTAGGTTGCTGGACGGTTGAGTGGAGGAAGATGGAGCAGGTAGATGGAGGTCTGCGTCCAGTTGGGTGGGTGGGGGAGGGTCAGGGTGGGGGTCCGTGGAGGTTTGGGCACACAGGAGGCGGGTGAGTTTGTTCTGATGGATGAGGTCCTTGACATGATTAAGTTTGGCCAGGTTGTCCATGGTGCGGCCATATATGGGGGAGTGGAGGTGAACCACATATGGTGGTGCCTTTGTTCCAAGTCATGGATGTGCATGGCTGCCTGGTGGAACTGCTTCTCGGCACTCCTGGAGGCTGAGTGGTAGTGGTGGAGTAGGGCCTCCTGGAGTTGTCTCTCTGTCTGCCGTAGGATGAGGTTGAAGCGGGTCTCCACGTTGGTAAAGTGGGGAGAGTGGCTTTGCACGTGTCCCTGATCTTAAGGCCTGATGGTATCAAGTTGTGCTTGGCAAGGGCTAGGGCTAGGGCTAGGGTAAGGGCTGGGGCAGGGCTAGGCCTGCTAGAGTGCTCCCAACTGCTCAGTGCCTTCGGAACCTTGGACTTGGGTATTTAGCTGATCTTAATAGAGAATCAATCTGGGAGTGTACTTTGAACCATGAGTGTTGTGTGAAAATTAGAGGGAAAGGAAAGGAGGGGAAAATGTTGGCATACTGAAGCTTTGAACACTGTGGAACCAAGCTATCCGGGCAGGCTCACAGCTGGTCAGCCACGCAGCCAATCCAGTTGTTCTCAGCTCCAGCAATGTCTTAGAAGGCATGAAGAAGTGTGAGAGCAGGAAGGAAGAGTGTGCACCTTATTAGTGTTTATTATTATTATTAAAGGAACTTCCAGCAGTGTGAGCAGGATCCAGGGCTAAAGTAGTCGGGTATGTACGGGTTTACCTATTAATACCATGGCAATGGTAAATATTTCACACAAGGAAAATAGTCACTGCTTGCATATTGCACATGGTTTTATCATCTATAAACCTTTCCTGCACCAACCCAGTATCTGTGAAAATGGGTGGGAGGACAGCTCGAGTAGGACAGGAAGACAGTAGCAAAGAGACTAACAGTGGACAGATATTTGCCAGTATGTTATGATAAGATATAGTTTATCTTCCTGCATATGTACACATACCTTAAGTGGTCCTGTTGGGATCCACACAAAATGCACATTCTGTAGTTGAACTTTAACCCCACATCTTAAGCCTCGGCCAAAACGGGAAGTTTCATAATGCGACAAGTGAAGCCGAAATTTTCCATTCAACTCGTAGACTCCACCCTCTGGGTATATGAGACGTGATATCTCACCCTGAGAGTAGAATTACAGGTATATATCCAACAGAGTCATTCCAGCAGGAGAGTGTGCTAGTTAACACCATGTTAACATATTGAGACTTTACTTGCTAACACATCACACTGGGTTGATGCAGGTTGAAGTAGGTTAACAATAGCTCTATGGGGACACACAGTGGACCAATACTACACTGGGTTGAGGCAGGTTGAAGCAAGTTGGCAATAGCTCTATGGGGACACACACTGGACCAACATCACACTAGGTTGAGGCAGGTTGAGGCAGGTTGAGGCAGGTTGAGGCAGGTTGAAAATATAGCTCTATGGGGACAAACAGTTCAACTAAGTACAGAGGGCATGTACATTCGACAAAATCACCTCTGACATATTTCTCTTTGCCCTGTTACCTTGTAATTGACACACCCTTTTGTTGGCTGATGAAGACAAGAATAAGACAGCTTCCTGCTCGAAACTAGATCCTTCTCCTCATCTCCATGGTAATGCTTAATTCTCTTATGAAGAGGTGGAGAGCTCTCTGTCGTAGGTGGACTACTCGAGTTGAGTTGTCTGGACGACAATGGACACTGTTGCTCCAGTTGGTGGTGTGGAATAACACGAGTTGACGACGTGCAAGTCAATAATTTACATTCTGACGGAGTCCTCTATGACAAGACCCATGTGGACACATGAGGAATATACTAACATTGTGGACACATGAGGAATATACTTACATTGTGGACACATGAGGAATATAGTAATATTGTGGACATGAGGAATAAGCTAACATTGTGGACATACGAAGAATATACTAATATCATTATTGATCACAACTAGCCAAGAGTGTAGATTTGATGGCAAAGAGGATGTACTCCCTCATGAACTAACTGAGTTCTTAAGTTCCACTCTAACTTGGTACCAGGCACATATGGTGATTCCCTTATAAGTATCACAAATGTAGGTTCAGGATTATGAAATTAAAACCTCATTAGTTTAATACCTTGTTGATGAGCTTGATGTCCATGGCAGAGAAATGGTAGAGCTCCGAGATCTTCAGCAACGATGAGAAGTGGAACAGGGAAGGCAACTGAAGGGGTTAAAGCGCAAGTAAATAGAAATACTCGTATCATGTGGTATCCTCTTGTGAGCATGTGTGGTATATGGTGTCCAGAGCATGTCAAGGAATCCAGCTGTACATGCATCACTCATGTTCGCTATTAGTAACATTTATTAGTTGTAATGACTAACACAAATTAACTCATTACAGTATAATTAATTTAATATTGTGTCAAATAACAAAATTAAACAGTGTGCTCCTCACCACAAAGGTATGTTATTATAGTGCAAATAACAGGAGTGGTGGCACTGCTCGGGAGGGGTCATAGGGTTCAGGTATGGTTCATAGCTACCTATGTTTATGGGTGAGTCCAAGAAAGGGCCTAAGTCTCTCACCTGAAAAGTTACACACTGTGATGAAACAGTAAACTTTTGCCCATCAATATTTAGATAAAATTCAACAATAAATATTTTTACAAAACTTGTAGTAAATCTATGTGAAGAATTGTAATCTTGATTATTATTATTATTATTTTTTAATCCTCCCCCTCTAATTATGTTTGCCTAAGACTCTGCATAAGCTAAATCGATTTTGATGAAACTTTGCAGACATGATCGTTAGGTGCCAGGTTAAGCTTCAGTATATGAATTAAAACAAAAACAACTAAAAGTGGCATCTCTGGTCAGCGGTTCCATTCCTGGATAGGGCATTTCTCCTCGCCTCCCTTCATTTGTTTTATTCAAATATCAATACTTTCATGTGTGAGTTTGATTCCAGTAGAGTGGGCATTTTTCTCTCCCCCCCCCACTCCCATTTTTATCCTTTCCAAATGCCTACTAAAAAGGACTTATTGGCTCAATCCTGACCCAACTTTTGGGATTGGTTGGATTCCATGGGGCAGTCCTCATGGAACTTAAGTTAACCTCATCCCTCCTCACAAGACATTAAAAAAAAAAAAAGACTTGGGGGTTAAAAATGCCAAAAAAAAGATCATACCAAGGCTGATACACATTCAGTAATTGTACTGTGTTTGTGTGTTTGCACTAATCAATGTTTAGTAATTGTATTCGTATGTGTGTGCTCATCTTGAGTAGGCTCCAGCAAGAACCTTCACGTCTTGGCTCCTGATGGTAATACGAATGACATGGCATCCAAAAACTGTGCTTAAAAGACCAACTTCAGCACAGCTAATGCTCACTGACGATGAAGCAAGGAACTACCAAGGGAGGTTGAATTCAGGAGAGTTTCAGAGGTGGGGGTAGGCATCTAGTTTTAGATGGAGATATGTAAGGTTTAGGGCATCAGAATATGCTGAAATTGAGCTTCTGGATGCCAGTGTGTGCATTTTGCGATAATACAATCAGGGCCATCAATGAGAGGTTACATCCATGAGCTTAGCAGTGGAACTACAGCGACGGTGAAGGTATAGTGAGGTCAGCACAAGATGGTGGATGACTCAACATGCAGCAGCATCCTCTCCATATAAGGGCATGTGTGTGGAGAGGTGCGAACTACAGACTCACTCACTTCAGACGCCAACACAGTCAGGCCACACCCCCATAACCTTTCACTACATTCAGGGAATGGAAAATTATGAAGATAAATTTTGTGGTCACAGGAAGATGTCACTGGCTGATGTGTCCATTGAATCTGCACATTCATTACATATTTCTGATAATTACTGCAGAGTTAATCAGGTAATTAGCACAGAAAAGATTTAAAAAAAAAAAATAAATAAATAAAAAAATTAAAAAATATTGAATGATGGTTTTATATTGTTCTCGACCCTGGACCCTGGAGAGTAATATGGAGAAATGAAGAACAGGGAGTGGTTAAGGAGAACAGAGGAAGATATGCTCCAGTGAGGGCAGCTGGGGCAACAAGGAGTCCACATGCATGTGCATGTAATGTGGTGGGACTTGGGCATGTAGGGTGCATTATCACAAGCAGTGCACACAGACAAACTGTGAAGATGCATTAGGAGGGACATTTCAGTACGTACCTGGAAGAGGACAGTGACATTGCACTCTGTATTGAACTCATCAGCTAGGACCACAAGGAAAAACATCTGCTTTGGGTTCCTGAAAACAAATTTAGAAAAAAAGAAGCAAACAAAAAATAAACATCAAAAGACAGACATTAGATTCTCATTGAGTTAAGAGTAACAAATCACTATACAGCTCAGCATCAAGTATCACAGAAGGAGAAATGTGGTCTATAACACATGAGAACTATACAAATAACATGACATGCTGACACAAATAGACATTTTGTTGATCAAGAGATATTGTATTGTGTTCTGGGAGGATGTGTGTGTGAGAGGGGGGAAAGGGTGTGTGCATCACCTTGCATAGGTGGGTGTGTTTCAGGAATCACTTAGCCCTTAGCTCAAGTATATATACACGCACTAGTATGCTGAATTATTCCTGTGCTATATCTATTCCTTTCATTATCCAATCAAATTACAGTAATAAAATGTGAAAATATTTGTAGTGTTAAAATATGCTACGCAATAGTGATAATTCACTTTTGTCTCATGTTTTGACCCATTCAGGTGTCCATTAATTCAGGTTTCCATTTATCCAGGCTTCCATCCATTCGAACCATCCTTGCTTACACTCTGGATTCTGTGATCAAAGTTGTCCAAATTTCACAAGCCAGTAATAAGAATTATACACGCCAGGTTGTCCCAAAAAAATAAAGTAGAGCAGTGATTCTAACCACACCCAAAACACACCCTTTAATTAATTAAGCAATTTTCATTACATTAATGTACAGTTATATTTTTTTGAGAAGCTCAATTTATTTGTTTAATTCTAATTTTTTACTTACAAATACTTCTCTCTCAACTGCAGTAAATACACAAAACATTCATTGCCTTGCTGTTTGTAACCTCTGTGAACATTGCCATCAATGCAACCCAGAAACTGCACTAAACACTTAGCCCAAATCTTAGAATAGGTCCAATATTCTACTGCTTCACCATAAGCTGCTGCTTTTACATAGACATAAGCTGCTGCTTTTACATAGACTATGAATTCATATTCTCAGTGGTGGCGGCTCCAAGTCTTGGTAAGGTACACTGACCCTCCATAATCAACCAACAGCAAAAAAAAAAAGAAAAAAAAAAAAAAAAAAAAAAAAAAGAAGAAGAAAAAAGTCAGCCAGAGAGCGTGTGCAGTGCTTCAAGCTCTAGGAACAATCATGCATTACAGAAAAAATATATTTGAACAATGGCTGTGATTGACAAAGCATTGTAAAGTGGTGCAACCTCTCCCCCCTCCCCCCCCCCCCCCCCCACACACAACAGCTAATTAATGCATCATAGAGTCAACAAACATATCATGTTGATTGAGCAATCATTGCATAAGTTTTCACATCTTTAAGCAAATTTGATTTGAGTACTAAAAAAGTTTGCATGTTTGTATGTTACAACGGTATGACCACACCATGGGATGCATCAACACGAAACATCCACAGGGAGTGAGTGGGCATGGCTCTGGGCGTGGCAAAGTGTAATTAACATGTCTAATTGCCATCTTCTATATACAAGTCACACAATTAGTCACTGCATCACTCAGGAAGTGGGCAGAGGAAGTGGGCAAAGGAAGTGGGCAGAGGAAGTGGGCAGAGGAAGTGGGCTGAGGAAGTGGGCAGAGGAAGTGGGAGGGGATCACTTGTTGTTTGCTATGCACAAATTCTAACAGAAATAACTGGCCACACTGTGCCAGCCCAAATTCTAACATTTGACTTCAAGACTTTACGTAGCAGTCCATACTGGAGTGATATATCTGAAAAGGATGTTTTTCATAGACAGCAGCTTGTAATGGGACACTACATACATCCGGCATCTTGAAGGTTATAATGTGAAAATACTGTAATCCACAAGAGGGAAGTCCTATTTGAACATAAAGGCAACAAACATTTGGAATAAATATTTTGTTTGAGTCTAATAAAATATTTACTCCAAAAGTTTGTTCTTTTTATATTAAAATAGGACAGCTCTTCTTTTGGGATCAGAATGAAGTTCTGTAGTATGTATGGAGTCTGGGCAGGCAGGATATCTACAAGTGATCAACATTCAAGCTTGAGATTAGTGGGGGGAAAGTGGGGAGGGGGAGGGACATTTTTCATGAATTAATTCTAATTAATAAATCTCAATTTCAATTTCCTGAATTTGGTGTTTACAATAACAATACATTCCACAGAGATATCTGATGCAGCTTGCTAACAAATTTGAACACCTTTTTTTTGAGTTATTAAATACCTTAGGACTTCACTGACAGCTGCGACTCTGCCACACACGTCCAGCAGGCCACACTTCCTCTTCCCACAGCCCCTGAACAATAAATAAACAAAATTGTGTACTGTTTTGAACAAGGAACCAATCAACACTGGGCATACACTCCAGAGTGTAAATATCTGTCATCAGGGAGACTGAATGTTCCATATATTAAAAACAATGAGAAAAAAAAAGAAAAAAAAGAAAAAAGGTTAGTATATAAGATAACTTTTTCTCTTGACTTATCAAATTAGATAGAATGAAATGGTACCATCAGTTTTATCTATTTTAAAAGTGCATTACACTATAGTTACTATAACCACTTGTCTCAGGTAAATTAAAGAAAAAGGTCTTGGACAATGTTGGGGTACTTCTACTAGCCCTAGACCTTGAGCAGAACAAGGTCTTGCATATGCTAATTAATTTACTAAGGGAGCCAAATTTAATCAAGCTTATTCACAAACCAAGCGTTGGTATGGAAGGTTGTTCTCCAATCCCCCCCCCCCCTCCCATCCCACCCCCACACAATCAAGGGCTATGAATATATAGCACATGAAATAAAATTCCAATACATAAGGGATAAAATATACTTTTAAAAATATTTTTGACAGGTATTTTGTTAGTTTTCATAATGCCCATTAAAAAAATCTTAAAAAACAAACGACTCTAATGTATGGATGTGTAAGTTCCCTGTACAGGGCACACACAGGAACACATGCTGACCATACTGTGTAAGTTCCCTGTACAGGGCACACACAGGAACACATGCTGACCATATTGTGTAAGTTCCCTGTACAGGGCACACACAGGAACACATGCTGACCATACTGTGTAAGTTCCCTGTACAGGGCACACACAGGAACACATGCTGACCATACTGTGTAAGTTCCCTGTACATGGCACACACAGGAACACATGCTGACCATACTGTGTAAGTTCCCTGTACAGGGCACACACAGGAACACATGCTGACCTACTGCAAGAGACGGTGAAGAGAGCCGATAGAGAACATGGTGTCCACATGGCTCTGCAATGGTAGCAAGGGAGAAGGTAAGTCTTGATTTTTTCTTCCTACAACAAAAACCTCCTGTAGCTCCAGATAGGTGGGGCTTCTTGCTACATACAATGATATAACTACAATAAAAAATAAAAAACAAACTGCCTCACCAACAGTCCACTCCATCATTCAACCCTTGTGAACCCTTGCTGTCATTCTAACACTGTGAATACGAGAGGCACTGACATTCACATACAAGGTAAGGTTCAGTCATAGTTGGAAATACAAGTGCACAAAGTTGATGCCACTAATTTGTTCAAATCTTGTCCCCATTGCCACTCCCTCTGCTTCTGTCCCCATCACCACTTCCTCTGCTTCTGTCCCCATCACCACTCCCTCCGCTTCTGTCCCCATCATCACTCCCTCTGCTTCTGTCCCCATCACCAATTCCTCTGCTTCTGTCCCCATCACCACTCCCTCTGCTTCTGTCCCCATCATCACTCCCTCTGCTTCTGTCCCCATCACCACTTCCTCTGCTTCTGTCCCCATCACCACTTCCTCTGCTTCTGTCCCCATCACCACTTCCTCTGCTTCTGTCCCCATCACCACTTCCTCTGCTTCTGTCCCCATCACCACTTCCTCTGCTTCTGTCCCCATCACCACTTCCTCTGCTTCTGTCCCCATCACCACTCCCTCTGCTTCTGTCCCCATTGCCACTCCCTCTGCTTCCCAATTAGCAGACTACTTTTTCTTACTGCTGGGGGATCCCACCAAGCTAATATCGCCCCTTCCTTTCCCACCCTCCTGATCACCTCCCATTAACACACCACTTACATGATTTAGAATAAATAAGGTTCCATTTCGTAGGCACAATTGCTCTATCCATACAGTCATCTGACAGAGTTGTCACCTGTGATGTCATAATGGATTTACAATTAATTAATTAGTATTAATTAATTAGTATTATTTATCATTTTACAAACATATGTACAGTACACCAGATAATGCATGTGCTGTATATGACTTTGAACAGAAATTGAATATGTGGTATATGATTTTGAACATTCTTCTCGAAACTGATTTGTGTACTTCTCAAATAGATTTAAATGTAATTAGTGGACACCTCTCTCAGTAGTAATCATTCAGTAATATCAAAAACAGTGGGACCGGTGTAAATTATCACAATGACACAACACATAAACATGTAATAAATAAATAATAGCAACTTTTACCTCACAAGGAATGCTTGCTGTTTGATCCACAACTACTAACCCAGGAGCAGACACATTGAACTTCAATACTCCAACAAGAAAGATAGGGAAAGAACATAGGAATTGGCTGCTAGAATTATCTGCTAAGGAGGCTACTCCTGCACTCCCAACTGTGAAGGAACATGATATCCGAGATGTTAGGTGTCTTACTGTAACTAATTCCAATTCAGAAAATTTGAAATCATGTGCCTGAGAGCTTGTAACTTCTGCACACGAGACTGGGTTAGCATCAGGCAATAAAGGATTAATATTGTTTAGTAAGTGAAGTTTCAGTCTTTTCATCCACATCTTTTCCTAATAAAACATCATTACAGAGAATGCTTTAATGACAGTTAGCAAGAATATGGAAACAAAAGTTCTAGAATATTTTTCCATATAGCTTCCACTTGTGCATAGAATGAGAATGGAACATTTAGCTGGTAGGGCACATAGCTTACTAATACGCACATCATCCATCCTGAAGTTTGAAGCAGAACAACCATCCAAGGTACTCGGTAAAGGATCACACTAGAGGAAAACACAGTAGAAAGGATTCCAACCTGTACCAAGGAGAAAGCTGGCACATTCCGGGAGGGCTAATATTAGTGGGCTAATATTAGTGGTCTAATATTAGTGGTCTAGTCTAATATTAGTGGTCTAATATTAGTGGTCTAGTCTAATATTAGTGGTCTAATATTAGTGGTCTAATATTAGTGGTCTAATATTAGTGGTCTAATATTAGTGGTCTAATATTAGTGGTCTAATATTAGTGGTCTAATATTAGTGGTCTAATATTAGTGGTCGCCAAAATCACTGACCCCAAAAGCCCTAATTTTGTTAATTATTAGCCAGGATGAGCTAATTCTGATTCAAGAATAAGCTTGTGAAAAACATATCTTGAAATCAAAATCAAAAAGAAATTTTACTAACAGGATCATCTAGCTCTGCAAAAGGTGCGAAGAGATATCACAGAGTTGAGATAGACTAAGGCTATCAATATTTATGGATTTCAGGTGGGCTGTGTGTGACAGACAATAAGCAATGCAAACTGGAAGATGAGTGACCTTGGTGGTAGGCCTTGACAGATTATGCTAGAAATTTTGCCTATTAGCCTATTCTTATACTAGCAAAAAACCCCCCAACAAACACAACTGCCCTACAGATTGTTTTATGGTCAGCTTCCTGCAGTAACAAACTATTCAGTTTGCATAAAAGGAGGGTATTGTGCAAAATATCCAGAAAAAATTTTTTGTGTGAATGAAATAAGTTCTTAGGGCACTCCAAAATCATATTGAAATTTTGTGAACTTTTGTTTTAATACCATTCTTCATGACAAGCTAGCAAGTCATTGGTAGGGTCTCATGCTGCCAGCACCAAGGTGATGGTCAGTCACTAGGTGGAAGAAGACTGGGAAACAGAGTTTATAATAACGAAAAAGCTGTGTAGCTGGCTGCTTCTGTTTTGTATGTAGGTGTCAGTGTGGGCGGGCACTGTGAACAAATGAGTATCATCAGGGAGTGTCTTTGCTGTCATGAATTAGGTGCCATCTCTCAGAAAATGCTGGATTGTGGCAATGATATAGACTGTGAGACCATGAGGGCTTACAGGGACATAAAATTGATTCATATTCAAATAATTATCCATTCTCATTTAGCAAATTCTCATCATTGTTATTACCTTATGCATGTTATTAATTAGTCACATCATCATCATTCTCAGCCATTAATCAGTCCACTGAAGGACAAAGGCCTTCCCGATATGACATCAAAAGTTTCTGTCCCCAGCTTGTCTTGACCATGTTTTTCCTGCATGCTTGTCAATCTTGTCTCTCCAATGGGTTTTCTGTCTTCCTCTGTTTCTTTTTTGACCATGTGGTGTCCATTGAGTGAGTCTTTGAGTCCAGCGATTATCATTCATTCGTGCTATGTGGCCTGCCCATTTCCTTTTTAGTTTCTTTTTTGTCTCTATGATGTCTCTGAGTTTGGTTTGTTCACTTATTCTGTGTGCTGTTTTATGGTCTTGCCAGGTGAAGCCAAGCATGATTCTCTCATGGGCCCTTTGGGATATTCTTAGTTTAAGTGTCATATGTTTTGTTAGGTTCCAAGTTTCAGCACCATATGTAATGGTTGGAAGAATACATTGGTCATAAACTTATTTCTTTAGAGATATGGGCATTTTACTTTTAAAGATCAAACTTGCCCGTCCAAATGCTTTCCAGCCCATTTTTATTCTTCTAATTCCCTTTTATTAATCTGGCTTAGTTGTTGTTAGTTGGCTGAGATAAGTATATTCATTTACTGTGTGTAAAGGGACACTTTCAAGTTTGATGTTGTTGTCAACTAGGTATTTATACATAATTTGGATTTTTTTCAAGTTCATTTTGAGGCCAATTTCTACACTTGCTTCATTCAGTTCTGTGAGCATGTTTTGTAGTTCTTGTGGTTCTAAGGTGGTTGAGATATTCACCATTGATGTTGAAGCCCTTGTTGTCCCAGTTTAGAGTTTGAAACGCTTTCAAGACATGCTGTGAATAGCTTTGGAGAGATGGTGTCTCCTTGTCTCACACCTCTTTGAAGGGGGAATGGTTCAGAGTCCTTATGCAAGTGAATGAAAGATGTTCCCTTGTTGTATATGTGTTTCAAGATGTTGATGTATGCTATGTCCATTTCTTGATGTTTGAGCGCGAACATGACAAAAGGGATTTCCACTGAGTCAAAGGCTTTTTGATAGTCCACAAAAGCAATGCATAAAGGTATATTGAATTCATTACTTTCCCTATTAGTTGATTGATGGTTTGTAAGTGGTCTTGAGTTGAGAAGCCAATTCTAAAGCCTGCCCCTGTTCTCTGGTTGTTGTTTGTCTAAAAGTTTGGCAATAAGAGGACACTAGCACTATTCCAATCATATGATATTTGCCTTTTTTTTTAAGCATTCAGTGAACAGGGGGCAAGCTTGCTGTGTATGATATCTCTATAATTTTTCAGTAGGTCTGAAGTAATGTTATCTTGATCTGGTGCTTTATTTCATTTTAGCTGGTGAATCGTATTTGGATTACTGGTCCTATATATATGCAGGTTTAGAATAACTGGCTGTCAGTGAGAGTATGTCATTCTATTCTATTCCACACACACACACACACACACACACACACACACACACACACACACACACACACACACACACACACACACACACACACACACACACACACACACACACACACACA
>OZ017785.1:13962419-14067477 GCA_963969325.1 Lycopodina hypogea
AAAATTCATGCTTTAATAGGAGTTCCCACCAAACCAACAGATATGAAGACCTTTAGCTATGTACCCATAAGTCATAACTTATATACACATAATTTTATCTCTTAATACATATGACTAGAGCATGAAGTCATCAAGTTGTCATGGCCTCATAGCATTACTGCTAAATTATTAGCAGAAAATAGTGTAATTTGAAAGGTAGATTAACCTTTTCAAAACACCAAGAATGATCGTATTCATCCACAAGCTTGTACAAACATTCAGTTGCCATTATTTGACACCTCATAAATTATCCTATATAACACTCACTCCTTCAGATATTCTTACCATATCATTGGTTTCAGAGAAGCCTACAGCTATCCATGCTTCAGTAATGGCCTCCATATAAACATACAAGTTCTCCTCACTTTCGTCAGTAAGCAGCCCAATAAATCCATCACAGTCACCTGGCTCACAGTCATCAGGAGAGCGAAAGATTATGTTGACATCAGCTAGGTCCTCACTCTAGAACAATAATTACAATGATGATTGATAGAAAATATTGTAAAGTTTAAGATACATTGCAGACAAACTCACGGAAATAAATTCTATCTCTGCTTCTTCCACCACGTTGATCTTAGTGGGAGATATTCCCCGGTCGTCAGGGGTATGGCCAAGTAGAGAACCACCACTCTGGTTATTGCCACGTGCATATATGATCCAGTAATCACTATCCAAGTTCAAGTCAGTGTTGGGGACATTACTACCAGCAATTTCCCTGGAAAATCTTTTTTTTTTTTTTAAAGGAGAGAGAGTGAAAATAAGGTCATTACATTGCTGGACTTTTCCCCCTCAAAAGGCTCATTTATTGAGTTAATTTTGTTTCAGAAATTGGTTCAACTCACAGGCATACTATCCTTCCATTAGTAAAGGAAGTGTAAGGAAGTGTTATAGGGTGTGACATCTTGCATAGCATCCACTTCATTGGCTCTAGTAGGAGATGCAGCATTCCAGGTGTCCAGTACCTCCACCATGCCACTGTCATCAACATTGCAGGCCAAGAACATCGGCATCAAACTGAAGGGAAAAAAATTGAAAGGAAAAAGAAGAAAAAAAAAGATAACTTCATCTTTTCCTACAATTATTTTGCTTCCCTCCTTTCTCTCTCTTTTTTTCTTCTTTTCCCCCTTTCCCATCAATTTTTAAATTCATTATTCCCCCCACCCCCCACCCATATTTCTGAGTCGTTGGGATAGAGATTTTCTCCTATTTGATAGTTAACTGCAGGTAATCAAACAAAGCCTCATGCCTACTTAATTCACAAAATTTTTTGTCTATCTCTCTGTATGTATAGATTCTAACCCCTTCCAAACCGCTTGAGAGTCTTTGTGAAACTTTCAGGCATTGATTAGGGTATTTCACTCACGTCCGCATAATGGTTTCGTAGAAATTTGTGGATGGCCAAGTTAAAATTCATAAATGGTATGAAGGACTGTTTCTTTTGATTTCATTACGGAGTTGTACTGTTATATTAATGATATTATTGTTACACTAATAAGGTTTTCTGTTGCACTAACAAGGTTTATTGTTGCACTAATGGATTTAAATACAGCCTGTTGGGCGGTTTCAGCAAGTGTGCAATAAAGATATTTTAAGCACTTGCTTTTGTTTCAAATACAAGTCTTCATTTTGGTCATCTGCTGACAATACAAACACCATATCTTCTTTAATTTATACCAAACATTACTGTTGAATACTTGGATGTAGCAAGGTACTGTAAGCTAACCTCATTTACTCCTTCACTTCAGCAGTGAACATAACGTTGATTGCATATTTTTTTCATGGCCTACCCAAAATCCAAATAGTTTCTGCTACCACACACTATCTATTTTTGGTTCATTAATTAGAATATTTACCCGAAAGTTATCTAAATTTGAATGACTTAACAGGGTGAACTTCGATGAGGTTCTAACAGCCATCCTCCCACCCTCACCCACCCAACCCCTCACTTTGGGGAATGATGCCTTACGCATTGAACTTTGGATGTATGCATTTTTGTATTAAAAATTCTGCTAACTAAAGTTGTCTGTCATATATGAACTACAGTACATGATTTTACTTAAATTTTTTTTCCTTCTTGACAAACATTTTTTGTGATAAAATAAATGCACAGAAAAATATAGTTGAACCATGCATGTTAATTATGATGATATGAAACTTAATGTTATAATATAACAACTCTTTAAAAAAAAAATTTCTGGCAGAGGCATCCTTCATTCTTCATGGGTGTGAAATTCATTAAAATGAGAGCAACATAAGCATTGGGAAGTTTGGAATAGGAAATATTATTCTTAGGTTTCTTGCATGGGTCACAGGAAGAATTCTAGAGACTTTAATTGTTGGAGAGAAAAAAAGAGTTGAAAGAACAAAAATATATAAATTTACATGATTCCAGCTTCAATTCCAATTTAGAAGGCCAGAGAGATACCCATTCAATTTAAAACGATGTGCTAAAGAAGTATATTTAAGCTTATAAAGAGGGTGATGGAATATTATTGTTACACAATCAATATAGAGTAAGCTGTGGGTGAAGTAGCGAAAAGGGCAGCAGGGGCATAGCCAGGATTTTGAAAAAGAGGGGAGGGGGTGGGGTGGGGAAGGGGTTAAAAGTCTGACTATATTATCCAAACTTTTTGTCTCCTCAAAATATATCTTTAAAAAATTTAATTAAATGGCAATTGATTAATATCATTAAGTTTGTAGATTTGAATTAGACGAATAAGTGGTTGATAATTGAAGTCAAATTTAGTGTACCAGTTATGGATCTCACTTCTGAAAAGAGATATATGAGAGGTTTCCAGAATTTTGCTCTTTTTTCACTTTCAATACTACACACAAACTGTTCCAAATTCTTTTTCTAACAGCAATGATTCCAAATGTGGACCCTGGAATGCAATCTTTTTATGTCTCTTTTAAGGTTCTACTAGAAAATGATCAAGTCAGTAATGTTCTTCTATTGACCAAGTAATTTTGTTATCATATATTAACCTCTGATACATCAGGTTCCAGCTCAATGTTAGGATCTTTAGTGATAGCTAGTGGAAACTTCATTCCACTGGAGCACAAATCAGATGGTATAGCAAAAGAAGATGTGGAAGCAGTTGGAAACTCAGGATGACCATTGTAAAAGGAATTGCTTGGTATAAATATCCATCTATTAAATTTATTGCAGTGCTGAAAAAATATAATCAGGATATATACATTTGAGCAGCATTTATTACAGTTTTTCATTTTCATCTTCTATGTAAAATGTGTACCTATTTTAAAATGGAAACTTTATTTATATTTAGTCGAATTAAAATCTAAATGTAAATACTTGTATAGGATCGTACCCCTCCCCCCCAGTAAAGAATTATTTTAGACACACCCAAAATATGCCTCTTTATTTATTAACTAATTTTCATTAATTAACTGTAGTGCATTTTTATATGAAGATTGTTAGTTTATTTTTGTTATCATTTTTTTAATTTTATAACTTTGTTTTATTTTGATATTTACTTTTCTTCATCCACAATTCCAATTATTTCCTATTGAGGGGAAAATCTAGAATTTTGGTAGGGATGGGGGGGGGGGGGGGGGGAGGTTATGATAATAGCACTGATTATAGAAGAGAATCTAGGATTGTCCTGCATGAAACAATTCATTACTTCTTCAGTGTTCAGTTTCTGTTCCTCTGTGCAGTCCTAGTTCCTCAAATATAATTGGTAGGTTTTTAAACCTCAAATGAGAGAGAAAAACCTTTCAGTTTCACTAAAGCCCTGTCCACACTGCACGAAAACACCAGTTTCACCCATGTCTGGAATGGGTTCCATGTGTCCACACTACACCAAGTTTCATCTCAACAGGTTCCACCTGGTTTCACCTGAAACCTTCAAAAAGGTAGGCTTCAAGCGACTCAAATTTATTAGCATACCTGTGGATTTATAATTCATGTTTAGCTATTAGGAGTTCAGCTACAACAGCTTTTTCCCTCCTTTTTATTTTTAATTTGTGCTATAACATTGCTGAAGGGAAAGACATAACAGCATAGCACACCAGAAACCCCCCCCCCCCCCGTTTCTATATGTGGTAGAGGAAAACCAACCAATTAATTTGCTCAGGCAATTATTCAGCCCACAAAGATGATGTGGAGCGGGTTTAACACTATGCTAATGTGGACAAAAGAAAACATTTGGAAACAGGTGTTGCTGGAGAGAGGTACAAACCTGTTTGTAGTGTGGACAGGGCTTCAGTCTGCAGCAGGTGCAAAACTTAAACAACAAGTTTCTAGATATTTGGAAAGATGTTTTACATATTAGCATGGGAAATAATTTAATCAAATTCTGATTTCTTAGTTAATTCTTCCACAACAGCCAGAAACTTTTCTATTGCCAGTTGTACCCCCTGGAGTGAAAGAATTAAACAATAACAAAATAAAATCATCAGTCATGTGGAGTGTTAACTATCCAGCTGAAAAGGATTACTAGTGGGACTCAATGAAAAGGTGAAAAGGTGAAAATACTTTTTTTAAAACTTCAGTATCAGTGCAAGATAAACTTTTCCACACTATTGACAACTTTTGTGAAGATTATCATTACTAATCATCACCACATCTACATTACTGAACCTAAGATAGCAAGCAACAATCCCATAGTGCCCCTGAAAACTCAATAGCCTGCTTCTTCTCCTTCTATGCCATTAAATGTGTATTGTAATTGATGACTACCATTGATTTTGACTAGCAAATTTTATATATATATATAGCAATGTTGAAGTTAGTCAAAGTTCTATGAAGTAATCTGGCAGACATAGGGGATCTAAAGATGGATAATCGTGTATCATTTGCTATTAACTTAGATAAAAAGCCCCAGACTAACTGTAATGTAAAGCCTCTCTAACAATGCTTGTTCAAGATTAAAAAAAAAAGAAGGGAGGGAGGGGGGGGCTGGGGAAGTAAGAGGAGAGTGATAACAAGGGGGAAAGGTGGAAGAGAAAAATGGAGTTTAAAAATTATCTTTTGTGTGGATCATAAACTCCCGACTTCGCAGGCAAATGCATAAAGCATGAATTCTTTCATTTTTGTAATTAGCTAAGTGGAATAAATCTTGAGATAGAGGTCACTCATTTTGTTGAAGGTTTTAACTCCGAAGTCTAAAACCAGCTGATGTACACCAACAAATTATTTACAAATTATGCGAATTATTCAAGTTCAATCTGAAAACACATGTAAATTTACCCTCAACACTTTTATAACTAGAAACTGAAGTCATTCCTCATTAGGTGAAAACAGGTATATCATATATACACATACCATGCAATTATTTGTCACACACTAAAACACTTATCATGATACTCTGGAGATCTTGTGCATATCCTATGAACATGCAAGTATGATATTTCTTACCATGCTCTCAGTTTCAGAGAAGCCTACAGCCAACCATCCTTCAGTATTGCCCTCCAAGTGAACATACAAGTTATTCTCATCAACAGGAAGCAGGCCAATGAATACATCACAATCATCAGGCACACAGTCATCAGGACTCCGGAAAATTGTTGTGTAATTATCCTCATCGATTTTCTATGATAGTAAGAGAAAATAATAATAGAGACAAAAGCTATACTAATAATAATATCTTATTACAGAAAGTAGTAACACTACCACTACTAAATTATAACATGAAAGGCTTTGAATATCATCACCAGTACTATTCTGACTACTACTGCTGCTACTACTACTACTACAACATTTTACAACTAACATCAAGAGTGAGATGTACAATTATCACTGCTACAGAAAAGAAATCACCCTATGGGCTCTGCTACTAGTGTGTGTTTTCAGTCAGCCTTCAGCCTCCTGTAGTTATAAACTCGTTGATAGCTGCCCCAGTCAGAAGTGGAAGCCCACCATGCTTGCTGCGGCAGACTCTTGGTAAAGGGTCATTAGTAGTAGCCCCTCCCCAATAAAAAAAAACCCCATGTTGATGAGGTCAAAACATCAAGACTTTCCAGAAATCCCACCAAAAAAAAGGAAGAAAAAAAACCCATTTGGGGGGGGGGGGGGGTCCAAACATCAAGAAAGACAGATAGACTGAACAACAAACAGAAGACAGACAGAGAAACAGCTACAAACAGGCACTCTGGCAGGCCGGTAGATAGACTGCAGACATACATACAAACAGACAGACAGAACTATGGATTTTATCTAATAGGCTGTCACTGAAGCTTACTGGTGGAACCACTTATTATCAACACAGTACAATAAACCTTCCATCATTCTGACCTGACTAATCTAAACCTAGAAAATCCAAAGCAAGAATTCAAACCCCCCTTGCCCCCCAAAGAAACCTAAAAAAAAAAAAAAAAAATACAATGGAAACAAAAGTAAACAATAAAAACAACAACAGCTGCTTCTTTCCCTCAATTTACTTGAAGTGGCCACTTAATTCATCAAAAATTAGAAATTTTGGATCTGAGAGTTTCAAGCTCAGTGGTGGACCAAGGTTGGGGGGGGGGGGGGGGAGGGGGTGGCTCTCACAACCACCCCCTCCCCTTCCAAAACAGAAGAAGAAGAGAAAAGAAAATCCCTGTGGGGCAAAAATTCCTGCTGCAGTAATTCCTTTCACCACTACCAACAAGACTTGGCTAGTGGAGTTGTAGGCCAGGAGAATTGGTGAGTAAATATTCATTTTCAAGGAAAGGAAATTTCACAATTATTCCTAAATAAGAAGAGAATTCATTACACTGGAGTTGCTTGCAGTGAAATATTTGAAGAAGAAAAAATAATTCTAGAATAATCTTGCAAATATTGGATTGTCCAGCAGAATATAGCCAGCTATGTATTAGTTATGCACCACCTGACTAGTTCATAGTTCATATACAGATAGTTCATGTCATCCCTCATGGACTGTTGCCACCCCCCCCCCCCCCCCCCCCCCCCCCCAACCACCCACCCAAGAGAAAAAAAAAAAAAAAAAAAAAAGAGATGAGATTTGAAAAAAATAGCAACAAAGGATAGGAACAAAAAAAAACAAAACAAACAAAACAAACAAAAACAACAGCATGAGTTAAAACAGAAAAACAATATAGTAATATGCTCATGTCAGTAAAATGATTTTTTTTTTGATTTTTTTTTTTGTTTTTTTTTGGTTTTTTTTGTTGCTATTATATTTTTCAATTCTGCTGCTCAACTACTCAGCCTGAAATGGCCACATCACCAACACACAACCTCCTATTCACTCCAGTAAATCTAGAAATGGTTATTTCACTAACCCAATACCAAAATTATTTACTTTTTTTTTAATAATTCCTCCAAAATATATTCCCTTGCTCCATGGTAAATTTTGTGTCTGGGTTAGGATGCTGTTTATAAGGGAATGTTTCCACAACAGAACAAAACTAAGATAGTGCTTACCATTTGCCACTAAAATTTCCACTATCTTTCCTGATATAGTACAATGTTCAGCCATTGCTACACTGTATTTCTATAAAATATGATCTTAGCATTTTCCCCCCTCTCTTTTCAATATTACTATTAATATCAATCTGCCAATTTTAGACAGTTAGGCTAGTATTCTCTGAATAAGTCAAATTAAAATTAATAACTGCACCATGGCATTCAGAGCATGATTTCATACTCTGTATGCCCACACAAGAGTAATAATAAATTGAGTGCAATCAATTCAATTATACAGAATTTTCTTGTAATAGGACATACATCATGGTGTGGTATTATTTTCCCCTGTCCCTGAAATTAGTACCTATGTCTCTAATTCCCCCCCCCCCCCTTTTGTTTTGGAAATTTGATATTTAGGTTGGTACCTATGTGTTCCTAGACCTTTAGTGCAAGCTTCCATGGCTAAAAAGTGTTCCATTTTCATCCTTCAAACATGCACTGGTTTAGATTTATAAAATTTTCTTTTCTTTTCTATCCTTCATTTAAAAAGACAAACAAGGTGGGTGAGAATAGTTGGACCTTTTACCTATTTCTAGAACACATTTAGCTAAATGCAAATTCTTTTATTTGAAACTTAACTTTTTTGTTAGACCATTTTAAGAAATTTAAAGACCTTGTACAGGGACATGACAACATAGGGAGCAGAGAAATGTTCGAATGGTAGTTGCTGAATCCTCAGCTCAAAGGTCTATTTTTACAGTTTCAAACGAGGGTAGGCACACAGGCAGGCATGCAGACATGCAGACAGGGAGTTAGTGAAAATAATAATATTGATATAAATTTTTTATGACAGATTTATTTTTCATATAGCTAAGTTCACAATCTTCATGTATTACATAGCAATGTTGTAAAAAGTTGGTATCTTTTGTTTTAATAAAAATTCTCTAATAAAATTAATTTTAGTCTTCAAAAGTTAGGGCAGACACAGGTTGGTTGTACCCACACTGAGATCAGAGGGATTCCACTGTACTAGTATGTGGAAAGCATAAATAACTAAAGGAAATTATTATACTTAAACTTTACATATCCACTACAGTTGTAACTCCACTCACCTCAGGAAAATCACCACTCATGTTTCCATGAATCATTCCAATAGAGAGAAAAAACATGAGGAGAAAAGTGAAGAGGGCCATCTTCAACTACTTGTATTTGCACTATCTTCTACAATTTTCTTCACCTCTTGTTTTTGTTTTTGTTGCTATGCAATGGACTGACCTTTATATACAGTAACTAGAAAGTGCAAATTTTGAAAGCATATATTACTGAACTAATTATACTATTATCACCATATTGAACAAATGTTTGAATTATTATTAATAACAATTAACAGACATCTTTTTGGTTTTCAAGGTGATAAACTCTAAAATACACACTTCCACTGTGTCAGAGCCATGGGAGCCTGAACAAGAACTCCTCCCAGTGACTCTGCCTCAGGACAGGAAGACACCTGAAAGAGAAGTATATGGAGGCCCAGTGGCGCCCTGCTGGCCTAGAGAGCCAGAGTCTATAAAAGACTCAATTAACATTTAGTAATGAGTCTCTGTTGTTGAACAGCTATCATCTAGAATTGTCAAAGTGTTATTACGTAGTGCATATCCTATTGTGCAAATATCGTGAGAACTTGATTGCCCGGTACAGACAGTCCATCTGGCCAGTTTGATACTTTTGTTACTAGTTGAAGAGACTCAGTGTGTGAACCTACTACTGACTAACCATAAACAGTAGTGAGGTAGCCTTAGTTAATACTATTGGGTGATTAACTAGGGAGCGGGGAGTGCTATCCTAGCTTGCAGATAATACTAGCTGAAGTAGGAAAGACTCCCACACACTGAGAGTAAATCTTTTGCCAAATGAGGTTTCCTTTATAGAAGTATGAATACTAGAACTTGGCTAGGTGTTGGACAATCAGCCGTTTATTTGCAATAATCACATAAAGCAATGTGTTCGTTATTCACTGCAACAGATTAGTGCAACCCTCCTTCATTCTGACCTAACTGATCTAAACCTATAAAATTGAAAAACAAGAATGCAAACCCCCCCCCCCCCCCCCCCCAAAGCTACAACCAAAAAATTACAAAACCAGAAAAAACACCAAAACAAAACTAAACTATAAAAACCAAAAAAAAAACAAAAACAAAACAAAACAAAAAACTGTTGCTTCTTTCCCTCAATTTATTTGAAGTGGACCTCAGAAAGAAATAGAGTTGACAGCGGCTTAATTCATAATTTTGGATCTGAGGAAGAGTTCCAAGCTCAGTGGTGGACCAAGGTGAGGGGGGGGGGGGGGGGGGGGGTGGGACAAAAAAAGAAAAAGAAGAAGAAAAAAAAGCAAATTCCTGTGGGCAAAAATTCCTGCTGCAGTAATTCCTTTCATCACTACCAACAAGACTTGGCTAGTTGCAGGCCAGAAGAATAGGTGAGTAAATATAGCATTTTCAAGAAAAGGAAATTTCACAATTATTCCTAAGTAAAGAGAGAACTAATTACACTGGAGTTGCTTGCAGTGAAAAATTTAAAGAAGAAAAAATAACTCTAAAAAAATCTTGCAAAAATTGAATTATCCAGCAGAATATAGCCAGCTATGTATTAGTTATGCACCACCTGACTAGTACATAGTTCATGTACAGATAGCTCATGTCACCCCTCATGGATTTTGCCCATACCCACTCCCCAACATGGATACTTCTATTACATCAACTCCAAACCAAAATTATTTACTTTTTTTTTTTTAAATTCCTCCAAAATATATTCCCTTGCTCCATGGTAAATTTTGTGTCTGGGATAGGATGCCATTTATAAGAGAATGTTTCCACAACAGAACAAAACTAATATAGTGCTTACCATTTACCACTAAAATTTCCACTATCTTTCCTGATATAGTACAATGTTCAGCCATTGCTACACTGTACTTCTATAAAATATGATTTCAGCTCCTTTTTCCCTCTCTTTTCAATACTGCCATTAATATTAATCTGCCTATTTTAGGAAGTTAGGCTAGCATTCTCTGAAGAAGTCAAATTAAAATTAATAACTACACCATGGCATTCAGAGCATGATTTCATACTCTGTATGCCCACACAAGAGTAATAATAAATTGAGTGCAATCAATTCAATTATACAGAATTTTCTTGTAATAGGACATACATCATGGTGTGGTATTATTTTCCCCTGTCCCTGAAATTAGTACTTATGTCTCTAATTCCCCCCCCCTTTTGTCCTGGAAATATGATATTTAGGTTGGCACCTTTGTGTTCCTAGACCTTTAGTGCAAGCTTCCATGGCTAAAAAGTGTTCCATTCTCATCCGTCAAACATGCACTAGTTTAGGTTTCTAAATATTTCCCTTTCTATTCACCTTTTTTAAAAAGAAGAAGGTGGGTGGGAATATTTTCACCCTTTACCTATTTCTAGAACACAATTAGCTAAAACAAAGAAAATCTTTAATTTGAAACTAACTTCTTTGTTAGAGCATTTTAAGAAATTCAAAGATCTTCTACAGGGATATGACAACATAGGGAGCGGAGGAATGTTCGAATGGTAGTTGTTGGATCCTCAGTTCAAAGGTCTATTTTTATAGTTTCAAATGAGGGTAGGCACACAGGCAGGCATGCAGACATGCGGACAGGGAGTTAGTGAAAATAATAATATTGATATAAATTTTTCATGACAGATTTATTATTCATATAGCTAAGTTCACTATCTTCATGTATTACATAGCAATGTTGTAAAAAGTTGGTAGCTTTCATTTTAATCAAAGTCCTCTAATAAAATAAATTTTAGTTTTCAAAGTAAGGGCAACACAGGTTGGTTGTACCCACACTGAGATTAGAGGGATTCCATTGTACTAGTATGTTGAAGGCATAAATAACTAAAGGAAATCGTTATACTTAAACTTTACATATCCACTACAGTTGTAACTCCACTCACCTCAGGAAAATCACCACTCATGTTTCCATGAATCATTTCAATAGAAAGAAAAACATGAGGAGAAAAGTGAAGAGGGCCATTTTCAACTACTTGGTATTTCTGAAAGATAGCAACACAATGCACTATCTTCTACAATTTTCTTCACCTTTTGTTTTTGTTGCTATGCAATGGACTGATTTTTATACAGTAACTGGAAAGTGCAAAAATGTTGAAAGTGTATAAAAATATTATCATCATATTGCAGAAATGTTTGAATTATTATTAATAACAATTAACAGATATCTTTTTGGTTTTCAAGGTGATAAATAGCAGTATTGGAAGGAGAGAATAAAAATGCTGAGATCATATTTTATAGAAGTACAGTGTAGCAATGGCTGTACATTGTACCATATCAGGAAAGATAGTGGAAATTTTAGTGGCAAATGGTAAGCACTATCTTAGTTTTGTTCTGTTGTGGAAACATTCCCTTATAAACAGCATCCTAACCCAGACACAAAATTACCATGGAGCAAGGGAATATATTTTGGAGGAATTATTAAAAAAAATTAATTAATTTTGGTATTGGGTTAGTGAAATACCCATTTCTAGATTTGTTGGAGTGGATAGTTGGTTTTGTGATGGTAGTGTGGCCATTTCAGGCTTAATAGTTGAGCAGCAGAATTGAAAATATAGTCGTAATGAAAAAAAAAATATGGTGATTAAATGTTCAATATATATAGTAGCAAGAAGTGTATGGGCTAAATTATGCAACATCCTATTTTAGTTAAACAATCTTCATCACAAGTTGGCAATGTTTCATGTAGAGTTCACTCCACCTTCCTTTGAAATATCAGCCATTTATTTTTCATAATTTATATTCAGTGCTCAATAATTGTACTGGTGGAAAATCTGTACTATTGAACATTAGAAGCAAACCATTAGATATGGATTCATGAGTTCACTTGTTTGCAATTCAACACCCTAGAAGAATAGTATAAAAATCCTAAGATCAACATAAACTCTAATTTTTTAGATACTTCAATTTATATTTCATTTGTGCTAGCAAAAATAATAATATAGATTGTTATGTTAAGGTGGCTTGATTTTGCAAAGAAGCTAGAACAGCTGCAGAAGATTATAGTTTTTTCCCCTTTTAACTGGGAGTATGAAAAGAGTGTGGTTTCTGAAATGGGTGTGGTTTGGGTAAGTAAGTAAAAAAAAAAAAAGAAAAAAAAAAGAAAGAACAACCCCTTCTGACTAGAGTCCCTTTTCCCTCAGTTTAGCATTGAATTCTATACGTAAATATTTTTCCTAATCATCCACTGCAAGCAACTCTTGTGCAACCAGTTCTCTCTCTGCTTTAACTTCAGAGTAATTGCTGAGGTTTCCTCCCCTTGAAAATGCTATGTGTGCCAACCTCACCCCATCAGTTATTTTTGAGTTTTTAGCTGCATAAGACCTTTGAACCTAAAAGTGAGGGAAGCACTTACCAATTGCCCTTCCCTCCCCCTTGGATACACCACTGATAAAGGTGATAAAGGAGTATTTTGTAAAGTTGGCTGCCTGGTTAGCAGTGGTGATAGGAATTGCTATTATTGTGGATTTTATTATTTTTTTTATTTATTTTTTTAATTTTTTTTTTTTAGCCTGCTTTAGTGCTTCCCTGGATTTACTTATTTAATTTTTGTTTGGAAGAAAGGTGAAGGGAGCACTTGCCTGAACTTTGCTTCCCAAAGAGCCAGAATAGAAGTACACATTTGCCTTTTTTGGTGATTTAATTATCCTCAATTTTTGAGATTATTATTTCATTGAAATTTTTTCCTATCACAATTCCCCAAGTATAATTCAATAAAATTGACCTGACCTGATTATAGTGAGTGTAGTAATGGTTGAACTATTAATAGTTGCCAAAAGACTCTCCCTTTTAGCAATCTGAAAAGGAAAAGAAAAAAAATTTAAACAAAAGATACTCCAAATCATGCGACTGGACCATCTGTCTGGTTGAATGTTCTTAGCTATTTGCTAAAAACCCAATGAATTTTCTTTATTAAATGGTATTAAAGTCATTTAAATTCAGGAGCAACAAAAGTTCACTTTCACAAAATAATCAACATGAGGAGAGTCTCAACTCAACAATAGCACAATGAAAGACCATAATTTTTCATGTGTGACCACACATAAGTTTTAAGTTCATGAATCAATAATCATTACACTTGACTTGACTTCTTTTTTTCCCATTTGGCATGGTATCAGGAATATTGATCATGCTGACAATCATGCCTATGCACCATATGATTACATCTCTTCCAGTGATTGTGTGTGTGGTAAACTATACCACTTCAGTATAATGATTATACCACTCAAGGATGATGCTTAATGACGTCATTGATTATGCATTCATTACCAGTATATTGTATATAAAACATTGCAATTGTCTTTGTCTTTGTTCTTCCACGTGTTCTTGCACTTCATCCGTCTGCAATACTTGTCGGCTTGCAATGAAAGGTTCTGTTAACTTTTATAAGTGAGTATTAAGCGTGTGCATTTATTAACTGGCTATCAATAAAGCCAGTATTAAGATATCACATAAGATGCTACATTGGCGACGAGGATGGGATTGGCTACTCACGGGACAGTCTCCCAGTATCAACAGAGCAAAGAAACCTGGACGACTTACGTTGAAAGGTTGAATCATTATTTCATAGCGAATGACGTCGCTTACGAAGGCAAGAAGCGTTCCATTCTACTCTCAGCTTGTGGCTCCTCCACTTACAAGCTCATACGAAGCCTAGTGAAAGTAGGACGACTGGCAACTACGCCTTACTCCGAAATCACAAAGCTGGTAGCGGGATATTACCAGCCGATTCCCTCGGAGATTGTTCAAAGGTATAAATTTAATACCGGAGTCCGAGCCTCAGGAGAGTTGATAGCTACCTACGTAGCTGCTTTGCGTGAGCTCTCAGAGTATTGTAATTACGGAGACAAGCTCCATGAGATGCTACGTGACCGGCTAGTGTGTGGTGTGAATCATGACACCATACAGCGTAAGCTTCTGGCTGAAACTGATCTAACCTATGAGAATGCTTACACGCTAGCTCAAGCGAGGGACCTCAAGGGCAGCAAAATAGCAGTGCTCCATTGTTGCCTTTGCCAGGAGTCAATTACTCCAGAACATTTAAACATTCTAAAGGCAAGATTCCCACCAAGAGAGGAAACCCAACCTGCTACAGGTGTGGAGGTCCACATTTAGCTCCTGCCTGCAAGTTTATCAACTCCTAGTGCTAATTCTGCAAGAAAAAAAGTCATATTGCTAGAGTGTGCAGGAAAGCCCAGCAAGAATCTAAAGTTGGCAAGGAAACAAATTTTGTGCTACAGGATATGCCTGAAGACCAGTGTGCTGACCATACGCACAGTCTCTGTGTTGTCAGGGATCAAGCAAGTGATCCACTGCATGTGCAATTTGCCTTGAATACTGTTCAAGTTGAGATGTTATTGGACGCTGGTGCATCCGTTTCCCTGATCAACCTTCCGATTTATCAGATGCTTCAATAGCACAAGGTGGTCGCTCCTCTACAAAACTCCTCTATTCAGCTAAAGACATATACAGGTCAGCCAATCCGTGTTCTTGGTATGCTACCAGTGCAAGCAGAATACATGGGAAAATTAGTTGATGTGTGGTTCATGTGGTTGAAGGGGATGGACCTAATTTGATGGGTAGAGATTGGCTATCTCTGCTTGAGGTTAATTTGGGGGAAGTGAATCTTTATGATGAATTGGGTTGCATGAAAGACATGAAGGTCAAGTTACTAATTGATTCTACTGCCAAGCCTAAGTTTTTCAAGCCACGCAGTGTTCCATTCACACTAAGAGATAAGGTGGAAACTGAGCTCCAGAGGCTAGTAAGCCTTGGTATTATTTCTCCTGTGAAATTTTCAAAATGGGCTGCGCCCATAGTTCCTGTGGTTAAGAAGAATGGTACTGTACGTATATGTGGGGACTACAAGGTCACTGCTAATAGGGCTACTCTCACAGAGTCCTATCCACTTCCACTAGTGGATGAGTTAATGACAGACCTTGCTGGAGGTAAGTACTTTACCAAACTTGATTTATCCCAAGCTTATCTACAGTTGCCCCTTGATCGTGAATCCTCTGAATTATTGACAATTAATACCCACAAGGGATTGTTCAAGTACAACAGGTTACCATTTGGTGTGTCTAGTGCACCAGCAATATTTCAGCGCAGCATGGAGACCCTCTTATGGGGCTTGAATGGTGTGTCCATTTACCTTGACGACATCCTAATTACAGGATCCACACATGAGAACCATTTGCATAATCTTGCTGCTGTGCTGGAACAAATTGAACAGGCAGGCCTAAGACTTAATCGCTCTAAATGTTTTTTTTTTACAACCCAGATTAGAGTATTTGGGACATGTCATTGATGAAGCTGGTAGACATCCTACTGAGGATAAAATTAGAGCCATTAAGGAGGCACCAGCTCCTACTAACATTACTGAGCTTCGTTCTTTTCTTGGAATGATTACCTACTACAGTAAATTCCTACCTAACATGTCCACAAAGCTAACACCCTTATATGCACTGTTGGCAAAGAAGAAGAGGTGGTCATGGCACACCAAGGAGGAGGCTGCTTTTCAGTTAGCAAAACAAGCTCTTCATTCAGATGCAGTTCTTGTACATTTCGATAGTTCAAAGCCTTTAATCCTTGCATTTGATGCTTCACAGTATGGCATTGGTGCTGTTTTGTCTCATATATTTGAAGATGGACGAGAAAAACCCATTCCATACACTTCTCGAACTCTGAACCCTGCTGAGAAAAGATATTCACAGCTGGAAAAAGAAGGTCTAGCTATTGTCTCAGGGATTAAGAAATTTCACAATTTCTTGTATGGTAGACATTTTATTATCGAGTCTGACCACCCTCCATTATCCTTCCTGTTTAATGAAGCCAAAGGAATTCCCCAAATGGCATCTTCTCGCATACAGAGATGGGCTCTGCTTATAATTACACTATCTGTTACAAGAAAGGCAAAACACTGTGCAATGCAGATGCATTAAGCAGGCTCCCACGCCCAGTCACCACAGCCACTGATGATACATGCACAGAATTGGTTAACCTTGTACAACACATGTCCTCCACTTGTGTTTCAGCATTGCATATTAAGGACTGGACCACAAAGGATCCTCTCCTCTCCAAGGTGCGGAGATTTATTCAGCTTGGTTGGCCAAACAACATCACAGAAGTTCCATGCAAGCCTTATTTCTCTAGGAAGGGTGAACTAAGTGTGTTGGATGGTTGTATCTTATGGGGTACTCGTGTAGTGATTCCACCGCCTGGTAGGCAGCCCCTACTTAAGGAATTACACCAAGCTCACCCAGGAGGGGTTACAAAAATGAAAGCACTAGCACGCAGTTACATTTGGTGGCCTAACATGGACACTGATATTGAAACCCTGGTGAAAACTTGTACTGAGTGTCAAGAGTCTCGACCCTCACCACCTACTGCTCCGCTCCACCCATGGGAGTGGCCGGCAAGTCCGTGGAGCCGCCTCCACATTGATTTTGCAGGTCCTTATTTGGGACACATGTTTCTTGTACTGGTGGATGCCCATTCTAAATGGATGGATGTGAGACTCATGCATTCTATTAAAGCCCATAGCACGATTGAACAACTCAGAATGATATTTGCTACACATGGCATACCACAGAAAATTGTTTCTGATAATGGTCCTACATTTACTAGTCAAGAGTTTAAAACTTTCATGACTCAGAATGGAGTTCTCCACATCACATCTGCTCCATATCATCCGTCTACTAACGGACTCGCAGAACGAGCTGTCCAGACTTTCAAGCAAGCTCTGAAACGCATCCAAGGCAATTCAATTCAGGAAAAACTTTCTAAGTTTCTCTTCCAGTACCGGATAACCCCTCACACTACGACGGGGATTGCACCTGCTGAACTCCTCATGGGATGACGACTTCGCTCTCGCCTGGATTTGCTTTTTCCTACAATTTCACAGAAAGTTGGGAGTAAGCAACTGAAACAAAAGAAGGAACATGATTCAACAAAACCAGTGCGTACATTTTCTATTGGAGATCTTGTGTATGTAGAGGATTTTACAGCCTCACCACAAAAATGGATTCCAGGGAAGATTGTTGAAGTTACTGGACCTCTCTCTTATTGCATTGAGCTTCTCAATGGCAGTACAGTTCGAAGACATGTTGATAATGTGATTCAGCGATGTCTAACCGATGTTCCCGTTTCACCTGCCGTCCTGGCTCCGACTCCAGTTTCTGTTCAACCAGTGGATCCACTTGCACTTCCAGATCTCCCATCAAGCCTGGATCTGACTCAGAGTCAACCAGTTCCTCCACTTGATCCTCCACCTGCTCGTACTCCAATGCATCCAAGACGTTCTACCCGTACCCGGCAGAAACCTGCGAGGTTCAAAGCATGATCATTGTCATTCTCATTCCCCTAATACAATCCTTAATGAGGGGGAGTGTGGTAAACTATACCACTCCAGTATAATGATTATACCACTCAAGGATGATGCTTAATGACGTCATTGATTATGCATTCATTACCAGTATATTGTATGTATATAAAACATTGCAATTGTCTTTGTCTTTGTTCTTCCACGTGTTCTTGCACTTCATCCGTCTGCAATACTTGTCGGCTTGCAATGAAAGGTTCTGTTAACTTTTATAAGTGAGTATTAAGCGTGTGCATTTATTAACTGGCTATCAATAAAGCCAGTATTAAGATATCACATAAGATACTACAGTGTGATGTCAAATATTCCAAATAAAAATGTTATTGAGGATAAACGTATCAATTGGTATAAACACACTTAGACTTTGGCTACTTCCCACCTGGCCACACCTCTTCTTCTGGCCATGTCAGGCAATATATACCTGAAATGGTACCTAGACACATCCTATGGACGCTTTTTATAGGGGGGTGGGGAGTTTGGAGATATCTGCCCTCCTGCCCTGCCCTGCCTTTCCCTGCCCTGCCTTTCCTGTCTGTCTCTATTTATCTGCACCATCTTTCTGGACAAACCTGCAGGTGGATTTATCTGAAACTTTGGCATATTGATAATTTTTACAAAACTTAAAACATGGGCTAAAAAAAGCCAGAAAATGGTTACCATGGTAGCAAGAAAATACTAAATTAATACTTCAGTCAGAAAAACCCTTGGAGCTATAAACCTAAAATTGGGTATGTATGAACAACTTGACTCTGGATGGAACATGGGCTTGGCCACACCTCTTCCTCTGGTCGTGTCAGGCTAAAAATGTCAATGATGGTACTTCAGGAATTTAGACCAATGATACCATATATATTTGGAATCTGTTTCATCTTGAGAACTTTCTAAATACATCTACATGGCTGCATCCCTTCCTGTTTTCATGTCAGACTAAAAAAGGAACCAAAACTGATACTTTTGCCAGAAAAACCCTTGGAACGACAGACCTGAAAACTAGGTATGCATAGCTTTGGGAATAACGTGGGCTAGTTTCTACCTGGCCACATCTCTTCCTATAGGTGTGTAATGTTAAAATGTCAAAAATGGAATTTCTGAAAATTGCATGGACCGAAGGAGTAGACCCAAGATCTCATATATATTTGGAATCAGTATTGCCTGTAAAATGTTTAAATAAACCATGGCCAAGTGGTTAAGGCACAGGTCTAACAATCAGAAACTTCCACTTCATCCTGTTTCAAATATATGTGGATATGTATGTATGTATTTATGCTACATGTATATCCACATTACCACCAATGCACCAAATCAAATGAAGCTAACTCTTCAGGATAGACACATCTTGCACCAACTATGTATTTTCAGCCAAAATATGTTTGGGCAACTTGGCCATACCACTTCCTTTGGGTGTGTGAGTCTATCATGCCAAAATGGTACTTCATAGAAATCCATGAATTTGACATCTAAAACTTGGCAATAACACACATCATGACTCTGAGAGAGACATGGACTGGGTCCCACCTGGCCACACATAATCCTCTGGGACTGTTGGCAAAATGGAAATAGAGCAGAGAAAGTACATAACAAAACTCAATTAGTGAAATAATAAAGTAAATGTTGATACAATAGTCTTGGTTTTGTGTTCCTCTCCAGCATTTCTCTTGTTTGTTTGAATCTTAACTTAATTTCTGAGCATGTGTTAATGGTGATGGGACCAGCTAGGTAGGTACTACACCTACAGAAAGTGAAAGGATCAAGCGTGACCCAATCCATGCCCAAGGCTTGGACCAAGTGCCTATTTTGTTTGCATTTTCATCCTGACACCCCACAGGAAGAGGGATAAATAACATTTGCAGAATGTCTGACAGGGGCATGATTGTGAAGAACTTGTTAATGTTCCAAGAAGTTTCTCTTTGGCTTTTGGTAGCAAAAACAACTTCTTGTGGAAGGCTAATACCAAACCAAAAGCATTACCACACCCATATTGGTTAACAATACTCACTATTACTTGCACTCCATATGCCAAATTTCAGCATGACTGGTTCATAAATGTGTTTTTGGCAGGCATAATGATGTCCTGTGGGTGTGGCAGTGACCAGGCCACATCTATTGACACACGCACATGTGTTCAATATTTCTCACCCAGTTGCTTGGAAACCATATTCTTAATTTCTGTCTGGTTTGTCATTTGATTAGCTTTTAATTGATAAAATAACTTCCAGTGGGTGTAGCTATGGACAAACTAACACCCATAGTGGTTAATACTGCTTTCCAAGGTACCTGGAGACTACACGCCAAATTTAGGCCTTATTGGTCTTCAATTAAATGTTAAAAAATCCAATATGAATTCCTGTTGGTGTGGCTATGGCAAAGCCACACCCATTACCATGCCCATATGTCTTTAATAATGATCACCTGGGTTCTTTGAGAGCACTTGCCAAATTCAGCCCTTTTTTTTATCCTAGTGTTTGGCTGTGATGCCTAGACACACATACATACAAACATAAATACATACAAACCAAAAATATTATTAAAATGGGTTCGTGGATAGGATCTTTGATAGGGGGCTTCTTTTTGGGAGGCGGGGGAGTAACCAAATTCTTATTAATTATTCATTAGATATCTAATATGTACCATCACTTTGTTGTCACTCACTCCCTATCCTTAATCTTATTGCCAAATGAAAGCTTAGTTCAAATGTTTTCCAATGATATGCTTATGATGTTTAAGTGTCCCACATTCTCAAGTATTATTGTGAAGTACCATACAAATTTCACAAAATATATTTGAAAAATATGGCCATGTGTAATGGCCAAATAATCCTACATAATTTTATATATACATATATTGCATATAAAGCCACGACTTGAATCCCAGCTGATGTTCTTCATTAGATGTGGATCATAGATTGAGGCAGATTACGGAGGACACAGATCTCCTTCAATATTTACTACAGGAGTTCTGTCCCAGTGCAAAGTCAACCCAGCATTAAACTGGACCCTTTAAGTAATCTGAGCGATGATGTTTTTATCAATTAAAAAGATAAATATGTGAGCAACTCATGTGCTGCAAAAGCACTACAATGTAATATCTATACTATAAAGTACGAATAATCAGTCTGTCTGTTTGTGCATCCTTGATTCATGCTAGAACAGTTGAAGTTAGACCACAAAATCATATATATATTTTAGTATCACTGTCATCAGGGAGATGTTATAGCATGTCTATATGGTCACACTCCTTTCTATATATTAGAAAAAAAAAGCCAAAAATTGTATTTCTGCAAGAAAAAAGAATTGAGTTACAGGCCTAAAACTTCGGCATGCAGAAAATTTTGTGACTATGTGGGCCATAAAACTGCCCATAGGGCGGGGTTTTCGCTAGTATTCATAAAATACCAACATATATGTAGAGTTATAAAAAGTTCTGTTTCTTTAATTTCAATACTATATATACTACCAGTTAATTAAAACGATGGAACACTCAAAATCCAGCCGTGTCAATTCTTAATAATAGGTGCAACAGATACAAGGTGTATTCATTTAAGTTTGATTTTTTTGGTCCTTTAAAAAAAAAAAAAAAAAAATACTACCCCAGTAAACACAATGAATATACCAGGTGTTGCAGGGCCAGAAATGAATTTGTGATGATGATAGCTTTTTATATCTTACAAATAGTGGAGAGTCAGTCAATTTGCAATCAAATCTACTTGCAGGACATATTGGATGCTCCATCATACCCCTGTCCTCAAACATTTTTGACATTCTAATTAAATTTGTCATGGTCATCGAGGACACCAGTAGTAATAACCAAGCCAGTAACTCTATTAATTTGGCATATCACAAAAAAAAAAAAAAAAAAAAAATCCTCTCTGGTCACGGTTTACAAATCGAACACATAAATCAATTACTTCTTTATTAAAGTTATTTTGGTACTTCTGGGTTATCCCCCCCCCCCCCCCCCCCAAATATGAATTACACAAATAAGAATTCTAGGATACTGAAAAGTTTTAATGTGAAGTATCTATATATATATTTCCCTTCGTCTGCATGTACCTATGTACCTATGTACCTATGTACTTATATTAGATTGCTGTGTGAAAAAGCTATTATGAATCCCCCTCAAACTTCCAGGGAAGGTCAAGGGGGTGGCAAGGAAGGTTTTAGGCCCAGTGGCTACTCCGGTTTAAATCAGGAAAATTTTTAAAAGCCGAATTTGTCCAAAAAGTCAAAAAGCGCCAGTTTCGGGCAGAAGGAGGCCTCCAATCAAAAAGTTTCATTCCTGAGACCCCACTTAAAATGACCATAAATGGGGGATCGGATCAGGTCAAATCCAAAATCGGAGGTCATTTAGAGGTCCAAACATAGGTCGTGACTTTTCAGATATGCCGAATAAAGTGAGGCAGCCCTACTTGAGCTTCTTCTGTTCCTTGTTGGCCAACCAGTGCACCACCAACTGCAGGTGCTTCAGGGCCACCAATGGCAACACGAGATGTTCCTTTGCCCCTAAGGTCAGATCAAGTTGAAAACCTTTCTGGACCTGCTGGAGCCCTGCTTCTCGCACGGATTACTCTACGTCGGATGCTCCAGGGTCGGCTCCAGCAGAGGCCTCTCCATCCTGGCGCCAGGAGGAAAGACGAGGAACATTGTCTACCAGAGAGCATTGCATTGAGAGAAAGAAGCCAATTTGGACTATGTATATACTTTGAACATAATAAAGTACACAATAAGCTTGAACTATGCACTCTTGACGACTTAACCTGGGCATCGCCAGGTAGCTTTGCTGGTTACTTATATATATTAATTAATAATAAGAATTCTAGGATACTGAAAAGTTTTAATATGAAGTATTATTTACATCCAAAATGCACATTCCGTTAGCCCTAGCCTAATATAGCCAGAGCCCTAGCCCTAATATGCATAGGAGATAACCTGGAAGTACCAAAATGGTACTATTTGTGTAATTCATATTTGGGTGGGGAGATAACCCAGAAGTACCGTTATTTCATCCACCATTATCAAAAAATGATTTGTACTCCTTATTTTATCAACTAAATATTTCTTAATTATGTTCCTACCTATATAAATTATTTCATTTTGTATATGAGGCAATGAGTATGAGGTATTCTTTAACTAAGGTCTTTCAAAGTGAGCATTTATGATGGAGTTATGCTTAGCCAGTTGAATTACTTCATTAATGCTAAAAAAATTCCTGTTTACCACTACATCATGGTCCACCATCTCCTTAGGTGCCAGGCATTGCCGTCCTCAAAATAAAATACACTTGGCAGAACAATGGATTGTGTCTATTTTCCTCATTACTCCATTGCAGAATGAATGCATACATCTACATTGTGCTGTGGATTTTCCACAGATTGGACAAAAGTACTTGAATCTGCCATTGCATTAAGCTGGTACAGATTAGAGGGATGACTATCTACTATCTTATGTACATTGACCCACTTTTTAAAAGGTGTATTGACTGGAATTCCATACTTACTTCTACTTTTTACAAATTACAGAAAATATGAAATCTACCATCCAATCAATACCTTATTATATACCAACCAAGAATATTTTATAGCCATTTCACTTGAAAGCAACAGTCATTCAAATCCGCCAAGATTAGACTATTAATTTGCAAAAATGCCCCCAAAAACTCCTCTCCATATACCCACTACCCCACCTACCCTACCTTCACCAACCCATGCCATATGTATACATAGAATCCACAGTTTAAATCTGCAGACAATTTTGGGGTTAAACTCTAATATCTTGTACAGAGACCAGAGTCCATGTTCAGTCAACTTTACTTTATTCAGACACTAATTTAGGACATTGCCCATCCTAATTTAGGACATTGTCCATTGCCAGTGTCTGTGGATATGGATATTGGACTTGGTCACTTAACATTGTCCAACAATGGTTTGCTCATTCTCACATGATTTTAGAAATTCTGGCTTTGATAACTGGCATTTTGGGACCAATTTAAAGCAGTGTGCTCTGTCGCAGTTTTCACATCTTGAAACCAATTTGGAGCAATGCATTTATGATTTGAATTTTGCTGCATTTGGAAACCAATTTAACGCAGTGTGATCATTCATATTTTGCAGCTGTGGATTGAGTGTGCATTTTTGTTTACTTTATAAAAAGTTACTTCACCAAAAAGGGGCACCATTTGACAATCTAAATTTAAAATTTCTCAATTCCTCACAAATTTACAGCCTACTTCAATACAATATACTCCTTAGGGAAAGGAAAAATTTCAGAAGAAAGAAATGTTTTAAAAATCGAAAGATTGTCCAAAGAATTTACCACACTAATTACTTCAGTAGTGGTCAATAGGCACTATGAAAAATACACTATCTTAACTTTTTTGAGATGAACCTTCAGGGCCACCATTACATTTAGATGGTCTAAACTTGCACAACTAGCTGCTGATCCCAAGCTAAGATTTTTATAACCGCCATCAATAGAGCTAATTAGAGGTATATGTCTCACATCAGCAACACCATCACCACTAACAATAGAAATTGGCAGTGGACATAGTGCCTTCAAGTACTTCAGAAAATCATCACTTCTGGAAGTTACCCTCTTCTCCCAGCAAGCCTTGCCTCCATATTAAGTTTAACTAGATATCCCAATATCAAGACCAACATTACCACCAACATCACGATAATTTAAACCTCCACCACCAGCAGAAAGTCCCAACCTAAGATTATCACTGACACAAATGCAATCAAAATGACTGAACATAGCTACATGGCTCAAATCAGCAACACCATAATCACCGAGGATAGACACTGGAAGTGAACACTCCAGCTTGAAGTACCTGAGAATACCACCACTTCTGGCAGCAGCCATTTTCCCCCCAGTTAGCCTAGCTTCCATCTATTACACTAGGAAGTTGAGAGATTCTCGGAAAGGGTAGGAGGTGCTGACTCACAGTTACAGAGTGACACACAGTTACTGAGTGACACACATCGGCAGAAGAAAGTCACGTAGATTTTCCGCTAATCAGCTACACTCAAAACTGAACGAGGGAGGACCATTCTGACAAACTCTTGGTGGTAAGCGCATGGGTACTGGGTATTGGAGGCGGGAAATATTACTATTTATAATTTTTTTATTAATTTTTTTAATCCCAGCAGGGGGAATTCGGCAACCCTTCGGAACTCCCTCTGGCTACGGGACTGGTGGATCTAATTCCTTAATGTTATTCAGATTTTTTTTTTTGTGGCACTTTTTCCGCTTTGCACACCAATGGGAAGAGATGTCTGCCAGGAGGGATCCCACCCATGTTACCTTCAAAGTCAAGTTGTTTATGCATACCATGATTTATGGCTGTTGCTCCAAAGGTTTGTCTTACCAAAGTACCATTTGTGGCCATTTTTTGGCTTGATCCTAACTCAAAAATGAGTGTGGTCATATACATGTGTACTTAAAACATTGGTACTTCCGGGTTATCTCCCTTCCCCAAATATGAATTACACAAATAAGAATTCTAGGATACTGAAAAGTTTTAATATGAAGTATTACTTACATGTATTAATTAATAAATGAGAATTCTAGGATACCGAAAAATTTTTTTATGAAGTATTACTTACATATATTAATTAATAATACATCCAAAATGCACATTCCGTTAGCCCTAGCCCTAGCCCTAGCCCTAGCCCTAATACTAGCCCTAATACGCATAGGAGATAACCCGGAAGTACCAAAACATTCCCCAGATTATATTGATTCCAAATATATATATATATATATGGTTTCATGGATCTATCTCCCTAGGTTCTAGTGTTTTTACTGAAATACCATTTTCGGTATTTTTAGCCTTGCACAGAGAAAGGAAGAGGAGTGGCCATGTGGCACCCACCCCATGTTACTCCCAGAGTCAAATTGTGAATACATCTATGTTTTAGATCTGTAGCTCCAAAGGCTTTTCTGGCAAAAATACCATTTTTTGGTGGCTTTTTCTCTTTACCATGGTAACTACAGTATCTTAGAGATAGCATACATTTATAACCCAGAACAACTAAACTAATATAGACTTTAGCTCTTATTCAAATAACACACAATTGAACAGCTCCAGAATTGGTAATCAACTGATGAGCAACTCATATAAAAATGTAGGCAGGTACATTATATACTGAGTACATAGACAAAAGAATAAGGGTGAACACACAAAGGAAGTCAGAAACAAAAGCATGAACACAAAGGTGAGTGCAAAGTAAATCACATGATATTCATGTCAATAGATCATTAACCACATTACTACAGTAACCATTTTCCAGATTTTTAGCCCATGTTTTAAGTTGGCTTAAAACCTATCATGACAAGCTTCAGAGAAATTCATCCACAGGTTTGGACAGAATGATGGTACAAACATACAGACATATACATGGACTGATAGACAGACAGACCGACCGACCGACCGACCGACCGACTGACTGACCGACCGGCCGACCGGCCGACCGACCGACCGGCCGACCGACCGACCGACCGACCGACCGGCCGACCGACCGACCGACCGACCGACCGACTGACCGACCGACCGACCGACCGACCGACCGACCGACCGACTGACCGACCGACCGACCAACCGACCGACCGACTGACCGACCGACTGACCGACAGACAGACAGACAGACAGACATCTCCTTTTGTATATATATATATACATATATATAAATATATAATATATATACATATATATACATACATACATATATATATAACTTTTGCATAGATGGCCTTATTGGTAGCTCCCATATGTCTCTTAAATAGGAATGAACAGTGGATTTTGCATCCAGTATGAATTCAACAGAATTTCAATTTTACTGAAATCCACTTTATACTCTGTCATTGTTGTGTCAGTGCACTCCAGTTGATACCCTACTCCTGTTGATCTAAGTGGGAAAAATTGCATGTTGCTTAGTAACAATGCCCATCAATGGTTTTGTACTATAGATATGATAAACCTTTTTACATGCATACCTGGCCTCATCAAAACGGTCAGCTTCTCCTCCACTTTAATGAAGTTATATCGATAAAAAAATCGTTTAGGCTAGAGTTATGTATGTCACACTGCCATGAATAAGCAAGGTGTTTCCTGCAAATTCTGTGCATCAAAACAGAGCTTTGAAGATGATGATTTATGAATGAGTTTGTCTGTAAGGGTAAACAAATTTGATCTCAATTAATTAATTAGTCTCTCTCTCTTTATGTTTGTGTGTTTGTGTGTTTGTGTGCTTGTGTGTTTAGTTTTAGAGGAAGGGGAACTAGTCATGATAAAGTACTAGTAACCTGTACGTCATAGTTTGTGCTGTCAACTATCAAAAGATTATGAAATCTCTTGACAATACTTTCTATAGATTTGAAAAATCCAATTACATCTACAAATACACCATTCAACTACAACTACAAGTACAACTACAAGTACAATTTTTCTTTTCATGTTGTGTTTCATATTAAACACATCCATGTGTAAAAATAGTGCAATTATTGAAATATTTGCGGAACTAGAGGTATATGAGCATGATAATCATATACTTCTTGTTTCCTTATTTTAGTATTGTGCTGATGTTCTTGCTTGTAGTGTTGATGATATGAGCATGATAGAGACATTGGATGCATGGAATGTTGCCTCACCTGATAGAAACAATATTGTGGACAACAATGAAGACATCACCCCCTTTGCCATGTCCTTTGATAGTGATGAAAATTGGATAACATGCAAGTGAGTGAGATTATGACATGACATCTATTCCTGCTATATGGAATCCTGGGCTGAAGAGATTTAAAATACATTGAGAAAGGTTTGTGACAGTTGCCTTCAATAAGTAACATGCTACAACTGCTAAGCTACCAAACTTGTTTTGCTTCTGCAAGTTTATTATTAGCGTGATTCTCATGTGTGAATGAATGGATATTTGTGCATCTGTAACTGAAAGTGTACACTATTTTCTGAACTAACTATGAATTTTCGTAATGATGGATCTTGGACACCAACAATACATGTGATGTACAGCATTGGTGCTAATGTAAAGCATTGAGAAAAAAAAGATGCTCTAAGTTGGGGGGGTCGTGGCTCAGCCCCCCCCCCCACCCCAGTGATAAATTTAGGGGGCTGAAGACCCCCTATTTTCTCCTCCTCTGACTTGCACCATACAGGTGGATGATAGATTGAGGCACACTACAGTGGACAGACCTCCTTCAATATTTACTAGAAGAGTTTTTTTTCGCAACCTATATGTAGAGTTAAAAATTTTTTTTTGGTTTCTTTAGTTTCAATACAATGTGTACTACCAGTTAATTAAAAGGATGTTTATCCCAGTAAACACGATGAATATACCAGGTGTTGCTGGGCCAGAAATAAATTTGTGATGAAAATAGCTTTTTATATCTTACAAATAGTGGATGGTCAGTCAATTAGCAATCCAATTCACTCACAGGACATATTGTATGCTTCATCATACCCGTCCTCAAACATTTTCGACATCCAGACATAATTGGTACTGCCCATCGAGGACGGAATTAGCTATCACTTGGCCAGTAACTTTAGTTAATTTGGCATATTAAAAAAAAAATCCTCTTTGATGTCATGGTGTACAAATCGCACACATAAATGAGTTACTTCTTTATTAAAAGAAGTTATTTCATCCACCATTATAAAAAAATTATTTGTAATTCTTATTTTATCAACTAAATATTTCTAATAATGTTCTTACCTGAAATAATTATTTCATTTTGTACGTGGGGCGATGTGTATGTGGTATTCTTTAGCTTTGGTCTTTCAAGACGAGCATTTATGACAGAGTTATGCTTAGCCAATTGAATACCTTCATTAATGCCAAAAAAAACTTCCTGGTTACCATTATATCAAGGTCCACCAGCTTCTCTAAGTGCCAAGCATTACTGTCTAAAAAAAAAAAAAAAAAAAAAAAAAAAAAAAAGCACTCTGGCAGAACAATGAATTGTGTCTATTCCTCAATAGCTTTTGCCAGTGCTGAATTAATGAATACATCTACATTGTGCTGTGGATTTCCCACAGATTGGACAAAAGTACTTGAATCTGCCAATGCATTAAGGTGGTACAGAGTAGAGAAATGACTATCTACTGTTATGTATATTGACCCATTTTTTAAAAAGTGTATTGACAAGAATTCCATACTTATTTCTATCTTCTACAAACAATCTGAAGAAAATACAAAACCTACCATCCAATCAATAACTTATTATATACCAACCAAGAATATTTTATAGCTATTTTACCTGAAAGCAACAGCTATACAATATACTCCTTGGGGAAAGGGAAAGTTTCAGGGGGAAAATTTTTTTTACCACACCAATTACTTCAGTAGTGGGCATATAGTGCATAATAAAAAAAAAGAAGACAACATCTTAACTTTCTTTAGATAAACTGTAAGGGCCACCATTACCATCAACATGGTTCAAACTTGCACAACTAGCAGCTGATCCCAGGCTAAGATTTTCACAACCACCATCAGTAGTACTAATTACAGGTATATGGTTCACATCAGCAACACCATCACCAATGACAATAGAAATGGACAGTGGGCATTGTGCCTTCAAGTACTTCGGAAGATCGGCACTTCTGGAAGTTGCCCTCTTCTCCCAGCAAGCCTTGCCTCCATATTAAGTTTAACGAGATGTCCCAATATCAGGATCACCATTACCATCTACATCATGATGAAAGGGGTCTGGGACAGAGACTAGGTCTGGCTTGCAGAGACTAGAATCACTCTTATCTTTCCTAGTAATAAAAGAATTCTATTATTGTCATTATTTGGGGAAGATGTGAAGACAATATTTTCACTCTTTTAATAAATGGCTGACCAACTCAAAGTGCTTCCACCACCCCTGCCATACATCTCGTTCAAATCAGAGTGCTTGATTAAAAATTAACTTGATACCTGCAGGGTTTCCCTACGCAACAATTCATTCAGTGACGTAACTGGTTAGTATGGAACATTTATAAGGTCAGAAAAAGGTCTGTGAATTTCCATGCTGCAGAACCTTTTAACAGACTAAAAAAAAAACCCACCAAAAGAAAGGGTACTACGATACCAGACAACACGAGTTTGAAATGGCTATGTTTACTGTATTCTGCTGCTTGCTTCTTCTCTCTGGCGGACAGGTATTATGTCGCCCAGAAGGACCTCCAACCGAGGTAGCTGGTGTACCCACTGAGGTCTGTACAACTTTGGTGCCCACTTCGGGAAGTCCGCATAATGCGCAAAGTGGGGACGGAGGCTTCTCCATTACGGTTGACTCTGATCTTCCTATCACAAGCATTGCACCGGGAGCATTCTACACTTTCACTGCGGGAGAAGTCTATGATCGTAAGTAAAGAGCTGAAAAAATGAATCCTTTTGGACATAAGAAAAATAAAATGACATGCATAGTTTAAACCAGAATTGGAAATCTAGTTGCTATTAAAATAATGCATATACATTATAAATTGGGTTATACATTTTAGGTAGTGTGGATCCTATGTGAATAATACCAGTGTTATTGACACTTGTTTTGACCATTTGGTGTATACTTGTATACATTTGTATCTCTCTCTGTAGTTGAGATTGAGACTGAGGGAGCTACGACTTTCAGGGGATTTCTAGTGCAAGCACAGGATCAAATGGGAGATGCAATTGGAACTTTTGTTCCTGAGACTGCTAATGATAACCAGCAATTACTTGATTGCTCTGGATCAAGTCAAACTGCTGGGGTAAGTTTGTTATAGTATTATCTGCACTCATCTATTGAAGTGTTGTTATAATGAAGTTTATTAGCAGTATGAATTGTTTCCCTCCATTTTACTAATACTTATTTAATGAATTCAGACATTCTTTGATAAATAATTAGCAAAAAAAAAAAAAATTTAATGACCTGACTGCACTATAGACCTAACCAAAACATAATCAGGATAAATCCAGCCAATATTGGACCTCTTTTCATATGGTAAGATCTCATCCTTATACACTTGCATTAGTAGTTTCTATCAAGACAAGATGAAGTCCGAAGGAAAATTTGTAGCATGTTCAGTTGTCATACCAATCCCAGCTTCTCTTCTGGAGAGAAATGGACTGCTTGGAACATAACAAGATGAGGAAGTGATAGGCTGATATTTGAATGACTGGTAATTCCAGTACAGACCTCTGCTCAAGTGCAGTGCTACTGCATTGGTAAACCTGGAACACCAAATATTTTATCAGGTGTAAAACTGAAGTTTAATATCTTTCCTATTGGTATTACTAGGAATACTATTCAGTACATTTGAATAACAAAACTTACAACAATGGAGAATAATTCTAGTAATTAAAAAGATTTGGATTTAATCGTCCTATTACCTCTACCTTGTGAAAAACAAGTGCAAAAAGAGTACAAGGAGGATGTAGGTGAGGCCTATTTTTCCTTAAGGTAAATATCTAGCTATGCTGTAAACAACTATGAATTTAACTATATCTTATGTGAAATGAAGCCTTCTGACCCAGAATGACATTTTAGCTGCCTGATGCTGAGTGCTATGTTGAAAGATTTGTATATCTATTGCCTGAGGTATGATTAATTACGTGCTTAGCTGTGTCTCCTGCTATAGACTTGGCTATTTATGTGAAATAGGTAGTCCCATACCTCACACATCAAGATATAGCAGCTTTGTTAAACTGAGATCAAAGTAGCTGTGATTACACTGGCTTAAGAGCTGGCTCTCATCCTGTGTTATCTTGCTACGGGGAACTCTCAACTAATAAATATAGATCTTAAAAGCAAACTCAGTGAAATATTATCTTCACATATTTCAGGTATCCTTGGTGTTTAGCTTCAGGATGAGTAAGCTCTATCCTGAAGGAGATATCATTTGAACAGCACTTCAGAGAGCATACTTCAATAAGGCAATATTTGAAAATGATATATTCCATGATTGTGCTTACCTCACATATATGTACAAACTGTATTATATACAATCACTTACTGAAAATATATATTTTTTTAAATGTTTAATGCACACATAGACAACAATAGTTCACAGCAATGCTATCACTCCACGAGTAAACTTTACTTCACAGTCATTTATGTGGACAGCTCCAAACAGCAGTGATGGTTATGTTAACTTCATGTGCGTTTCAATTCTTTTGTATTATGTATTATGTAAATACGATCAAATATTAAGTAGTCATTCATGATTGTGACTAACTTAGTCCAGCTCATCTGGAGAACAATCACTTACTTTAGCAGGAGGAGGGGTTGAAGTGGTTTTGAAAAAAAAAGAGCATCTAACTAGGATTTCCCATGAATACCCTGGAAAATTTCACTTTCAAGTAGAAATTTTGGAAGACAATTTAGGCTAAAGAAGGTTCAAAACACCCATGAAATAATAAGTTGGGCTGCATCTTCACTAGCTGAAGCTTTAGCTAAAGCTGAAATGGACCAAGGATAATAAAATTAGTCGAGGATAATAACTATTATAGTTAGCGTAGGTGAAATCAATAGCAGAAATCTGGATTTGGTGAATGTATTTCAGTTTTAAATGGTAAATTGAAGTTGGAGAAAGGGGGGCCTCTTTCGAGACCTGTCGGACCCCCTGGATCTGCCATTGGGTTCATGATCTAACACCATAGGTTCAAGTGTTTCTATTGAAATACCATATTTGGCCTTTTGTCATTACCATGGTAATCATTTCCCAAATTTTTTAGCCCATGTATAAAGCTGTGTCAAAATCTATCCTCATGCCTAGTTTCAGAAAAATTTACCAACAGGTATGACCAGAATGATGGTACAATCATACATATAGACAGACAGACATACAGACATCTCCTTTTTATATATACAGGAGATTTAATATATTTTGTGGGTGAATCAAGGCTATACAATGAAAAGTATGGAATATGATACATTTTATTGTGTATATATTTTTTTATGGATTAGTAAAATGAGTAAGAAAAGTAATGAAAGTTTACTTCTATAACTATTTCATTAGGTTCACTATTGTTCCTGAGGTGACCTCCTACTATGGACCACTGAGTGCTGCTGTAAGTTGATGATGTGCTAATGCTTACCCTCTCTATTAGAACTGATAATTCTGGTCAATTATTAGTAGAATCAGAGTGTTAAATAGTATTTTAAAACATCTACACTGTTACTAACATTTTGGTGATAATAATCGTGACATTGACTACAACTATACCCTTTTACATATGTTTTCTTCAGGTCATACTTTCTTGGTCAATTTCCTTTAATCTCTCTTATTCAGTTCTTGCAATTTCCTCCACTGACACCATTACAGTATCAGATATCAAAAAATTTGTGACAATGAAACAAATGATATTACCTTTTCATTTTCTCTATAGGCAATACAACTAAACCGACCTGCTTCAGTGACTACTCCCGTGAGTTGGTCTATTAGGGCATCTCAAGATAAATAATAATTATTATTTTGTATTCTCCTGTTTAATATTGTTATAGAGTCGGGCACCTGAAGATTATGGTACTATCTTTCAACAGCCTGCTGACTGTGACCGGGCTGATTGTGATATATTTATTGGGATGCAACAAAATACGGGAGACTCTGACTATCTGGATGTATACATGGAGGGTGATGCAGCAGGATGGCTGGCTGTAGGCTTCTCTAATTCTTCTAACATGGTGAGAATACTCCTAATAAGTGTTTAATAGTGTGTGATGTCATTGCACATTACCAAAGGTGGCAGGATATTTATTAGGTTTGCAATCTTTTAAATATTTTTTTAATTGATTACTGCTATTCTTTTTTTTTATTTTTAATTTTTCTATTTCTCTGCAAGTTTTTCTTGCTTTGAGAATGTTCTTCAATAAGTATGCAACTGTGTATGTGTGTGTGTGTATGCATTTATGTGTGTGTGCATGAACAAAACACAACTCTTATTAATCTGGGACAGACTCTTAGTGGATGAGGACTAAGACATTAAAAATGGCGTTCATTAATATTTCATGAACACAATGAATTTATACTTCTTCAGGAAGTGCTACATGTTTGATTTCCCACACAGTGTGGACATTTGTGGATAATTTCATCATGATAGATGTGATGTTGAACATTTTAAAATTATAGTTCCCATACACAGTATTACCACTCCAATATCGTTGTATGTTTAAATTCTAGTATGTATTGGTATGAAAAGTATGAAAGCTAACTGCCACATGGTTAGAATCTGGTATATCTGCTTTACTACTTCAATCTTAATTGATAATATGTAAATAAAAAAAAAGAAACTTTTATCTACAATTTTTAAAGCGTGAAACAAGTATTATGAAAACACTAATTTAGAATTCATCTAGCATTATAGATCATTCATGTAGTATTGTGCAATGCTTTTTTGAGTTTAATAGCTTTATATGCACTTACTGAACACTTGAGAGGAGCACTATAGAGAGAAATATAGCACATCAAGTAATAGCATCTCTGTGAGTGCAATTTTTCCAAACTATACCTCATTATTAAACACTTACCACCAATAGAGTAAAATACTAATATCACCTTATTTAAAATATACTACTTAAAAAAAAAAAAAAAAAAAAAAAAAAAAAAAATCATACCTCCTGACAGCCTCAACCAAAACATAGCCATTAAAAATATGACCACCTAGACAATCTCAAAACTGAGGAAATGCATGACTCATGAAACCACCATGTTGACATCAACCAAAACATGGCCCTTAAGTGAATGCCACTGAAGACTGAAGTAGTAGAAGAGAGAGGCAACATTGGTCACTGCTACTTTAAAATTGTCATGGCATAATAATAATATTCAGCTTATAACCAATTAGCTGTGATACCTATCAACAATTTATTCTATTGGATTTTTTTTTTTTTTTTTTTTTACTATGTGGTTTTCAGGCCTACTGGTTATTTATACCACACTGCCATTAATAGGTGTGGTGTTTCTTGCAAGTTTTGTTCTTCTAACTATATGTGACATGATAATGAATTATAAATAAAATCTTTAATGTGTACAAGTGTGATCTCAATTCATTAGTATGGGTCTATCTTTGTGTACAACCAATGGTAGTATTAAAATATTTGCAGGACAGAATGTGTATAGGAAGAATGAGTTTGATAATCATGTGATACTTGTCTTCCTGTTACAGTTTGACGCTGATGTTCTGGCTTGCAATGTTGATGGTGGTGATGTAGTAGTGGTGTTGGACACCTGGAATGTTGCAATGGATACTACATCTAATAATAGGGTCAATCTTCTGGATGGCATAATGGATACCTCTCCCTTTACCAGTTCTTTTGTAAATGGACGGATAACATGCCAGTGAGTGGAATAATGGCATAATATATACTAGTTCAGGCTATATAAAATCCTGGAATGATCAGGTTTAAAAGGATGACCTATTATAATAGAGTGGGATGATTTCCTCCTGTCTTTCTATCCCTATAGATTTACCCGGTTGATTACTGGTACTGTTGAAGACCCTGTTATGGACCTGGACTTGGATAATGATTGGTGGATCATTTATGCACGTGGCGTGACCCCGATGAATAATGCTCTGAGTCCGGGCCATACAATGCCAAACCGGTGGATAAGTGACAACAGGTTTAACGTGGTTACTGATGGTGCCACCATTGCCTGTGCCACTCCACTCTTGCTTGTTCTTTTCACAGCCATTGCAGTGGTTGTAAATCGAGAATAGAAGCCAATCCCGGCAGAACCTGAACTAGTTGTATAATGTGAACAAGTAGAATAGTGTGGAATGAAACTTATGACTGAAACTGTTGTAGCTGTAGAAAGTAGCATCTATTATATAATATGTATTTCAATCACATATAGTTATTGTAGATAGAAAATATGGTTTCCTTTCAAACCCCCCCCCCCCCCCCCCCCCTCCCTCCCTCCCTCCCTCCCTCCCTCCCATATATAGAAAAGGAAGTTTGGTACCAATTGAAGTAAAACCCTGCTTGAGGGGCTATTTTTGTCAAAATTTCCTGGTTGTTGTCACAACTCTATAACTTTGTGAACCACCCCACTTAGATCCAACCACAATTGTGTAAACACATAGGTCAGAAAAACTGTGGCCAAAGTACTACTGGACATTATCTTTTCTTCATTTTGAGCCCTGAAGGCCTAAGTATTTGGGATGAGATAGCAAACAACAGATTTAGAATTATATTATAAGGTCTTTGTTGTCTCTATCCATAGGATGAGTGATATGCTAAAATATAAAGTATTATGAATGATTCATGTGGCATTGTGCAATGCCTTTTTGAGCTTAATAGCTTTAGATACACTTACTGAGCATTATAGAGAGAAATATAGCACATTAAATAATAGCATCTCTATGAGTGTAATTCTTTCCAAAATATACCTTGTTATTAAACACTTACCACCAATCAAGTAAAATACTAATACCACCTTATTAAAAATATGCCAGTTTTAAAAAAGCATCCTCCCTGACAACCTCAACCAAAACAAAATAAAATTTTTAATGTGTACAAGTGTGATCTCAATTCATTAGTATGGGTCTATATTTGTGTACAACCAATGGTAGTATTAAAATATTTGCAGGACAGAATGTGTACAGGATGAATGAGTTTGATAATCATGTAATACTTGTCTTCCTGTTAAAGTTTGACGCTGATGTTCAAGCTTGCAATGTCGATAGTGGTGGCGTAGTTGTGGTGTTGGACACCTGGAATGTTGCAATGGATACTACACCTAATAATAGGGTCAATCTTCTGGATGGCATAATGGATACCTCTTCCTTTACCAGTTCTATTGTAAATGGACAGATAACATGCCAGTGTGTGCAATCATGGCATAACATGTACTAGTTCAGGCTATATAACATCACCTTCCCTTTACCAGTTCTATTGTAAATGTTTTATTGAGTATTTATCCCATATATTGTAACTGAATGCAAACATGCTTATTTGCAGCTGTTCTGCTACTATTTAGCCTTTTCAACACTTCTTCCAGCCATGAAGTTCAAAATTTATTTTAAGAACTGCCAGCTTTATTTTTTCCTTACTTTACTCATGTCCACAGCCCAGAATTGTATTAACTGCAGCTGTTCCCCCTTCCTCAACACCTTATTGGGGTTGTTTTCCTCAGTGAAAGGAGCCTAGAGCATTGCAGCAGCTGCAATTCTGGTGGAGGGTATTCTTAACCTAATGAAAACAAGTATACTCTTTTGGAACTTTATCAACATTTTTTTTCCAGTTTGGTGTTCAATTGGCAGTCAGTTCTTAACTCTGGCGTTCTAACTCTTGAGGTTCTACTGTATATTTTGGTTCATAAGTATGTGTGTTTAGGCATAACAACTAAACACTTGGACTAAATGGCTGAAATTTGGCAGTACTCTCCAAGAACCTAGGTGAGCATTATTACACACATGTGGGCATGGTAATGGGTGTGGTTTATCAATAACCACACCTACAGGAATTCATTTTGTCTGAAAAAAGTTAATCAGAGACCAATCAGGCAAAAAATTGGGTGTGGTCTCCAAGTACCAGGGAAAGCCTTATTACCCAGATATGGGTGTGGTCTTCCCTTAGCCACACCCACTGGAAGTTGTTTTGGCTACTAAAGCTAATCAAACTACCAACCAGACTGAAATTAGGAATGAGATTTCCAAACAACTGGGTGAGCATTTCTAATCACATGTGCATTTGTCAATGGGTGTAGTTTGGTCATTACTACATCCACAGGGGACATCATTATATCTGTAAAAAACTCATTTATGGACTAATAAAACTGAAATAGGTCATATTGAGTCCAAGTAACTGGTGAGTATTATTAACTACATGTGGGTGTGGCAATGTGTATGGTTTGGTATTAGCCACACCCACAGAAAGTTGTTTTGGCTACCAAAAACTAATTAAAAGACCATCCAGGCAGTGATTTGAGTGGCATCTATGATGTTTCATGATGACATTGGCTGGGTAACTCGGGGTATATGTTGCTAGTATATATATATCTGTATATATACACACTAGCAGAGAGTGCCCATGTAGTGCCTAACTTATACAAAAAGTGGAAGAGTTTGTTGATAGATTAGGTTGGGCTAAGTTCATATCTGTGCTGAATTTGACCCCATTGGACCACCTTTAGTAACGCCTATTGCAGTGGAAAAATGAAGATAAAAGGAAAGAAAGTTTCCTTGTCCACATTTTATTCCATTCAGCCGAGAAGTTAAGCATAAAAGATAGCTAGTGGAAAATATGTAATTCTAAACATTATTATTTTTAAACTATCCCCCACAGATCCAGACTATGCATACCAAACTTTATCCCTATCTTCCCAGTGGTTGGATGCACATGCAGTTCGTATTTCATTATGTAACAATCACCCTACCCACTCTAAGAGCTCATGGCATAGTTCAACCCAATCAAACTTGCAGTTCTCTAAATTCCAGTGGTTGTACACAAATAAAATAAGGTAGATTGATAGGCCAAAAATATCCTGCAATTCTGATTTTTATTATGTAAAAACTACACCCACCTTCCCCATATGTGCCTATGCAAAATTTCATCCCTATCAGCCAAGTGGTTCTCTAAATCCCAGTGATTATGCATTAATAGAAAATGATAGATGGATTAACTAAAAGGCAGCAAAATGGAGGGGAGACAAAAAATATGGCAATTCCAAATGTAATCATGTAATAACCATCCCACACCCCCTCCTCCCAAGTACTCATGCCAAAATTCATCCAAATTAGCCCATCGATTCTCATGACCCCATGGTTTTGCACATAGACAATAAATGTTAATTTAAAATTTAATTACGTAATTATGATCCCACACCCACCCCAAGTGGTCATGCTAAATTGTATCCCAATCAGTAAAGCAGTTCTCTCAATCCTAATGCAGTAGTTCCCCTCTTGAGTGACATCTCTATTGAAACAACACCTCTCTTTAGAAACCACATTTTTCATGCAAGAAGTTGTATTTGCTTTATAAACTTTAAAAAATTGCAAAACCACTGCTTTTGCAAAACCAATTTTTATCAGATTTAAGTGTGGTTTTTCAATAGAGGGACTACTGTGGTTATGCGTAAATTGAAAAAGATAGATAGACAGTCTAAAAGAATGGTGAATCAAGATATAATTATGTAACAATAATACTGAACCCACCACAAATGCTCATGGCCAATTTCATCCTAATCAGTCTGTGAGTTCTCTCAATCCTTGTGGTTATTTGCAAATAGAGAAGGATAGATAGATAGACTAAATACGCCAAATTGAAATTTAATTATGTAATAACCATCCCATACTCAACAGTAGTACTCACGTCAATTTTCATCCAAACTGGCCCAGCAGTTGTCCAAATTGCAGTGGTCATGCACAAATAGAAAAAAGATAGATACATACACTAAAATTACAGCAATTCTAAATTTAACTATGTAATAACCATCCCATACAAACCCCAAAGTGCTCATGCCTAATTTCATGTCAATCGGTCTTGCGGTTATCCCACAGTGGTCATGCAAAAATGAAAAAGATGAATAGATAAACCAAAAATATAGCAATTCCAAATTTAAATACATATTAGCCATCCCACACCCACCCCAGGCTCTCATCCCAAATTTCATCCCAGTCGGTCAAGCAGTTTCAAAATCCTGCGACGTAGAAAGACACAACTAAGCTTTTATATATACTAGCAAAACACGTGCCCTACAGGAGGTTCTTTGACTGGTCTTCATATTCTATCTGCAATAGTCTTCAGCCTGCAGACAGACTCAGCACAATACAACTTCAACATCTCCATCAATATTTCATCCAAGCCTGGAGCTCTTTCCTTCCAGATCTGAGAGATCGCTGCAGCGATTTCCTCCTTTTTCAGGTTGTCACTAAACTCACACACACACGCACGCATGCATGCATGCATCACATGCACACACACACATGCTGGCACGCATGCATACATAGATGCACACATGCATACACACACACACACCATCATTCAGTGCAGAAGGTGGCTCAATAACAGGCAGGGCATCCAAAGTCGCCATGCTGACCTCTGTCTCACTGTTTACGACATCAGAGAAGTGTTCCACCCAACATTGTAGCTTGTGATCATCTCCGGTCAGTTTTCTCCCATCTCTCGCTAATAAGGTGGACATGGATGGCTTAGATGCACTCATCCGCAGTAACCAGAGCTCCATAATAAGTGATCCACCATGCCCACACTGCTCTGCAGCCCAGGCACACTTCTCTGCTCCAACTGCATGTGCACTCAACCAAGTATTTCAAGCTTCCTCAGCAGCAGCCTTTACAAGGACAAAGTCCATCATGTGACCAGGTCTAGAGTGGTCACCACTGCAGTACCAAGTAGCCTGATGGAGTGGCTTGTGCTGGAACAATGTGTTGGTAATGAGGAGCTGGTTTCTCACACAGAAGTCCAAGAGACTTGTCCCTTTCTCATTGCATTCACTAAGGCCATGAGGACCAATCACTGAACTATGTGACACAAAGTCTGAACCAGCGTGAGTATTAAAGTCACCCAAGATGATGACCATGTCTCTAGGTGGAACAGAGGACAGCGTATCGTGGAGCAGGTTGTAAAAGTTGTCAGATTGTACACTAGCTTCTGTATAGGTACAGACAGTGTTGGTGGGGCATAGATGGTGATAACTGAGGCATATGACAGATGAGTCTTGAGACAAATATGGATGATGCACTCAGAGATGGAATGAAAGGCATTACCAGCAGCCTCCCCACAAGAGTAAACACATGGACTCAGTGCTATGGCAACACCGCAAACATGGTTGGAGGGCGATCCAGAATGAAGGATGGTGGTAGAACGAATCCTGGTAATGCCACACCCTGTCCAACTGGACTCAGAAAGAGCCAGGAGCTCTATATTTATCTCCTTCATGGTCTTAGTAGTAGCAAGTAGGTGTGCACTTCTGAGAGTACAGAGTGTCCAGCATGCAATTCTTGTCTTTGATTTAGAATATAAAATGTTGGACTTCTTGGTTTTGAAAGCTTCCTCTCTTATTTTAGAATCTTTTACAGATACACACAGAACAGTGCAGGACACCAGTCCATCTATCCTATATTATGCAATTAGCAAGGCCACAGCCCAGTAACCAGGGAATAACACGGGGAAGTTCACAAAGAGAACCCTCCCCCCCACACACAAACAACAACAACAAAAAAGAAGCTACATTTAACTAACAACGTGCAACAGTCATTTCAAGCCTATCTAACACTAACAACCACAGTGTAAATTCTACTACCAATTGAAATAAAAACCCACCAGAAGTAAAAGTAATTAACCTTTAATAAAAACTGCATCACAAAATAGCACTACCAACCTACCCATCTCAACAAATATGCAAATATTAAATAAACTAGATTCACAAAACTTCTACAGAATAACCACAATAATCTGATTATTCCCCTCAATAATAGAATATCCTATTAACCCTACATTTTATTAGCACCAACTAAATTAACTACACCTCTATCAATTGATGAGATAATTTGTTCAATCCAAACAACATCTTCAAAGTACAACTAAAGGCAAATAAAGTATGTTATAATACTACATTTACTAACTGATAGATTCACAGTTTAATCATTCAACATGTATTACACATAGACATGCCTAAAAGAAGACCAAACGTTCAAGACCATTTCACATGGCAAGAGAAGCAGGCTCAACACAATCATACAATCACACAACCAGATTGGTGAACCACTAGAAACATCATCAACTAAAGCAACATTCATGACTATAGTAAATGATTATAGAGGAATGAACTTCAACAAACAACAACAAATACACTTAACATGACCATAGAAAGTCATAAACATATACAGGAACCTCAGGAAACAACAATCACAGATACAACAAATATAGAAACAGAAACAACAGAAACAACAGAAACAGTAATCCTCACCTGGCCAAAGGGCAGGTTTCCAATATGACACAACTACTAATTATGCAAGCAATAACAAGTTTACCATTAGAAGGATGACAGACGTAAGCCAACACTGCAATGCACAGAAATGGAGGGGAAAAAATCCACAAAGACACTGCTGCTTCAATAGAAAAGTAAATCTACCACTCATTGAGGAGCCCCACTAATCCTGAAGGGGCTACTTGAAGAAAACACTACAACTGGCAAGCATTTTAGAAGTATCAATAAGTACAACTCTGCATTCCAGATGACCTCCTTCAGAACAGAGCACAACCTGACTAACCACAGGACTTTGCACCACATTCAAAATTTAGGGCCACTGCTATCACAAAATGGAGGACTACTTCCACTTTGGGAGAAGGAACAAAAGTTCGCTGAAGTGTACTTCATGGGAAATACAGAAGAGGAGGCCAAGCCACGAAACGGGCATGTTGGTGGAGACCTTCAAATGAACATCGTCACTTAATTGCTGGAAATGCTCCATCAGAATCATACCTATGTGAGTATACTTAAGTATGCACTGGAGAATATCAAGCTGCCAGACCACAAAGTAATAATTAAAGTGGACATGAGACCAGCCGGAGAACACGAACGTCGCCACACTGCACCATCAGTTGATGAAGTGGCCATCATCCTAGACAGCCACCAGCATGGGAACAGGGACACAGTCCTGAGGCAAAGATGTGGTCATATTGAAAGAATCTCAGAAACACACTGTGCCTACGACTCACTCCAATACCCTCTCATGTTTTGGAAAGGCCAAGATGGATATTATTTATCCTTACAAGTGAAACCAGGAAATTACAAATAAACAAGCAAGTCTATCAACTGCAAAAAACTTGTACTCCTACTATTTTATGGTCCGGGAAGGAAACTTCAAACACTTACTCAGATTTGATTGACTCACCTGCCAACTCGTTGTGGATGTCTATGCAAAGATTGAGGCAGAACGATTATTCTACTTCTGGGAAAATGAAGCCAGACTGAGAGCTGAACAGTATCTGCACCTAAGGGATTCACTCATTAACGATAACATCAATCTTTAAATAATTGGGCAGCCAATTATTCTACTATCAAGCTTTATTGGCAGCCTACGCTACATGGCTGAACGCATTCAGAATGCCATAACTAATGAGCAAAAATTTGGCAGACCTGATCTCCTTATCCCATTCACGTGCAGTCCCAAGTGGGAGGAAATTGAAGAGCACTAGAAGGAACAAACACAACAGATAAATTGAGACATGACATTGTAGCCCGATTTTTAAAAAGAAAATGGACAAACTCATGTGGTTGCTAAAGGGTGGAAATATCTTTGGCTAGCTCAACACCTATATGTATACCATCGAGTGGCAGAAACATTGTAACCCTCACTCACATACCGTTATATGGTGCAAAGAAAATATTAGGCCTGTTGACAATCATACAATCATCTCAGCAGAGTTACCAAACCCCAATAAAGATCCTGAATTATTCAATATTGTCAAAACACTAATTATCCATGGTCCCTATAAGTACCTTAACCGTAAATCACCATGCATGGATAACAGGAAATATACAAATAGATACCCAACACATCTATGCAATGACACTCAGACTGAAAATGATGGCTACCCACTCTACAGGAGGAGAGGCCCAGAGGATGGAGGCACAACCACAGGCCTAAGGATTCGTCAAGGACCACAGATCCTGATCAACATAAATGGGTGATTCCTCACAAGATGCTCTGTAAAATATTCCAAGCCCACATCAATGAGGAGTTGTGCAGCTCACAATTGCCAATGCTTAAAAAAAATCAAAAAAATCAGGTATTTACAAAAAAATTACTCCAACACCATGACATATACAATGGCTTTCCAAAACAACAAAACACAACTCCGTAAAATAGATTATTACATCGACTACTCAAGATAAAAGAACAACATATCTGGAACACAACATTTAGAAAATAAGTAAACTGATAAAAACCACAATGAAGTAAATCAATAAAAGAATCTATACATAATAAGCTAAATACAAATTGAATGTATCCTAATAAAGAAAAATATATAAATGCATATAGATAGACATACACACAACCAAATTAATATACGCATGAGGTAGGTATTTTTGTGACCACAGACTACCGAAACACTGCCTATAGGGTGGGCTTTTTTTTGCTAGTGTATGTATATATATGTATATGCATGTGTATATATATATATGTATACTAACAGCATATACCCGGCATTGAAGGCCAGTCTATATATATACCAGAAGACCTACGTATGTATATATGTAACTATGTATGTCCGTTTCTCAAAATTCCTCTGTTAGAATTTGACCAAACATTTAGGGTTGGAGGAGACCCACCCTGAGGTGGCATGTCTGGGGAAATACAGAATTTTTCTGTCTGTCTGTCTGTCTGTCTGTCTGTCTGTCTGTCTGTCTGTCTGTCTGTCTGTCTGTCTGTCTGTCTGTCTGTCTGTCTGTCTGTCTGTCTGTCTGTCTGTCTGTCTGTCTGTCTGTCTGTCTGTCTGTCTGTCTGTCTGTCTGTCTGTCTGTCTGTCCAATTCCAAATTTAAATACATATTAACCATCCCACACCCACCACAAGCTCTCATCCCGAATTTTATCCCAATTGGTCCAGAGGTTTCAAAATTCTGTGATCCAGACAGTCACAACTAAGTTTTTATATATACTAGCGAAAAACGTGCCTTACAGGAGGTTCTTTTGTCCACCTTTGGTGGGAAATAGTCACAAATGTGTCTACTCTGAAGACATATGTTGTACACTTTTAAAACAGAAGTGAATATGTGATTAGGTCAAAGTTGTTTTTTTTTTTTTTTAAAGTACAATTTTTGAAATTTTTCCTTAAAAATAGAAAGGAAGAGGTGTGGCCAGATGGGACTTACCCCATGTTATTCAGAGTCAAGTTGTCTGTGCATGCCATGGTTTTTGGACTGTAGCTTCATTTTTTCTGGTAAACAGAGAAAGGTGTGGGCATATAGGCATACTTATGATGTTTCCTGGTGACACTGATTCTTAATATATATATATATATGGGTTTGTGGGTCTAACTTTAACTGTTCAAGCATAAATCAAGGATGTACAGACAGACGACAGATATATATATATATAATATCAATAAATTATACTAGCAGGCATATCCGGAATTGCCAGAAATATAATAATATACCCACATCAAGGTGTGGCCAAATATGACCAAGCCCTTGTCTTAAATTTAGCTAATACTTTTTTTAAAATTTTATCCCAACAATCCCAGAGGATTATGTGTGGCCAGGTGGGACCCAGTCCATGTCTCTCTCAGAGTCATGAGGTGTGTTATTGCCAAGTTTTAGATGTCAAATTCAAGGATTTCTATTAAGCACCATTTTGGCATGATAGACTCACACACCCAAAGGAAGTGGTATGGCCAAGTGGCCCAAACATATTTTGGCTGAAAATACATAGTCGGTGCAAGATGTGTCTATCCTGAAGAGTTAGCTTCATTTGATATGGTGCATTGGTGGTAATGTGGATGTACATGTAGTATAAATATATAATACATATCCACATATGTCTGAAATAGGATAAAGTGGAAGTTTCTGATTGTTAGGCCTTTGCCTTACCCACTTGGCCATGGTTTATTTAAACATATATGAGATCTTGGGTCTACTCCTTCAGTCCATGCAATTTTCAGAAATTCCATTTTTGACATTTTTAACATTACACACCTATAGGAAGGGATGTGTCCAGGTAGAAACCAGTCCATGTTACTCCCAAAGCTATGCATACCTAGTTTTCAGGTCTATAGTTCCAAAGGTTTATCTGGAAGAAGTACAAGTTTTGGTTCTTTTTTAGTCTGACATGATAACATGAAGGGAAGCAGCCATGTGGATGTATTTAGAAAGTTCTCAAGATGAAACAGATTCCAAATATATATGGTATCATTGGTCTAACTCCCTAGGTCCTAGCATAATTCCAGAAGTACCATCCTTGGCATTTTTTAGCCTGACACGACCAGAGGAAGAGGTGTGGCCAAGCCCATGTTCCATCCAGAGTCAAGTTGTTTATACATACCAAATTTTAGGTTAATAGCTCCAAGGGTTTTTCTGACTGAAGTATTATTTTAGTATTTTCTTGCTACTATGGTAACCATTTTCCGGCTTTTTTAACCCATGTTTTAAGTTTTGACAAAAACTTATAATTATGCCAAGTTTCAGATAAATCCACCTGCAGGTTTGTCCAGAAAGATGGTGCAGATAAATTGAGAGACAGACAGGAAAGGCAGGGCAGGGCAGGGCAGGGCAGGCAGGAGGGCAGATATCTCCAGACTCCCCACCCCCTATAAAAAGTGTCCATAGGATGTGTCTAGGTACCATTTCAGGCATATATTGCCTGACATGGCCAGAAGAAGAGGTGTGGCCAGGTGGGAAGTAGCCGAAGTTTAAGTGTGTATATACCAATTGTTATATTTTTAAGTCCAAGGGTTTATCCTCAATAACATTTTTATTTGGAATATTTGACATCACACAATCACTGGAAGAGATGTGATCATATGGTGCATAGGCATGATTGTCAGCATGATCGATATTCCTGGTACCATGCCAAATGGGAAAAAAAGAAGTCACGTCCAAGTGTAATGATTATTGATTCATGAACTTTGACCTTATGTGTGGTCATGAATATGAAAAGTTATGGTCTTTCATTGTGCTATTGTTGAGTTGAGACTCTCCTCTTGTTGATTATTTTGTGTAAGTGAATTTCTGTTGCTCCTGAATTTAAATGACTTTAATACCATTTAATAAAGAAAATTCATTGGGTTTTAGCAAATAGCTAAGAACATTCAACCAGACAGATGGTCCAGTTGCATGATTTGGAGGTCCTGTCAAGACCTGGCTGAGTGAGAGCTGGGTTGCCAAAAGTTGACAGAAGTGTTAAAATATAAGTGTCTACTATTAGGGCTCATGCAAGTAGGTTGAGGTTTAAAAGAAGTATTATCTGTCCTTCTGTCAGTCTGTGCTTTTATGGTAAAAGTTGACCACAAACATCTTTTTTTTTTAAATTGTAAATCGAAAGAAAGAGAAATTTTTTTTCATGACTACAACCCCGAAGAGTAACTATAAAGATAACTATCTCACCTGTGTGGAATAATTACCATGGTATAATTACTGTGGAATAATTACTGTAGAATAATTACTGTAGAATAATTACCTTTGAATGATTACCTTAAAATTGTTACAGTTGAATAAGTACTGTGGAACAATTACAGTTGTGGATCAACAAAGTGGCAGTAGGGGTAGCTGTGAACAAATTTCGGAGAGCCTGGGGCGAATTAGCACCAAGCTTGATACATTTTGATGAACAATGAAGTTTTCGTAAGTTTAGCATTGAATTCTATGTATAAATATTTCCCCAAATCATCCACTGCAAGCAGCTCTTGTGTAACCAGTTCTCTCTCTGCTTTAACTTCAGAGTGATTGCTGAGGTTTCCTCCCCTTAAATAATGCTATGTTTTAGAACATCACCCCATCAGCTATTTTTGAGTTTTCAGCTGCACAGGCAAGTTGGGCTGTTTGGGTAGGAATTGCTGCAGGTGTGAAATTTCTTGACTATTTTTGAGATTTCTGGGATTTGCTTGTCTTTTTTTTTAATTTTAACTGTCTGTCTGTCTGTCTGTCTGTCTGTCCAATTCCAAATTTAAATATATATTAACCATCTCACACCCACCTCAAGCTCTCATCCCGAATTTCATCCCAATTGGTCCAGAGGTTTCAAAATTCTGTGATCCAGACAGTCACAACTAAGCTTTTATATATACTAGCGAAAAACGTGCCTTACAGGAGGTTCTTTTGTCCACCTTTGGTTGGTGGGAAATAGTTACAAATGTGTCTGCTCTGAAGACATATGTTGTACACTTTAAAACAGAAGTGATATGTGATTAGGTTGAAATTTTTCCTTAAAACAAAAAGGAAGAGGTGTGGCTAGATGGGACATACCCCATGTTATTCAGAGTCAAGTCTTCTGTGCATGCCATGGTTTTTGGACTGTAGCTTCATTTTTTCTGGTTAAAGTGGCATTTCTGGTTGTTTTTTTTTTGTTTTTTTTTAATACAGAGAAGGGTGTGGCCACATAGGCATACTTATGATGTTTCCTGGTGACACTGATTCTTAATATATATATATATGGGTTTGTGGGTCTAACTTTAACTGTTCAAGCATAATTCAAGGATGTACAGACAGATGGACAGATATATATATATATATATATAATATCAATAAATTATACTAGCAGGCATATCTGGCATTTCCAGAAATATAATAATATGCCCACGTTAAGGTGTTGCCAAGTATGACCAAGCCCTTGTCTTAAACTTAGCTAATACTTTTTTTAAAAATTTTATCCCAACAATCCCAGAGGATTATGTGTGGCCAGGTGGGACCCAGTCCATGTCTCTCTCAGAGTCATGATGTGTGTTATTGCCAAGTTTTAGATGTCCAATTCAAGGATTTCTATGAAGTACCATTTTGGCATGATAGACTCACACACCCAAAGGAAGTGGTATGGCCAAGTGGCCCAAACATATTTTGGCTGAAAATACATAGTCGGTGCAAGATGTGTCTATCCTGAAGAATTATCTTCATATGATTTGGTGCATTGGTGGTAGTGTGGATATACATGTAGTGTAAATATATAATTTGTATCCACATGTTTGAAATAGGATAAATGGAAGTTTCTGATTGTTAGACCTTTGCCTTAACCACTTGGCCATGGTTTATTTAAACATTTTACAGTCAATACTGATTCCAAATATATATGAGATCTTGGGTCTACTCCTTCGGTCCATGCAATTTTCAGAAATTCCATTTTTGACATTTTTTTAAGTGGAGGGAGAACCTGCCCCCCCCCCCCCCCCTCCCCCTCCCTTCTTTTCTTTCTTGCATGGTCTCCCATCCCCATAACTTGGTTTACCACCTCCTCCCCCCCCACCCTATTATTTTTCTCCTTTTTCCCCCTTGTTTTTTAAACTATTCATTCCTCCCTTGATCTTTGAGCCTTTCAATATGCAGCTTTTTTCACTTGAAAACACAGCAACTGTTAACAATCGAACAAAGCTGCACATCTTCTTAATTTTAATGCTATTATGGTAATCAATGCTAAATTATGAACTATATACTGACTAAATCCAAAGTACTTAAAATGAATATTTACAACAAATTCTGGTGCATAGACAATCTGGACAAACACATAAATATGGTAGTGTCAGTCCAAATGCAAGGGCAGTGTTTTAGGTTTTACCACAATAGTTGTCTGTTCGACTTCTCCATTCTATGAGAGTAATTTATGTTTTTCACATCCCCTACCCCCCCCCCCCCCCATCACCACCAACTACTTTAAGATAACATTTCAGCTCATTTCACTGACTTCATATATATATATATATATATATATATATATATATATGTATACATGCATTAACATAGTTCCTTTATTTATCCAGACTATATCATCATAATTGTGAGTCTCAAAGGTTATGTACAGATCATAACTAATATAAACCTTGTGACACACCAAACCAAACACACATGCATGGTGCATATTCACACACAAACACACATGCACGCATAATTACAGTAATTCCTATCACCACTGCTAACCAGGCAGCCAACTTTACAAAATACTCCTTTATCAGTGGTGTATCCAAGGGGGAGGGAAGGGCAATTGGTAAGTGCTCCCCTCACTTTAGGTTCAAAGGTCTTATGCAGCTAAAAACTCAAAAATAACTGATGGGGTGAGGTTGGCACACATAGCATTTTCAAGGGGAGGAAACCTCAGCAATTACTCTGAAGTTAAAGCAGAGAGAGAACTGGTTGCACAAGAGTTGTTTGCAGTGGATGATTAGGAAAATATTTACGTATAGAATTCAATGCTACACTTTCAAAAACTTCAGTTGTTCATCAGAATATATCAAACTTGGTGTGAACTCCCCACCCCCCCCCCTCCCCAGGCTCCCTAAAATTTGCTCAAAGCTACCCCTACTGCTACTGTATGGATACAGCACTGTAATTACTCCATTGTAATTATTCAACTGTGACTATTTTAAGGTAATTAGTCAGTCATAATTATTCATGGCGATTATACATGGTAATTATTTTACGCTAGTGAAATAGTGGTCTTCATAGTTCCTCATTACTCTTCTTGGTGGTAAGTCTAGATTATTTTCCCTCTTTTATAGTTCCATCCCAGGTTATTTTCTACCTTTGACCTCCCTAGAATGGGCCTGTTTTACTATTTTTGCTAGCACAAATGAAATATAAATTGAAGTATCTAAAAAAATTAAAGTTTATGTTGATCTTAGGATTTTTATACTATTCTTCTAGGATGTTGAATTGCAAACAAGCAAACTCATGAATCCATATCAATGGCTTGTTTCTGTTGCTAAATAGTACAGATTTTCCACCAGCACAATTATTGAGAACTGAATATAGATTATGGAAAATAAATGGCTGATATTTCAAAGGAAGGTAGAGTGAACTCTACATGAAACATTGCCAACTTGTGATGAAAATTGTTTAACTAAATAGGATGTTGCTTAATTTAGCCAGAGATGAAAAGGTGAATTCAAAATACACTTAACCTTTATATATTAACATCATCAGCAGTGGGACCAAGTAACATACCTTACAAAATACTCCATATTCGAATATGCCATAGAAGTGACCTAAGCTTTCCCTCACTTTGCTCTATATTATTCGGTAAATTAAGTGGGTTGATACCATTTTAATCAATCAGTAAACATATATCACTTGCATCAGCAGCAGTAGAGCTTGTTGAGGTTTTAAGACCTGCTTAACCCCCAGGTATGGGAGGGTGCTGACACCAGAGTCAATACCCAGCTAACAAGGTCCTTGAATCTTAAATACCAGAGAAATTTAGGTTATAAATTAAGAAGAACTTCATTAGCAATTTAGCAAAGACTGCAGACAGTGGCCTTTTCAGGGTCTCTCATACCCCTGGCCACACATTAGCATTACATGGTACAGACTTACATACATACATACCTAGAATTTAAACACACTAGCTACCTATAGGGTTCCATAAGCTAATATAATACCTAAGACTCAATAACAGCACAAGTACAGACACATAACTTGGTCGTTCATCTTGTTCAAATATATATTTACAATTAACTAATAAATGTTCTGGGCCTGGCTAGGCCATGTTGAGGGTTGAACCTTGACAGAATTGTACTCACACACTTGAAAATACTGGGCTCTATATTAGGCTGGTACTCCTTATGATCTCAATCAGGTGGACAATCAAAAAGAGTTGACTCCTGAATGATTTCCTCGACATTTCCTATATTTTCTGGATTGGTGCCTTGAGATTCCAGCCACAGCAGTGGGATGCCTTGGACACTGAATGATTCACTGCAATCCCAATTATGTTTAATAATGCCCCTTGGAGAGTTTCCTTTCTCAAGCTCATGAACAATTTCCATCTTATCAGGAATTCAAGAAACTTTTAGTTCTTCAAGCACACAACCAGCAGAAGCTACAGTTTTCTCCTTCTCATCATGGAAAGCATCCTCATAAAAAAAATAAAAGAACAAAACTAAATTCCCCCCCCCCCCCCCCCAAAAAAAAAAAAACAGAGAAAAATTAAGAATACTTTGTGGATGCTGGGGGACTATGGGATGACTATGGGATGACTATGGGATGACTCTGAGATGACTATAGGATGACTATGGTAGGGGTGCTGCCCAGACAGAGGGGAGCCCATTTCGAGTATCCATATCCATCGTAAGTTATTGCCTCTAGAAAGCTGGGAGAAGACCCTTTACCAAAACTCAGGTGAAAAGGGGTAGTTAGCAGGAACTCAAAGAACAACCCCTGGATCCTGGATCTGCTCCTGCTAGTGTATCTTTTAAAAGCTCTGATTTTGTGGACTACTATGCTCTGCACTCTCCTACTAGGTGGCATCCCATTCACCATTAACACATGCTCAGAAATCAAATTAAGATTCAAGCAAACAAGCAAACAAACAAACAAACAAACAAACAAACAAAAAAAAAAAACAAACAAAAAAACAAACAAACAAAAAAAAAAAAAAACAAACACAAACAAACAAACAAAAAAGAAAATTGCTGGAGAGGAACACAAAACCAAGACTATTGTATCAACATTGACTTTATTATTTCACTAATTGAGTTTTGTTATGTACTTTCTCTGCTCTATTTCCATTTAGCAACATATCATAAATACTTGCATATGTTTATTAAAAAGCTTGCTATGGTTTCTTAGCTGGAATAGGAACACAAACAATTTTTACCACAATCAGTGGTGTTCAGTCCTCTCAAGGACATCAAAAACTAGTGGGACTGCTGCACTCATATTTCCCATCAAGGGTCCTTATGAGGAATTTGATATTGATATTTTTTAGGCTTAACCTCCTTTCTCTGAATCTTTAAGTTTCCCTGGAAGTTGTTGGCCTATTAAATAAATATTTTCCCCACAACACAGAGTGTTCACTGATGTTTTGTGGACTTGTACTATAATATCAATACAGAATGCACAGTAATCACTGTATACTTTATCCATGGACAGACCAACGTAAAATACAGGATGTGTTTTAAACCTGAATCACTATCACATGACAGAACCGACTAGAACCACAGTTTCTTACAAACCGCACCCCTGTACCTGGAAAAAGTGAAACCGGTTAAGAGAACGTTCCTCCACCCACGTTTATAAACTTCGTATAAAGTTGAAAAAAAGTCTGGGAATTTCGATTGTTGCAGAATCAAATATTGCAAATTGACTGAATATTTGAGCGGTGTCGTACTATCTGCAACACGAGTTGGAAATGGCTCTGTTACATGCGCTCTTCCTTCTTCTCTCTGCGGGTCATGTACGGTGATTCCCTGCGGGACCTCCGATCAACGTCGGTGGCGTAGCAACTGATGTCTGCACAACTTTGGTGCCCACTTTTGGCGCTCCCCATGTGCTGCAAAGTGGGACTGGGGGCTTTTCCATCTATGTTGATGGTGATTTAGGTATCTCAATCACTGCAGCAGGACTACTCTATGATTATGCTGTTGACGTGACCTATGATCGGAAGTAAATTGCCAACCTGAAAAAGTGAAACGTTTTGGAGTTCTTAGAAGAAACAATTTAGAAGTATCATTCATAGTTCATACTAGAATATGAATTGAAAATCTAGTTGCTATAACAGTAGTGCAATACTATACATTTTGAAGGAGGCAGAATTGGCCAATTTTTTTCTTTTTAGATAGTGTGGGCCTTTGTGAATAATACCAGTGTTATTGATACTCTTTTGACTATTTGGTGCATATATTTGTATCATCCCCTGTAGTGACTATCTGGAATGGGGGAGATACAACTTTCAGGGGATTTCTAGTGCAAGCTCAGAATCAAGCAGGAGACCAAATTGGAACTTTTGTTCCTCAGGCTGGTAATAATAACCAGCAATTACTTGATTGCACTGCATCAAGTCAACCTGTAGGGGTAAGTTTGTTATGGTATTATCTGCACTCATCTATAAAAGTGTTCTTATAATGAAGTTTATTAGCAGTATGAATTGTTTCCCTCCACTTTACTAATACTTATTTTAATGAATTCAGATATTCTTTGATAAACAATTAGCAAAAAAAATTTTTTAATGACCTGACAGCACTATAGACTTAACCAATACATAATCAGGATAAATCCTGTCAATATCGGACACTTTTTTTTTCAATATGGTAAGATTGATCCTGATCCACCTGATTCACCTGCATTAGTAGTTTCTATCAAGACATGATGAAATCTGAAGGAAAATTTGTGAGCATGTTCAGTTGTCAAACCAATCCCAGCTTCTCTTCTGGAGGAAATGGACTGCTTGGAACATGATGAGATGAGGAAATGGTAGGCTGATATCTGAATGGCTGATAATCCCAGTGCAGACTTCTGCTCAAGTGCAGTGCTAATGCATTGGTAAACCATGGAGCACTACACATTTTGTCAGAAGTGCAAACTGAGATTTAACATCTGCCCCATTGGGATTGCTAGGAATACAATCCTTTTACATTTATTCATGTGATATGCATGTGTATATATATATATATTTTTTAATTTTAATTTTTATTATTTATCTTCATTCTAAAAAACAGTTAAAAAAGAAGATTTTTTTTGGCTTTATAATTACTAGCTGTAATAGGCTATGTCAGCCTCAGACCTTGAATGCTTGCTAGGCTTGCCTTTGCCCAAAATACATAAAGTTAAAAGTATTTGACCATTTACATGTAACAAACTTGCTTCTTCAGTTTATTTGTTCAGAAAGACTGAGCTTCAAAAGTGCAAGATATTAGGATGCTCTGGGTATTTATATCTCAATCAAGTAAATGAAATAGCAAAATTTCATGATCAACAAATATTGTCAATAAACGTGCCAGAGTTGACTTTGTAATATAAATTAAGTACCATGATGTTTAAGTTGCTCATTTTAACTCTATGAGAATTTTTAGTGCATAGATAATGAACAATCTAAAAGTAGCAGCTGCAAGAAAGCTGAAGAATAGCAGCTGTTACAGGGCAACTAGAGAACTAAAAAAGAAAAGGGAAGGGAAGGGGAGGGGAGGGGGAGGGGGAGGGGGAGGGGGAGGGGGAGGGGGAGGGAAAAGGAATGGGAAAAAGGAAGATAAAATCCAACACCCTAAAATATATCACTGGTTTGGTGGGGCTTGAACCCAAAATTCCAGCTTGAATTTCCATTTTTTTAATCTTTTTTTGGCGATAAAGATATATATCAACTGTTTCTGCCCAGTCTATGTGATAGACAGTGTGCAGAGTTATTACAGGGACACACATACTGCCTCTCACTTGGGTGATGGCTGTGTATTTGTATAGTGAAAATTATTAGTTGACAACACAACATTTATGACTATATCTTCGGGAAACCCTGGACTGTATTTAAGCTACACTATATCATTTCTCCACTATGCCTTCCCAAGACATCAATTTCTCTTTACCTTTCCATCTCTCCCACTCCCTGTTTTACTTTCAATTGACCAAAGTCATTCAATGTCTCTCTAATACACTACAAATCTTTACTCTCACTAAATCTTAAACTTTATATCATAAAGTTTAAAATTTATTACTATTTTTTAGATTATGATACAGCAGGACATAAACAATGATAAATTGACTTATGTACTTTAAGTTTTTGTTGTTATTTTTTTCCAATGGGGCCCCTATATTTGAAAATGACATTGCATGATTGTGCTTGCTTCGCATATATGTACTAACTGTATTATATAGAGTCACTAACCAAAAATATTTTATAAATATATTAATGCACACATAGACAACAATAGTTCACAGCAACGCTGCTCCATCAGATGATTTCTCTACACAGTCATTTATATGGACAGCTCCAAGCGATCCTGGCTATGTCAACTTCATGTGCATGTATATTGTTGCATAATTATGTATTATGTAATCATGCACAATTCTCATGCCTTAATTCAATATTAACTTAATGTTATAGTGCAATTTTACACTTGTATCATGGCTGCATATTATCAGAACTTAAATGTGGAATGATTGACACAAAAAAAACAAAAAAACAAAAAAATCACCATTGCTGAAAATGGACTATAGTTTCACATTTTCTCCATAAGGTTGCAAGCAATGCACATTACTGTATTCATAACACATTTAATATATTTAGTGGGTGAATCAAGGCTACAGGTAACACTGCATGTCTTTTATTATGTCACTTGTTCTTACAATATTCAAATAATAGTTGGCGAATATTTAGGGAATACCATGCAACATGATAGTATTTATTGTGTATATTTCACTATGAATAATAAAATATATAAAAAAAGGAATGAAATTATGCATCTATAATTATCACACTAGGTTCACCATTGTTCCTCAGCTAAACATTTATTTTGGACCACTGAGTGCAGCTAAAAGTTGTTGTGTTGCTAATGCTCACCCACTCCATTAGAGCTGACAGTTTAAGTTGATTATTGATTGAATCAAAAATGTTAATATGTGTATTTATTCATCTACACTGTTCATAACATTTTGGTGATAATCGTGGCAACATACTTTAAGCATAACTATGCCCTTTTACATGTCTTCTTCAAGTCATTATTTATTTGGTTAATTTCCTTTAATTTCCCTTGTTTCAATTCTTGCACTTTCCTTCACCCACACCATTACACACACTATCTTATATATATATATATATATATATATATATATATATATATATATATATATAAAGCTTGTGAAGATTAAATATAATATTACCTTTCCCTCTCATTCTCTATAGAATATACAAGTCAACCCACCAACTGCGGTAAGTGTTCCAGTGGATTAGGGCTACATAGGCCATCACAAAATAAATGTTAATTATTATTTTGTATACTCCTTTTTATGATTATAGGTCCGGACACCTCTTGATTATGCTATTACCTTTCGACAGCCTGCTGGCTGTTCCCCGGCTGCTTGTGACATATTCATTGGGATGGAACAAAATGAGGGAGACCCTGACTATCTGGATGTGTAAATGGAGGGTGATGCAGCAGGATGGCTAGCTGTAGGCTTCTCTGATACTCGTAACATGGTGAGAATACTGCTGGGCACACATGTGCATGTCTTAACTATTTGAGAGTGTGTCGTTGTATATCACCAAAGGTGGACAGGAATATAAATATTTGGTTTACAATGTTCAAATATTTTTTGAATTTATTATTACTATTGTATTTTTTTCAATATTTTCTTTTCTCTGAAAGTTTTTCTTGCTTTGAGAATATTCTACAATAAGTATGCAGCTGTGTGTGTGTGCATGCATGTGTGTGTGTGTGTGTGTGTGTGTGTGGGTGTGTGTGTGGGTGGGTGTGTGCATATGTACATATATGTGTGTATACATGTGCATTCATGCACACATTTAAAAAAAACACTATTATTATGCTGGAAGAAAGTCTTACCTGATGAGGACTAAGGCATTAGAATGACTATTCATTAAAATTTCATAAACACAATCAATTTTGAAATCTTCAGGAAGTGCTACACATTTGGCTTCCCACATTGTGTGGGCATTTATTGATTATACTATATTTATAGTGTGATGTTCAGTATTTCGATAGTTTTTGAGAGTGTCTTCATTGTCCAATATAACCTTTTCTTTTCAGATTCTTGGTTCCATCGTTGAGGAAGGGGAGATCAGGCCAGATCCTAAGCGTATGCGCCCTCTCCAGGAACTACCAGTTCCTAGTGACACGAAGGGTGTCAACCAACTTATTGAATTCTTTTCTTATTACTCTCAGTGGATCCGATGCTTCTCTGACAAGATATGATCCCTTGCAACTGTTTTTAGTTTCCCAATGTCCAAGGAGGCCAAGATTGCTTTCGAAATATTGAAGAGGGACATTGAAGAGTCAGTATGTGTGCCATTGATGAATGTGTACCATTTGAAGTTGAGACTGATGCCTCAGAGATTGCCATTGCTGCCACCCTTAACCTAAAGGATGCCAGGTAGCATTCTTCTCTCATACATTGCAAGGGTCTGAGATTGGGCATGCTTCTGTTGAGAAAGAAGCTCAAGCAATCATTGAAACAATTTGCCACTGGAAGCACTATCTTATAGAAAGACATTTCTTGATAAAGACTGATCAACAGTCTGTAGCATTCATTTTAATACCAAGCAGAGAGGAAAAATCAAAAATGACAAAATCATGCGTTGGAGGATAGAGCTATTCTGTTACAACTTCAACATTGTATACTGTCCTGGTGCTGAGAATATTGGCTCTGACACATTTTCTCGATCTTTCTGTGCTGCAGTCCCAGCTGGTGTTTATATAGCTAAACTCCATAATTCACTTTGTCACCCTGAAATTACCCATATGCTTCACTTTGTGTGGACTAAGAATCTACCATTCTCAGTGAGGAAGTGAGACAGATGACTAAAGCTTGTAGAGTGTGTGCTAAACATAAACCTCAGTTCCACAAATCACCTCAAGCACATCTAATAAAGATGACTCAACCATTTGAAAGAGTAAACCATGACTTCAAAGGTCCACTGAAATCAAACAATCGTAACATATTCTTTCTTAACACAATTGATGAATACAGCAGATTCCCTTTTGACTTCCCTTGCAAGGACGTCAGCACACAAACTGTTATTTCAGTGTCTATGTCAGCTATTCTCTATTTTTTTGGGATGCCAGCATAGATCCATTCAGATAGGGGCTCTTCCTTCATGAGTGCTGAACTGCATCGGCTCCTCTTGATGTACTCCCAGATGCACTGCACTCAACCAACTGCAGCACACACGAGAGGCTCTTCAACTATGAGAGACGGTCATCTACTGGTGGATCTGTACTCTCCTGGCTTATTGTGCCTGGTCCAGTACTACTCAAGCATCCTGTCCATACAAACAAGGATGAACCCCTGGTGGAAGAAGCTGAACTTCTACAGGCTAACCCTCAATATGCTCATGTCTGGTATTCAGATGGTCGAGAAACAACTGTGTCATTACACCGCCTGGCTCCTCTTCCTGAAGATACTTTTATTCGTAATAACATTCTGCCTGAACCTAATATACAGGTGGACAGTTGTAGTTTGCCTTCTGATGAGCCGTTGAATGTATATGTATATATATATATAAAGGAGGAGACACACTTGAAGGTGAGAGGGGGGGGGGGGCGCTAAAGTTTGTATACTTCTAGGGGTAATGATATTTATATAGGCATAAAAATCTAAGGAATCACTTAAAGTTAGAATAGGATTTGTAATAGTAGAATACTTAATGAAAAGTGAGAATTGATTAGCTATAACTGGCAACAAAAAAAAGCCCCTCTCATCATTTTTCATAAAAATAAAAAAAATGGCACTGAATCTCAAGCACCTGTTAAATAATTATGATAATGTAAAAACAGGTGATTAATAAGTTTCATATCTGTCATAGTAGAGTTTATAGAAATTAGGACTTACTTAGTATGGAAGAGAATCTTTGTGATGTTGCAGATGTAACTGATTGTGGAATACAGACAAATGTGGTATGTAGTGTATAGTCAGTTGATATTTTTTATACAAATATCCTTGTTCATTGCTTGACAGATGGTTTGTATAGAACAAATTTTCTTTGTTTTAACATAACACTGTTTGATTGATCTTGTGGAATTGGTAATGTTTCACCAAGGAAGAATTCTTGAACCTTTCATGGTGTCTTCATAGTCATGGCTATTTGGTGTATCTTTCAGGGCTGTTTATAGTAGTTGGTTTTTAAAAACAACTTTAAATAAAAAAAAATAAATAAATAAATAAATAAATAAAAAAATAAATAAATAAATAAAATAAAATAAAATAAATAATTGGCAAGGACTGAGGGAATGTGCTTACCTCAAATTAATCTTTGGTTTACAATAGAGATTGACAGAAGTATGCTTTTGCTGTTGTAAATATGTGTGGCTCATAAAATCAGTCTTAATAGTTTTCAGACCATATATATCTTTTGGTTGATTCTTTGGTAGCATCAGCAACAAAGGGAGCACCCTGCTAAGCTGTATCCAGTCTCCCTTCAATATCAGTTGATTCATCATTTGCTTCATCAGCAATAATTAAAAACCAAGATAGTTGATTCTGTTGCTTTCAGTGAGTTGAATGCCACAGCTGCTAAGTTGCTCAACTAGCATTGCTTCTGTATGCTGTAGAGTTGTAGCTTTATTATTGTTGTGATTCTCATCATGTGAAGAAATGACAGTACATCTTAACTAAAAGTGCATGATACTAATTCTTCATACTACTTGGGGATTCTGCTAACAATTGATCTTGACACTAATCATGCATGTTATTTTTTTTTTATTTATAGCATTGATTATAACAAGAAAAGCATTTGAAGTAAAGTGGGTGCTCTAAGTTGGGGGGCTGAGCCCCCCCCCCCCCCCCTTTCCCCCCCTGGTGATATATTTATATACACACGCACACGCACACGCACACACACACACACACACACACACACACACACACACACACACACACACACACACACACACACACACACACACACACACACACACACACACACACACACACACACACACACACACACACACACACACACACACACACACACACACACACACACACACACACACACACACACACACACACACACACACACACACACACACACACACACACACACACACACACACACACACACACACACACACACATCATACCTGCCAACTACCCAATGTCTGGGACAGTCTCTGATTTGCTGAGCCTTTCCAAATTCCAGGTAGAAAGTTGCTATTTATCCAGAATGTCCTGGAAAGTATCTTACAAAGTTTGCAGGCCTACTGGTTGTTTATACCACACTGCCATGGATAGGTGTGTTGTTTCTCACAAGTTCTGTGCTTTAATTTTTTATGATATAATAATAAGTTTTAAGTAAACCAGTCCATTAATTCTGTTAATATATTCAAGCATGACCTCAATTCATTAGTAGGGTCTATCTTTGTGTTTAACCAATGAGAGTATCAAAATATTTGCAGAACAGAATGTGTATATGACAATGTGAGAATTATAATCATGCAATGTTCATTTCCTGTTCCAGTATGATGCTGATGTTCTTGCTTGCAATGTTAATGATGGTGACATAGTGGTGATGCTGGACACCTGGAATGTTGACAACAGTTCTCGGAACAATGTTTTGGATACCATAATGGATACGACAACCTATACAACTGGTACCACAGATGGACGGATAACATGCCAGTGAGTGGAATCATGGCATAATATAGTTCAGGCTATATAAAATCCTGGAATGATCTGGTTTAAAAGGATGACCTATTATGATAGAGTGGAATGATTTCTTCCCGTCTTTCTATCCCTATAGATTTACCCGGTTGATTAATGGTAGTGAGGAAACCCCTGCTAGGGATTTGGACTTGGATAATGATTGGTGGATCATTTATGCACAAGGCTTGGAACAGAGTGATGGCAATCTGATGGGGGGACATATACCTGAGAACAGGTGGAGAAGTGACACCAGGCTTAATGTGGTAGCTGGTGCCACCATAGCCTGTGCCACTCCACTCTTGATGGCTCTCTTCACTACCATTGCTGTTTTTTTTAAATAGAGAATGGAAGTCAGTCCAGGCAGAACCTGAACTAGTTGTATAATGTGAAAAAGTAGAATAGTGTTGACTGAAACTTATGACTTATACTGTTGTAGTTATAGAAAGTAGCATTTTTTATATAATATTATGTATTTCGATCACATATAGTTATTGTGAATGGAAAATATGGTTTCTTTTAAATGCCCCTCCCCCACCTCCCTTCTCTACCCATCCACCCATATATAGATAAGGAAGTTTGGTATTCAAAGTAAGGGCATAAATTTGTGAGATGTTGAGAAGTTTTAAATTTAGCGCATCAAATTGTACCCTTTGTGTTAAATTTAATAACATTTTTAAATCATGCAAGAATAAGTGAACCATTGTTGGACGATGTTAAGTGACCACATTCAATATCCATATTCATAGACACTGGCAATGGGCAATGTCCTAAATTAGAGTTCGAATAAAGTAGAGTTGACTGAACATGGACTCTGGTCTCTGTACAATATACCAGAGTTTAACCCCAAAATAATCTGCAGATTTAAACCACTGTGGATTCTATATATGTATACAACATATATACCACAAATATATACTGCACAGTATGAGAAAGAGAGTTTAACATCAAAATTGTCTGCAAATTTTATCAACTGTAGATTCTATACATGTATATTGCATGTATACTGTACAGTATGAGAAAGAGAGGTTAATCCAAAAAATATTCGCAGATTAGACCAACTGAGAATTCTATAGATATATATATATATATATATATATATATATATTGCACTAGGAGCATATACCCGGCCAATGTCAACATGAAACATTATAGAAACCACTCAAATTTTGGCCTGGTTGGCCCTTTAATTAGCTTTTGGTAGGCAAAACAACTTCCAGTGCATGTGGCTAATAACAAACAACACACATGCCACACCCACATGTAGTTAATAATGCTCACCCAATTACTTGGACTTGGTAAGCCAAATTTTAGCATGAGTAGTCCATAAATGAGTATTTGGCAGGCATAATGATGTCCTATGGGTGTGGCCAGGACCAAACTACACCCTGTGGCACACACACATGTGATCAGTATAGCTCACCCAGTTTCTTGGAAGTCTCATTTCAAATTTCATTCTGGTTGGTCGTTTCATTAGTGTGAATAGCCAAAACAACTTCCTGTGGCTATGGCCAGACCACACCCATATTTGGTTAGTAATGCTTTCCTTGGTACTTGGAGACCACTTGCCAAAACATTTTGCCTGATTGGTGTCTGATTACCTTTCTGTAAGCAAAAATTACTTCCTGTGGGTGTGGCTATGACCAAATTGCACCCATTACCATGCCCAAATGTGTTTATTAACACTCACCCGGGTTCTAGAATGGTATACACCAAATTTTAGCCTTTTTGGTTCAAATGTTTAGCTGTGATGCTTAGACACAAACATATTTACAAAACAAAATATATATTAGTGTGTTTGCTATCTAACTCCTTTGGTCCAAGCATTATTCAGATGTGTTTTTTTTACACACCAATGGGAAAAGGTGTAGCCAGGAGGGATCCCACCCATGTTACTCCCAAAATCAAGTTGTCTATACATACCATATATCAAGTCTGTCGCCCCAAGGGTTTGTTTGACCAAAGTACCATTTTTGGCCTCTTTTGGGCCTGACATGAAAACAGAAATGGGTGTGGTCATTTCCATGCACTTGAAACCTTCTCCAGATTATATTGATTCCACATATATAGGGTTCAAGGGTCTAACCCCCAAGGTTCAAGCATTATGGCTGAAATACCATTTTTGTCATTTTTAGCATTACACAGGGAAAGAAGGAGGTGTGGCCAGGTGGGACCCAGCTAATGTTACTCTGAGAGTGAAGTTGTATATATATATATATATACACCAAGTTTTCAATCTGTAGCTCCAAGGGCTTTTCTTGCAAAATACCTTCTTTTCTTTTTTTAGCTTTTTCTTGTTACCATGGCAACCATCTTCAGAATTTATTATTTTTTGGCCCATGTTTTAAGTTGGGTCCAAACCTATCATCATGCCAAGTTTCAGAGAAATCCACCCACAGGTTTGGCCAGAATGATGGTACAGACAGACAGACAGACAGACAGACAGACAGACAGACAGACAGACAGACAGACAGACAGACAGACAGACAGACAGACAGACAGACAGACAGACAGACAGACAGACAGACAGACAGACAGACAGACAGACAGACAGACAGACATCTCCTTTTATATATATATAGAGAGAGAGAGAGAGGAGATAGGAGATATACACTATACAGTATGAGAAATAGACCGTGGATTCTATGTATGCATATACACGTATACTATACAGTACAGAAAAAAGAGTTTAATCCCAAAATTGTCTGCGGATTTGAGCAACTGTGGATTCTAAATGCATTTTTGGTGGGATTTTTGCAAATCAATAGTCAAATTGCGCCTTCGTGGGACTAGAATGATCAAAGTAAAACCCTGTTTATGGGGCTATTTTTTTCAAAATTGCCTGAGTGGGGTCACAACTTTATGCCTTTGTGAACCACCCCACTTAGATCCAACCACTATGTGTAAACACACATAGGTAAAAAAAATAACAACAACTGTGGCCAAAGTATTACTGTTCCTTCTCTTTTCTTCATTTTGAAACCTGAAGGCCCAAGTATCTGGTATGAGATAGCAAACAACAGATTTAGAATTATATTAAAAGCAAGAAAGATCCTTACCTGAGAAGATTTTCAGTCAGCCTATGGCCTCATGCAATAGTTAAGCTTGAATGAGAATTGTTCCTTTGTCAAGAGTATAATAGGAGTTGGTGTGAACAGAAGAAGAAGAAAATAATTAATAAAGAACTGTGCAATTGAATTTGATTGGTGATAGCATGAAAATAAGTTTGCATATACCATCATGACCTATTTACCATGTTATGTCAATGAAAAAATTTCTATGCAAGATAACATTGTCTGTAAAAAAACCATTTGTTCTTGGCAATGAAAATATTATCAGTAATTGTGGCTAATAACCAAACTACATCAGTAACCACACCTTCAGGAACATAAGAGCACACCCAGTTATACATGGATAACCTAGAGAATCAAACAAGAGAAACTTAAATTTAAAATAAAATAAATGTAGAGTGCTGAAAATAAACAAAATTTATTGACCATATTTCCTATTAACTGAAGCAAGCCAATATTTTAATGGAGCCTGTCCACTTTACAACGGATGACATTCTAATTTTTTAGGTGCCTACAACAGGAGTGTTAATATTTGATTTTAGTGGTGTTAATAGTGATGATTCACACCTCATCAGATGGTGTTAATTGTGCCATTCAATAATTCACATCTATCAGATAGTGTTAATGTATTAATTAACACCCATCAGATGGTGTTAATTGTGTCAATTCACACCTTTCACATAGTTAATGCTGTTAACTCAGTGACTCACTATTCATCATCTCCTGATTGGCCCATTTCTCAGTGAAATAGAGCAGGTCAGAGTGGAGGAAAAGAATCAGTTGGTGTACTAATATTTCTATTTTAAAGAAACAAAGCTAGTGAGGATGGTTCTGTTCACTTTGCTCTGCATGCTCAGCATCTCTGTTGGATTGCTTCATGGGCTTCCTTCTGGACCTCCACTTGAATTTAATGGCAGTCCAACTCAAATTTGTTCCACATTGAGGCCCACTGCTTCCAGTCCTCATATGTTGCAGAGTGGGAATGGAGGCTACTACATATATACTGATTTGCCCATCACCACTATCTCTGTTGGACCATTCTACAACTTCACAGATGGAGAAACATACTTTGGTTTGTATGTTTCAAACATATCAATTTTGTTCTTTCTTCCAAATGAAAATACTGTACTGGTATAGGAGAGATCAAATATGTTTCATATTAGCTATATGATATATATAGAATATATAGTGCTATAATATTCTATCAGAGTGGTGTATTTGTCATTGCAGTTGTCATTGCAGTTTCTATAGAAACAGAGGGAGTTGAAACTTTCAGGGGATTTCTTGTTCAGGCCCAGGACCAAACTGGGACACCAATAGGAGAATTTCTTTTGGAGAATAACCAGCAGGAATATGTTGACTGTTCTTCTCTCAGTATGTCAGAGAGGGTAAGTCAATTATTGCTGTGATAGCATGTGGCAGATCTTCTCCAAAATTGATGTTAGATTGTAATGGAAGTTGTTCCCGTTTACATAAATATTATTTTCTGTTTATATAATTAATATATTCTTGCCTGTATAAACATATAGAAGGCAGTCTTCACACTTAATACACTTAACGAATGGAAAGCTTAAAGCAGCCACCACTCAAGTGTGTTATGTTAATGAAAATGTCCATAAAAAGTTTTCTGTGAAATTAAATCATTTGATTTTAACGTAGCCCTAGGTCAATCCAGGGTAACTGAATGGCAAACTGGAAGACTAATGGGCATTGTATCAAAAACTGTATAAAATTTTTCTTTAGAATACCCAAACTAATGAATTCCTGGAGCAGCAGTGTTCTCTAACTCATAGAAGCCAAAAAAAAATCCCTTATGAAGAAATCAGACAGAGAACAGCTGCAGTAATTACAATTCTGTGGTTGGATTATTTCCAAAGGAAGGAAATATGAAGTTGTCAGTACTTCTAAATCCCCCCAATTTCAGTGATATCTAGCATATTTATAATGATAACACATGTCAATATATTATTTGGTATGATATAGTAATTTCCCCAAAACTACATATTCAATTCATTATTAATTTTTTTATAAGAATTTTTTATGCACACATAGACCACTTGTAGGTCATGTCAATATGGAACTGGATGACTTCTCCTACCAGTCGTTCAATTGGATAGCACCATCTGGTAGCAATGGTTATGTTGACTTCTTGTGAGTATTAATGCAATGTTAGAGTGGTACAGTAAATGTGTCACAATTAATATTGCTTAGATAAAATATCTGGGTAGGTATGGATATCATTTGTAAATCAAATTGTTACCATTTATTCAAACTAGAAGAATATATCCAGCATTGCTTGGATCAGAAACATATTTTGAATATTATTATATCACTGAAGTTCCTCAAGGGTACACAGCAACACACAACTTTTTCTCTTTTCTTACACAACCATTTTTTTCTCACTGCTTTATTTAAATATTTTAAATATTAAAAAAAAAAATTTAATTTATTTATTTTGTTTATGCAGTTTTTAAAGATCGCTGTCGTTTAAATGGACTGCATCAAGCAGATCATGGTAAAATTCTTATCCCCAAGCTTAGGTACCCTTTCAAAATGAACAAAGCATACAGCATAAGCCTCATTTTCCTTTCTTTTGATAGCACTCTCGACTCTGTAGCTTTAAAATGGAAGTAACACACACACACATAAAATGTGATTTTCTAGCTGCTGTCAACAGAGTCACAAGAACTTGACAAAGTTAGGATTGCTGTGCACTAAGCAGGCACATTAGCCAGTGCTAGTAAACTCCTGGAGCCAGGCTAGGAGCTCATCGTAGAAATGACTACGGCTCTCAGATTGTGGGTGTGGGCATCCGAAGTCCCACCTGAATCCTTAGTTGAATGACAAGCAATGACCAATAAATTTGCACCCCAGAAAATTCCAGGCCCCCATCACAGCTGGGTGGACTGGTGTGGGAGGAAGATGTTGAAGGACCAGAAAGTTTCTTCTCAGTGCCGGGTTTGAACCCACAATCCTTGGATTGTTAGCCCAAGAGCATAACTACTCAGCCACTCTGCCACATATGCATGCGCACACACATACACACACACACACACACACACACACACACACACACACACACACACACACACACACACACACACACACACACACACACACACACACACACACACACACACACACACACACACTTAAAAAAACAAGCTAAAAAAAAAAAAGAACTTAAAAAATGGTAAATAAATTAGTGAGGTGTGGAGATTCTTGCAAAATGGTGTGTCACACCAGGAAAGCATGAGATCTGGTAGTACTATCACTATGGAAAAAAGGAAGTCCCAGGCCATCTGATCAACATCTCATTGCACAATTGCTGTTAATCATTGGCCATTCCTCTCTCCCTGTTTCTGCTCCAGCTATATTCTCACCAGGTGCACTTGCTCTGGCTCATGGCTATACAGTACTGACTTATTCTTTTAGTAGCAGCCAGTTCTTGTGCCAACAGCATGTTAAAATTTGTCTCAAGAGCACAGACCGTTTACCAAGCTGTGGTTTGACTCCAGAATCCATACTTATCAAACATGTTGATTTTTGGTGTCAATCTTGAAGAACACCTCAAGCAACCTAAACAAGGCTAGAAATTTCCAGCCAGAAACATGCTCACTTATGATTTGATGTTTTGACTTAGTCGCAAGTAAAAGAAAGGGGGGGGGGGGGGGGGGGAGGGAGACCCAACACAGACCAGGAGTTGAGCATGGACATTAGCACTGGTGGTCTGAGGAAGTTTCATAATGACAACAAGATAAACAAGGAAGTAACATTTAGATTCGGCAAACTTTTCAAGTTCGTTGGTAAAGAAATATAATTTTTCCTCCCCTCATTTCATAGGCAGACTAATGCCTTCCTTATCGGGCAAAAATATTAGGTACTGGGTTTCCAGGAGATCACTTCAGCTGTTTAGATGGAGATCTGTGATCATCTCTTAGAAATCAAAACTATACTATTCTAAATATTTAATACGCTAGCGGGTAAACCCCTGACCCACAGTCCTGATAGTGAATGGAATTGATGATCAGTAAGCCTATTTAAACTAGAAGAAGCTATAAATTAATTCTATTTTCATCTTTTCATTATAATATTCTCTTGATAAAAATTTTTTTCTGTCACATCTCAGGGCCATGGAGAACATTTTTGCAATGTTTAATTCTGAATTATCCAAGATGAAGAAAAATTCCTGTGGAAACCAGAACAGGCAGCGGGTCAAAACCAAGATTTTTATGTTACTAACTGGGAGTAGGAAGCATTCTTGCAAAGTTTCTTTAAAATTTGTCCCCACATCTAGGAGGTGTTCCCAAACAAACAGACAGAACAACTCATCAAGTTTGTCAAGTTATGAAAAATTCTCAGACTCACACACAAAAAAAAAGAAAAAGAAGAAGAGAGGAAGATAAATTGATAAACTTTTACTGCAATAATCTAAGTTCCCCTCTCACTCCCCTCCCAAAAAAAAAAAATTAAAAAAGGAAAATAGGGGGGGGGGGGGAAAGGCCAAAAAAACATGAACAAATTTTTTTTTTTTTTTTTTTTTTTTTTTTTTTTTAATTTCTATTGCGACTAAACATGCAGTAAGTCGAAGCCAAAACTTATTGGTCACCAACGATGGAAATAGGCAGAATTCTTGTGAAGTTTAATCAAATTCATTCCATGCATCTAAGAATTCCCAGATGATCACACTCATGCATGTATGTGCATATATGCTGGCATGCACATGCACACACAGCCAGCCTGTGAATTATTATAGTAACTAGAAAAATTGCTGGCTAGCTGGCTAAGCTAGGAAATAAATGTACTAACAGAGCAGGTTGAAAAAAAAATTGAACAAACTATATTTTTTAATTTTTAAAGCTAGTTGCTTTCTTAGTAGTCTTGCATGTTAATAAACAGCCTCCATAGTGTATCAATATTACCAAACAGCATTAGTAGTGGCATCATGCTGTAGCTCAAGCTGTTGTGTTGAGGATAATCCTCTAGCAGACAGATATTTTTTGCATCATAATATGGATTCATTGTTTCATTTTTTGTGACAGCATTTTCCTCTCTAGATTAATCTAACATTTTGTAATAATAATTATGGCAACATACTCCCTGGTGTAACAATGCCTGGTTACATCTACATATTAGTATTTCATCTCAGTTCTCTTTAATTAGTACTGTTCAAGTTACTTAAAGAAGGAGTTTAACCTCTTGCAACAACACCATTACATTGTCATGTATCAAAGATCTCATTGAAAAGCTATTGAATTGACTTTTCTATATTTCTTTTAGGAAGAGCAATTTGGAACAAAAAATACTATGGAGGCAAACACAGTAAGTTGGAAAATCTTGCCATATTAATTTTTTTTATCCCCATCATTATTACTTTCATTGTTAATGTCATCATAATTATTATTAATTATACATTTTTATTATGAGGATGATGATGTTAGTGATGTCACTGAAGTTGATGATACTACTGAAGTTGCTGGTACCTCCATTGTTTGTGCCACTCCACTCTTGCTGGCTCTCTTCATAGCTATTGCTATGTTTGTAAATCAAGGATAGAACACAGTGCTTACAGAACATTCTGAATGCCCTAATATAGACACCTTACAGTACACTATGGACTAGTAGTATAGAGCTACTATAGAGAGACCACTGAACCGATTAGCAAGTAGTTCCTACTCCAGTAAGAGTTGCTGATGTTGTTTTACCATTTCATCATGTTTTATTGTATGAAACATTAGTGATGAAAGATGTTTTGAAGTGAGGGGTCATTTTTGAAATTTGTTCCTGGCCACACTAAATTTTATTAAGGGGGGTGGTGGGGGGAAAGTACATCTTTTTGTGGTCAAATTTTAAATTATCATCACTTTTCAATGCTTCATCCATTTTGAATGCTATTTATCTCCAAAATAGCTCATTCTATGTGAATACAATGATGTAAGCATTAAGGTTATCATGAAATATGGCTGACACACTTGCAATAATACCAAGTTCATAAAAAAAAAACAAAAAAAAAAACAACAACAGGGATTCTGGAAATTTTAGCCTTTTTATAGGTCATGAAGACTTGGTATTTATATTACTAATAGAGCTACTTATTATGTAGTGACTGTATGGAGAGAATTCTTATAAAACTTCCCTCCCCTTTTTTGCAATCCACATTTTCATTCTGCGGGGAAAGTGACCTCACATATTGAACTGTATCTCATGAGAAATTGACAAGATTAAAAAAAAAAACAAATTGATTCATACAGTCAGTGTAGCAAAGTGATAGCTTTCAAATGATATAAAATTAAATGCTATGAACAAATATTGAGTGAGAAAATGTCAGAAACCACACTTGTATGGGAGATGTTCAAAGTACAACATCCCACGGGCAGTGAATAGTGCTGGGAATAAGTAGTGATAATTATTGCAGAGTGCACAACTTTTTACCTCACAGGAAGAAGCAAACACACAGGTTATAGTGCATGCCAAACATGTAGCAGTTAATGGACACCATAGTGTGTTCATTAACTCTGAGGACACAGATGTCTTTGCCTTATGCCTGTCATTTGCCAAACACAACCCCAGCCATCTGTATCGGAAGTGAGGCCCCAAAACCAGAACACAATTCTAAGACATTACTAAGTTCAGAGACTAGCTTGGCATCAGCTTTTCTCTTGGATTAATTGGACTGCATACCTTCATAGATTGTGGCACCGTAAGTTCCTTCGTTGGACTTGGTAAGACAGGACCATTGGACAGGTTAAGATTGAATAGAGTGTTTAACATACTTTTACCAGTCTGAGAAGTGCATGGGATGTTTCAGCTGAGCTTTTAATTCATCTAGAACAATTGACATGCCTTCTCTATGCACCTTCATCCAAATACAATACAAGTGAAGTCGTTTCGGTATGAAATGTCTCTTGCTCAACTGAGTGAAGTAGAATCACACATTCTACATTCATGTGAAGACAGTCTCAAAACATGCAATGTGTATCAATTATCAGGCTGGAGTATGGAGTATGGAGATGTAGCTTGGAAAATATCCTAATGTACCTGATCCAGCTATGAATCTGGACAAAAAAAGATGACCATTTAAACCACTGAGTTGATGCAAGGAATGCCAGCACTGGAAATGATTGCTTGCCAGTGCAGATAAGAATGCAAGTCAGAGAGTTGCGCTTGTATTGATAACATGTTCAAATGTACTCCTTTGTGCGTATTGCAGAACTATGAGAATCAAAAGTCTGACGACACTGAACAGGAAAACTGTCTAGACGTTGATTATGATTTAGGATATGATTGTTAATAACAATATGTTTTTACAATATGTCTAGCATCCACATTTAATCCTGAACAGTTAAGACTATCAATCATGAAGTAGCATTATCATTAATTCCATTTGACCTTTTTGAACCATTGCATCATAATTGATATCAATTTATAGAGGGGTTTAATACAAACGTTTCGAGTGTTCATTAGGACAGATCTTTGTTCTCCCCAAGCACTAAATATTTTCTACACATTTTTCTCACCTCAGTGTGTTATGTGGGGATATTTCACAAAAAGCTGTGAGTTACACAAGTCTATCCTATGAATTTACTAACTAAATGCATACGGCTCTTCAAAAATCACCATGAGTCTTTGCCCACTAATATGAGACAAAATTATGTTCAGGCCCATGGCTTAAGTTGACAAATTGAAACTTTAACCCATTGACATTTTATTAGATTTACTATTCTCTCAGCTCACCACTGACCAAAAACTTCAACCCCAAACTTGGACCCTTTAGGCCTCTCCTGTTTCCCTTCTCCCAAATCCAATAAAACTCAGAGCAGCTTTATGCATTGATCCCCCAAGAGATACCATGTGGTTCAAACATCAAAATGGCCTTTTTTCCCCTTTCCCCTCCCCCTCACTTTCCCTTCCTTTATTTATTTTTTCCTTCTTCCTTCTGCTCCCTTCTCTCTCTCCTTTCAAATAGGGTCTATTTGGTCATTCATAATTTTTCATAATGTGTGTACATTCACCATCTCCAAAACACCAAACTAAATGAAACTAACTCTTTAAGGTGACACATTCTAGTCCAAGGATGGTATTTAGTAGCCCCAAATATTTGGTCCACTTGGCCACACCTTCCAGTGTGCATGTTTGGCTAAGAATGACAAACAGTACTTTGGATAAACACTTGGAAGTAGAGACCTAAAACTTGACATGCACATGAATCATGACTTTGTGGTCAACATAGGCTGGGTTCCACAGGGCCACATCTCTCCCCCTTGGTGTCTAAGGCCAAAAACCAAAAACCAAAAACCAAAAGTGGTACCACAGAATACTAGAACTAATAGACTCAGTACTGCCCAAAAAGGCCTTGCTTTGCCTTGCTGTATGGGGCTGACAAATCAGTTCAGTGAACTTTTTTGGCCATTTTGTTTCCATTTCTTTTTTTCTTTTGGTAGTTTTTGTTTTGTTACATGCCATGTAGTAGTTCACAACAATTTTACAAGTACCAACAACTCATTTCCCACCATTGCGTTTTGAATGATCATGACCTAAATTTGCATCTGCCTTTACCCAACCTTTTTCATAAGGTAAAACTTTGTTGTGAAAGAACACTGAGAAAGAACACTGAGAAAGAACACTGAGAAAGAACACTGAGAAAGAACACTGAGAAAGAACACTGAGAAAGAACACTGAGAAAGAACACTGAGAAAGAACACTGAGAAAGAACACTGAGAAAGAACACTGAGAAAGAACACTGAGAAAGAACACTGAGAAAGAACACTGAGAAAGAACACTGAGAAAGAACACTGAGAAAGAACACTGAGAAAGAACACTGAGAAAGAACACTGAGAAAGAACACTGAGAAAGAACACTGAGAAAGAACACTGAGAAAGAACACTGAGAAAGAACACTGAGAAAGAACACTGAGAAAGAACACTGAGAAAGAACACTGAGAAAGAACACTGAGAAAGAACACTGAGAAAGAACACTGAGAAAGAACACTGAGAAAGAACACTGAGAAAGAACACTGAGAAAGAACACTGAGAAAGAACACTGAGAAAGAACACTGAGAAAGAACAGTTGCAGTATATAGATTAGTTATGATACTCACCTATTATTGTTATAGTAAGCCAGTCCTACATTGCTAGAGCAGTGCTACTTTTACTCTAATTTATCCTAGTTTAAGGATCGTTGTAAAAATATGTAAACAGTTTTGAATATATTCCTCATGTTTTTATTTTGTCAGATACAACTGTGCTACACAAACATACACATTATATATAAGAAGTAGATACTCGACTGGTACTGTTCTCTGTAAATCATGCTTTAGACAGCCAGCAAAAGGGTGGAACTTTATTGCTTAGATGGCTAAAATTGTTGCTAACTGTCAATTTCACCTAAAATTACTACTTAATTCGATGAAAAAAAATTTTATTTGTTGCTGATGGTAACTCTCTTTGTATGCTTCCTGATAACATATTATCTTACCTTGTCCTTGCCATTTAAGACTCTAGTTCAACAAAATGCTTTCTTCAAACAATTTGTCTAACAGTGCAATATTGGAAATATTATATAAATAATAAGATAATAAAATCATGGAGAATAAACACTATAAAGACTTGTCTAAACAGATCACTTTAAAGATATTCAGTACAGGTAGGGCTAACTATTATGCAGCCCTAGGGTACTAGGGCAGGCTAGAGCAAGAATTAATCATTATGCAATGTTCTTTCTATTCCAACTCTGGGGTCTCTGAATGTAGAGTACAAGAGGATGGTAAGTCTTGCACTTTCTCCCTCTTTTGATTATACGATATCCACTTTGGGTCAATAATCACTTTCTCACATGGTATATGTACACTCTGGCCAACTTGGGTTGCTATAATACTTCCAAGGCCCTAGCTTCCTTTACTTAAACTCTCACTACCGTTTTGTCGAAGTTTCACAGATGGAAAGCAATTGAATAAGCTTTGATCACAGATTACGCAGCATTCTGTAGTATTCATCTTTCCTTAAAAAAAAAAAAGGAAAGTTGATTAGTTAGTATGCACATTCATGGTATGGGTGCATGTAAATTCTTTCTTACCAGTTGGCAGCAATGGTTCAAGGTATTTACTATCCTTACCTAAGGAGGATAATTCCATTAGAAATCATAAAAAACGTAATTAGGATTTTCATCACTTCCCCTCAATGGATTGTAGAGGACTTTTGATATGTTATATTAGAAGGTCTTCTGAATCTAAAACAAGTGGAAAAAAAATTGTGTTACAATTTGTTTGGGGTTGAACCCTTTTTTGGCTATAGATTGACTGGACCATAAAGCTGTAGCATACCCTAATATCAGGGTGCTTTAAATAGTATACTAAATCCAAGAATAGCTATTGCAAATTTGTAGAGTTTTAGGGCTATTTAAAGTGGAATTTGTGGTTAGTGAATTTTAACAAGACTAAACAATAAATTTGAGGCCACACCCTTTTATCGGCTGTTTAAGACGTGATCTATGGAGATCACTACCAGTTGGATATCCACTGTCAGGCCTGTAGCCAGGATTTTTGAAAGGGGGCTTCTTTTTTTGGGAGGGGGGAATAGTAACCTAATTTTTATTAATTATTCATGAGATATAAAATATGTACTGGCACTTTGTTGTCACTCACCCCCTACCCTTAATCTTATTGCCAAATGAAAGCTTAGTTCAAATGCTTTCCAATGTATGCTTCATGGCATGTTCAAGTGTCTCACATTCTCAAGTATTATTGTGAAGTACCATACATATTTCACCATATATGGTTAAAAAATATGGCCATGCATAATGGCAAAACAGTCCTACATAATGTAATAAATATGTGTATATATATGTATATATGTGTGTGCGTATATATACACACATATATAAACATATAGATACACACATATATATACACATATACATACACAGGCCCATAGCCAGGATTTTTGAAAGGGGGGTTCTTTTTTGGGGAAGGGGGGGGGGGGGGGGGGGATTAACCTAATTCTTATTAATTATTCATGAGATATATAATATGTACCGTCACTTTGTTGTCACTCACTCAAATGAAAGCTTAATTCGAATGCTTTCCAATGATATGCTTATGATGTTTAAGTGTCCCACATTCTCATGTATTATTGTGAAGTACCATACAAATTGTATATATATATATGTATATATATGTATGTATATATATGTATATATATATATATATATATTAGAAGACCTATATAACTGTGTAACTGTATATTTGTGTAACTATGTTCATCCATTTTTCAAAATCCCTCTGTTAGTTTTGACCAAACATTTAGGGATGGAGGAGACCTACCCTGAGTTGATATTAAGCCAGATAGCATGTATGGGGAAAAAAATAATGTCTGTCTGTCTGTCTGTCTGTCTGTCTGTCTGTCTGTCTGTCTGTCTGTCTGTCTGTCTGTCTGTCTGTCTGTCTGTCTGTCTGTCTGTCTGTCTGTCTGTCTGTCTGTCTGTCTGTCTGTCTGTCTGTCTGTCTGTACCATCATTCTGGCCAAACCTGTAGAAGGATTTCTCTGAAACTTGGCATGATGATGGGTTTTGACCCAACTTAAAACATGGGCTAAAAAATTCTGAAAATAGTTGCCATGGTAATTAGTAAAAGCCAAAAATGGTACTTTGCAAGAAAAACCCTTGGAAGTACAGATTGAAAACTTGGTATGTATATACAACTTCACTCTTGGAGTAACATTAGCTAGGTCCCACCTGGCCACACCTCCTACTTTCCTTGTGTAAGGTTAAAAATGTCAAAAATGGTATTTCAGCCATAACTCTTGAACCTAGGGAGATAGACCCATGAACCCATATATATGTGGAATCAATATAATCTGGGGAATGTTTTAAGTGCATGGAAATGACCACACCCACTACTATTTTTATATCAGGCCAAAAAAAATGGCCAAAATGGTATTTTGGCCAGCAAACCCTTGAATCGACAGAGTATGAATATACAACTTGACTTTGGGAGTAACATGGTCGGAATCTCTCCTGGCTACACCTCTTTCCCCATTGGTGTGTAAATCGAAAAAGTGCTAAAAATAGAACTTCTGGATAACTTCTGGATAACGCTTGCACCAAAGGGTTCAGATCTATGAACACACTTAAATATATAAAATAGACCCTCAGAGCTATAACCCCTTGGCAAACTGCAGTGTTCATAACTCTGAAATGTTCGTAACTCTGAAATAATGATATCCTAATGATGTGATTCTTAATAATTTTGATTTATTACAGTAATTTAAAACAATATTTTGTTGAGTATTTATCCTAAATACTGTAACTGAATGCAAATATGCTTATTTACAGCTGTTCTGCTACTATTTAGCCTTTTCAACACTTCTTCCAGCCATGAAGTTCATAATTTATTTTAAGAACTGCCAGCTTCATTTTTTCCTTACTTTACTATGCCCACAACAGAATTGTATTAACTGCAGCTGTTCTCCCTTCCTATACACCTTATTGGGGTTGTTTTCCTCAGTGAAAGGAGCCTAGAGAATTGTAGCAGCTGCAATTCTGATGGAGGGTATTCTTAACCTAATGAAAACAGGTATATCTTTTTGGAACTATACCAACATTTTTTTTTCCAGTTTGGTGTTCAGTTGGGTCAGTTCATAACTCTGGGGTTCCAACTCTGAGGTTCTACTGTATATTTTGGTTCATAAGTATGTGTGTTTAGGCATAACAACTAAACATTTGGACTAAAAGGCTGAAATTCAGCATGTACTTTCCAAGAATCTGGGTGAGCATTATTACACACATGTGGGCATGGTAATGGGTGTGGTTTAGCCATAACCACACCCACAGGAATTTATTTGGTCTGAAAAAAGTTAATCAGAGACCAATCAGGCAAAAATTTGGGTGTGGTCTCCAAGTACCAGGGAAAGCCCTATTACCCAGACATGGGTGTGGTCTGCCATTAGCCACACCCACTAGAAGTTGTTTTGGCTCTTATAACTAATCAAACTACCAACCAGACTGAAATTAAGAATGAGATTTTCAAACAACTAGGTGAACATTTTTAATCACATGTGCATGTGTCAATGGGTGTGGTTTGGTCATTAATATACCCATAGGACATCACTATATCTGCCAAAAACTTATTTATGGACTAATAAAATTGAAATAGGGCATATGGAATCCAAGTAACTGGTGAGCATTATTAACTACATGTGGGTTTGGCAATGTGTATGGTTTAGTATTAGCCACACCCACAGAAATTTGTTTTGGCTACCAAAAACTAATTAAAAGACCATCCAGGCAGTAATTTGAGTAGCACCTATGATGTTTCATGATGACATTGGCTGGGTAACGCCAGGTATATGCTGCTAGTATACATATATATATATATATATATATATCTCTGTATATATACACACTAGAAGAGAGTGCCCATGTAGTGCCTAACTTATACAAAAAGTGGAAGAGTTCGTTGATAGATTAGGTTGGGCGAAGTTCATATCTGTGCTGGATTTGACCCAATTGGACCCCCTTTAGTAATGCCTATTGCAGTGGAAAAGTGAAGATAAAAGGAAAGAAACTTTCCTTGTCTACATTTTATTCCAGTCGGCTGAGAAGTCAACACAAAAAGAAGAAAAAAAGCATAAAAGATAGCTAGTGGAAAATATGTAATTCTAAACATTATTATTTTTAAACTCTCCCCCACAGATCCAGACTATGCATACCAAACTTTATCACTATCTTCCCAGTGTTCGGACGCACATGCAATTGCATATATCATTATGTAACAATCACCCTACCCACTCTAAGAGCTCATGGCATAGTTCAACCCAATCAAACTTGCAGTTCTCTAAATTCCAGTGGTTATACACAAATAGAATAAGGTAGATTGATAGGCAATAATATCTGGCAATTTTGATTTTATTATGAAAAAACAACACCTACCTTCCCCATATGTGCCTATGCAAAATTTCATCCCTATCAGCCAAGTGGTTCTCTAAATCCCAGTGATTATGCACAAATGGAAAATGATAGATGGATAAACTAAAAGGCAGCTAAATGGAGGACAGACAAAAAATATGGCGATTCAAAATGTAAGCATGTAATAACCATCCCACACCCCCTCCCCCAAGTACTCATGCCAAAATTATCCAAATTGGCCCAGCGATTCTCATGATCCCATGGTTTTGCACATAGACAATAAATGTTAATTTAAAATTTAATTACATAATTATGATCCCACACCCACCCCAAGTGGTCATGCTAAATAGTATCCCAATCAGTAAAGCAGTTCTCTCAATCCTAATGCAGTAGTTCCCCTCTTGAGAGACCCCTCTATTGAAACAACACCTCTCTTTAGAAACCACATTTTTCATGCAAGAAGTTGTATTTGCTGTATAAACTTTAAAAAATTGGAAAACCATGCTCTTGCAAAACCAATTTTTGTCATATTTAAGTGTGGTTTTTCAATAGAGGGACTACTATGGTTATGCATAAATTGAAAAGGATAGATAGACATATAATTATGTAATAATAATAATACTGAACCCACCACAAATGCTCATGGCCAATTTCATCCTAATCAGTCCGTGAGTTCTCTCAATCCTTGTGGTTATTTGCAAATAGAGAAGGATAGATAGATAGACTAAATATGCCAAATTGAAATTTAATTATGTAATAACCATCCCATACTCAACACTAGTACTCATGTCAAATTTCATCCAAATTGGCCCAGAAATTGTCCAAATTGCAGTGGTCATGCACAAATAGAAAAAAGATAGATACATACACTAAAATTACAGCAATTCTAAATTTAACTATGTAATAACCATTCCATTGCATTCACTAAGGCCATGAGGACCAATCACTGAGCTATGTGACACAAAGTCTGAACTAACGTGAGAATTAAAGTCACCCAAGATGATGACCATGTCTCTAGGTGGAACAGAGGACAGCGTATCGTGGAGCAGGTTGTGAAAGTTGTCAGATTGCACACTAGCTTCTGTATAGGTACAGACAGTGTTGGTGGGGGCATAGATGGCGATAACTGAGGCATATGACAGATGAGTCTTGAGACAAATACGGATGATGCGCTCAGAGATGGAATGAAAGACACTACCAGCAGCCTCCTAAGAGGAGTAAACACATGGACTCAGTGCTATGGCAACACCGCAAACATGGTTGGAGGGCGATCCAGAATGAAGATGGTGGTAGAATGAATCCTGGTGATGCCACACCTTGTCCAACTGGACTTAGAAAGAGCCAGGAGCTCCATATTTTTCTCCTTCATTGTCTTAGTATTAGCAAGTAGTTGTGCACTCTGGTCACAATGGTTTTGAGAGTACAGACAGTCCAGCATGCAATTCTGGTCTTTGATTTAGAATGTAAAACGTTGGACTTCTTGGTTTTGAAAGCTTCCTCTCCTTTTTAGAATCTTTTACAGATACACACAGAACAGTGCAGGACACCAGTCCATCTATCCTACATTGTGCAATTAACAAGGCCACAGCCCAGTAACCAGGGAATAACACGGAGAAGTTCACAAAGAGATCCCTCCCCCCCCACACACAAAACAACAACAACAAAAAAAAAACAGCTACATTTAACTAACAACATGCAACAGTCATTTCAAGCCTATCTAACACTAACAACCACAGTGTAAATTCTACTAACAATTGAAATAAAAACCCACCAGAAGTAGAAGTAATTATACCTTTAATAAAAATTGCATCACAAAATAGCACTACCATCCAACTCATCTCAACAAATATGCAAATATTAAATAAACTGGATTCACAAAGCTACTATAGAATAACCAGAATAATTTGATTATTCCCTTCAATAATAGAATATCCTATTAACCCTACATTTCATTAGCAGTTTAATCATTCAACATGTATTACACATAGACATGCCTAAAAGAAGACCAAACGTTCAAGGCCATTTCACATGGTAAGAGAAGCAGGCTCATTGCAATCATACAATCACACAACCAGATAGGTGAACCACTAGAAACATCATCAACTAAAGCAACATTCATGACTATAGTAAATGATTATAGAGGAATGAACTTCAACAAACAACAACAAATACACTTAACATGACCATAGAAAGTCATAAACACATACAGGAACCTCAGGAAACAACAATCACAGATACAACAAATATGGAAACAGAAATAACAGAAACAGTAATCCTAACCTGGCCAAAGGCAGGTTTCCAATATGACATAACTACTAATTATGCAAGCAATGACAAGGTTACCATTAGAAGGATGACAGACGTAAGCCAACACTGCAATGCACAGAAATGGAAGGAAAAAAATCCACAAAGACACTGTTGCTTCAATAGAAAAGTAAATCTACCACTCATTGAGGAGCCCCACTAATCCTGAAGGGGCTACTTGAAGAAAACACTGCAACTGACAAGAATTTTAGAAGTAGTATCAATAAGTACAACTCTGCATTCCAGATGACCTCCTTCAGAACAGAGCACAACCTGACCAACCACAGGACTTTGCACCACATTCAAAATTCAGGGCCAATGCTATCACAAAATGGAGGACTACTTCCACTTTTGGAGTAGGAACAAAAGTTCGCTGAAGTGTATTTCATGGGAAATACAGAAGAGGAAGCCAAGCCACGAAATGGGCATGTTGGTGGAGACCTTCAAATGAACATCTCAATTAATTGCAGGAAATGCTCCATCAGAATCATGCCTATGTGAGTATACTTAAGTATGCACTGGAGAATATCAAGCTGCCAGACCACAAAGTAATAATTAGAGCGGACATGAGACCAGCCGGAGAACATGAATGTCGCCACACTGCACCATCAGTTGATGAAGTGGCCATTATCCTCGACAACCACCAGCATGGGAACAGGGACACAGTCCTGAGGCAAAGATGTGGTCATCTCGACAGAATCTCAGAAACATACTGTGCCTACGACTCACTCCAATACCCTCTCATGTTTTGGAAAGGCCATGATGGATATTATTTATCCTTCAACAAGTGAAACCAGGAAATTACAAATAAACAAACAAGTCTGTCAGCTGCAAGAACTTGTACTCCTACTATTTTATGGTCCAGGAAGGAAACTTCAGACACTTAGATTTGATTGACTCACCTGCCAACTCATGGTAGATGTCTATGCAAAGATTGAGGCAGAACGATTACTGTACCTGTGGGAAAATGAAGCCAGACTGAGAGCTGAACAGTATCTGCACCTAAGGGATTCACTCATTAACGATAACATCAATCTTTAAAAAATTGGGCAGCCAATTATTCTACTATCAAGCTTTATTGGCAGCCTATGCTACATGGCTGAACGCATTCAGAATGCCATGACTAATGAGCGAAAATTTAGCAGACCTGATCTCCTTATCCCATTCAATTGCAATCCCAAGTGGGAGGAGATTGAAGAGAACTAGAAGGAACAAACACAACAGAAAGATTGAGACATGACATTGTAGCCCGATTTTTAAAAAGAAAATGGACAAACTCATGTGGTTGCTAAAGGGTGGAAATATCTTTGGCGAGCTCAACACCTACATGTATACCATCGAGTGACAGAAACATGGTAACCCTCACTCACATACCATTATATGGTGCAAAGAAAATATTAGGCCTGTTGATAATCATACAATCATCTCAGCAGAGTTACCACAATGGTGCAAAGAAAATATTAGGCCTGTTGACAATCATACAATCATCTCAGCAGAGTTACCACACCCCAATGAAGATCCTGAATTATTTCATATTGTTAAAACACTAATGATCCATGGTCCCTGTGAGTACCTTAACTGTAAATCTTCATGCATGGATAACAGGAAATGTACAAATAGATACCCAACACATCTATGCAATGACACTCAGACTGAAAATGATGGCTACCCACTATACAGGAGGAGAGGCCTACAGGATGGAGGCACAACCACAGGCCTAAGGATTTGTCAAGGACCACAGATCCTGATCAACAATAAATGGGTGATTCCTCACAAGATGCTCTGTAAAATATTCCAGGCCCACATCAATGAGGAGTTGTGCAGCTCACAATTGACATTGATAAAAATTAAAAAAATCAGGTATTTTCAACAAAAAAAATTACTCCAACACCATGACATACACAATGGCTATCCAAAACAACAAAACACAACTCCGTAATATAGATTATTACATGGATTACTCAAGATAAAAGAACAACATATCTGGAACACAACATTTAGAAAATAAGTAAACTGATAAAAACCACAATGAAGTAAATCAATAAAAGAATCTATACATAATAAGCTAAATAAAAATTGAATGTATCATAATAAAGAAAATATATAAATGAATATAGATAACATATACACAACCAAAATTAATATATGCATGAAGTAGGTATTTTTGTGACCACAGGCCACCGAAGGTGAGCTAAAACACCGCCTGTAGGGTGGGATTTTTTTTTTCTAATGTATATATATATGTATATGCATGTGTATATATATATGTATACTAGCAGCATATACCCAGTATTGCACAGCCAATCTATATATATATTAGAAAACCTATGTATGTATGTATATAACTATGTACATCCGTTTCTCAAAATTCCTCTGTTAGAATTTGACCAAACTTTTAGGGATGGAGGAGACCCACCCTGAGATGGTTTTATGCCACATGTCTGGGAAATAACAGAATTTTTCTGTCTGTCTGTCTGTCTGTCTGTCTGTCTGTCTGTCTGTCTGTCTGTCTGTCTGTCTGTCTGTCTGTCTGTCTGTCTGTCTGTCTGTCTGTCTGTCTGTCTGTCTGTCTGTTCTGGCCAAACCGGTGGGTGGATTTCTCTGAAACTCAGCATGATGATAGGTTTTGACCCAACTTAAAACATGGGCTAAAAGTTTCATAAAATAGTAACCATGGTAATGAGAAAAAGCCCAAAATGGTAGGATTTTAGCCTATATTGGCTGGGCAACGCTGGGTATATGCTGCTAGTATATACATATATATATATATATATACACACTAACAGAGAGTGCACAAGTGGTGCTTATTTTATGCTAAAAGTGGAAGAGCTCATTGATAGATTAGGTTGGGCTAAGTTCATAACTATGCTGGATCTTACCCCATTGGATCCCCTTTAGTAGCACCTAATGCAGTGGAAAAGTTAAGGTAATACATGAGAAGCTGTCCTCGTCCACATTTTATTCCAGTTAGCCGAGAAGTTAACACAAAAAGAAGAAAAAAGGAGAAAAAATAGCTAGTGGGAAATGTGTAATTCTAAACATTATTATTTTTAAACTATCCCTCACAGATCCAGACTATGCATACCAAACTTTATCCCTATCTTCCCAGTGGTTGGATGCACATGCAGTTGCATATTTCATTATGTAGCAATCACCCTACCCACTCTAAGAGCTCATGGCATAGTTCAACCCAATCAAACTTGCAGTTCTCTAAATTCCAGTGGTTATACACAAATAGAAAAAGGTAGATTGATAGGCAAAAAATCCTCCAATTCTGATTTTCATTAAGTAAAAACAACACCCACCTTCCCCATATGTGAATATGCTAAATTTCATCCCTATAAGCCAAGTGGTTCTCTAAATCCCAGTGATTATGCCATATAAAAAAGATAGCTAGATAGACAAAATATGCCAATTCAATATCATATTAATGTAATGAACTGCTAATCATCCCACACCCATCCCTAGTCCTCACGCAAATTTTAACTCAAACTGCCCAGTTGTTTTCCAATTCCCAGTAGATATGTCCATATAGAAAACGATAGATGGATAGACTAAAATACAGCAAAATGGAGAAGGACTGACCAAAAAATATGGCAATTCAAAATTTAATCATGTAATAACCATCCCACACCCCCCCCCCCCCCCTTACCCCAAGTGCTCATACCAAAATTCATCCAAATCAGCCCAGCGATTCTCTTAATTCCCTGGTTTTGTGCAAATAGAAAAAAATTAATACACAATAAATGTTAATCTAAAATTTAATTATTTAATTACCATCCCATACCCACTTCAAGTGCTCATGCCAAATTACATTCCCATGGGCCAAACAGTTCTCTCAATCCTGATGCAGTAGTTCCCCTTTTGAGAGACCACTCTATTGAAACAGCACCTCTCTTAAGAGACCACATTTTTCATGCAAGAAGTTGTATTTGTTGTGTAAACTTACCTGTATGGAAGACCACCACTCTCGTAAGACTGATTTTTGTCAGATTTAAGTGTGGTCTCTCAATAGGGGGACTACTGTGGTTATGCATAAATTGAAAAGATGGATAATCATACTACACCCACCACAAATGCTCATTGCAAATTTCATCCTAATCAGTTCGTGAGTTCTCTCAATCCTTGTGGTTATTTGAAAATGAAAAAGGATAGATAGATAGACTAAATATGTCAAATCAAAATTTAATTACATAATAACCATCCCACACTTTACAAAAATGCACATGCCAAATTTCATCCCAACGGGCCTAGCGGTTCTCTAAATGCCAGTGGTCAAGCACCAATGGATTAAAGATAGAGAGATAGACTAAAACTACAGTAATTCTAAATTTAATCATGTAATAACCTTCTCACACACACTGTAAGTGCTCATGCCAAATTTCGTGTCAATCAGTCTTGCGGTTCGCCCACAGTGGTTATGCACAAATTTAAAAATATTGACAGATCGACCAAAAATATGCCAATTCCAAATTTAAGTACATATTAACCATCCCACACCCACCACAAGCTCTCATCCCAAATTTTGTCCCAATCGGTCCAGAGGTTTCAAAATCCTGCGATCCAAATAGTCACAACTAAATTTTTATATATATTAGCGAAAATGTGCCTTACAGGAGGTTCTTTCGCTCACCTTTGGTGGGTGAAAGAACCACCTGCAAGGCACATTTGTCCATATTTTGGTGGGCAATAGTCACAAATGTGTCTGCTCTGAAGACATATGTTGTAGCCTTTTAAAACAAAAGTGAACATGTGATTAGGTCAAAATTGTTATTTTTTAAAAATACAATTTTTTTAATTTTTCTTTTAAAACAAAGAGGAAGAGGTGTGGCCAGATGGGACCTACCACATGTTATTCGTAGAGTCAAGTCATCTGTGCATGCCATGATTTTAGGCCTGTAGCACCTTTCTTTCTGGCAAAAGTGACATCTCTGGATTTTTTTGAATACAGATAAGGATGTGGCCATATAGGCATACTTATGATGCTTCCTGGTAACACTGATTTTATATATATATGTATGGGTTTGTCGGTCTAACTTCAACCGTTCAAGCATAAATCGAGGATACACAGACAGACGGACAGATAGATAGATATATAATATCAATAAAATATACTAGCAGGCATATCCGGCATTGCCAGAAATACAATAATATACCCACATTAAGGTGTGGCCAAATATGACCAAGACCCTTGTCTTAAATTTAGCTAATACCTTTTATTGTAATTTTATCCCAACAATCCCAGAGAATTATGTGTGGCCAGGTGGGACCCAGTCCATGTCTCTCTCAGAGTCATGATGTGTGTTATTGCCAAGTTTTAGATGTCAAATTCAAGGATTTCTATTAAGTACAATTTTGGCATGATAGACTCACACACCCAAAGGAAGTGGTATGGCCAAATGGCCCAAACATATTTTGGCTGAAAATACATAGTTCGTGCAAGATGTGTCTATCCTGAAGAGTTAGCTTCATTTGATTTGGTGCTTTGGTAGTAATGTGGATATACATGGAATATAAATATATACATACATATCCACATGTTTGAAACAGGATGAAGTGGAAGTTTCTGATTGTTAGACCTGTGCCTTAACCACTTGGCTGTGGTTTATTTAAACATTCTACAGGTGATACTGATTACAAATATATATGATATCTTGGGTCTACTCTTTCGGTCCATGCAATTTTCAGGAATTCCATTTTTGGCATTTTTAATATTACACACAAATAGAAAGAGATGTGGCCATGTAGAAACCAGCCCGTGTTACTCCCAAAGCTATGCATACCTAGTTTTCAGGTCTGTAGCTCCAAGAGTTTGTCTGGCAAAAGTACCATTTTTGGCTCTTTTTAGTCTGACATGAAAACAGGAAGGGGTGCAGCCATATTGATGTACTTTAAAATTTCTCAAGATGAAAAGGATTCCAAATATATATGGTTTCATGAGTCTAACTCCCTTGGTTCTAGCATAATCCCTGAAGTACCATCCTTGGCATTTTTAGTCTGACACAACCAAAGGAAGAGGTGTGGCCAGGTTGGAGCCAGCCCATGTTCCTCCCACAGTCAATTTGTGTATACATATCAAATTTTAGGTTTATAGCTCCAAGGGATTTTCTGACCAAAGTATAATTTTAGTATTTTCTTGCTACCATGGTAACCATTTGGCTTTTTTTTTAGCCCATGTTTTAATTTTCTGAAAACCTATAATTATGCCAAGTTTCAGATAAGTCTACCCACAGGTTTGTCCAGAATGATGGTGCAGACCGATAGACAGACAGACAGGGCAGGGCAGGGCAGGGCAGGGGAGGGGAGGGCATGTGGAATAATTACTGTGGAATAATTACTGTGGAATAATTATTGTGGAATAATTACTGTGGAATAATTACTGTAGAATAATTACCCTGGAATGATTACCTTAAAATAGTTACAGTTTAATAATTGCTGTGGAACAATTATGGTTGTGTATCAACAAAGTAGCAGTAGGGGTAGCTGTGAACAAATTTCAGAGAGCCTGGAGTGAGTTAGCACCAAGCTTGATACATTTTGATGAGCAATGAAGTTTCATAAGTTTAATATGAAATTTTATGTATAAATATTTTCCCAAATCATCTACTGCAAGCAACTCATGTGTAACCAGTTCTCTCTCTGCTTTAGAGTGATTGCTGAGGCTTCCTCCCCTTAAAAAATGCTATGTTTTACGACCTCACCCCATCAGTTAATTATTTCTGAGTTTTTAGCTGCACAAGCAAATTGGGCTGTTTGGTTAGGATTTGCAGCAGGTGTGAAATTTCTTGACTATTTTTTTGCTTTCTGGGAATTGCTTTTATTGAAACTTAAAAGTAGGGCGAGCACATGCCCATTGCCCTCCCACCCTTCCCCCCCCCCCCCCCCCCCCCCTGGATCCACCACTGATAAAGGAATATTTTGTAAAGTTGGCCATCTTTACTTTCTCTTTTTTTTTGTTGGTGATTTCACTTCCCTCAATTTTTGAGATTTTTATTTAACTGAATTTTTTTTTCTCTGTCACAATGACCCATGTACAATTTATTAAATTGACCTGATCTAATTATAGTGAGTGTAGTAATGATTAAACCTGAGTCATATATCGTCTTGCCATTATAATTATCAGTTACAAATTTATGTACAGATTCATAGCTAATGCTTACCTTTGACAAACCAAACCAAGCAGACATCAAACATTCATGTACATACATTCGAATTACTAAACGCACATGACAAATATTCTTTTCAAAAGCAATAATGACCAATGTTGTCTCTCTTTTAATACTTTCATTGTTCAGTGGCAATCATGTAAAAGCTATGTTTTGGTTCATGTGGTCAATATGGTAGGTTTCATGAGGCTAATAAAGAAGTATGTTTTAGTTTACATTGTCTATGTGATCATATTTTTAAGGGCTATGCTTTGGATGAGGTTGTCAAGGAGTATGTTTTTTTAAAGATATATAAGTATATTGACTCAGTGGTATAAGTGGTTAGACAACTATGCTTATTATGTAAGAAATAGTTGCACTCACAGAGATGAAGCTAAAAAAAAATTCCATCAATCAATGCTGGGTGAATTATCCATAATTCTGTTGCATACTTCTTTAATGTTTCCCTAATACTTGTTTTCTGTTAATTAAAATATTTGGACAAAAGTGAAAGACCTGACACATTAGCAATACACATTGCTTTTCACACCAATACCTACTCAATTAGAACATGCAATTATGTTGGAGTGGTAAGCTGTATATGAAACTGTGATATATAACTTCATTTGTAAATAAACCAAATTATTTTTCCTCTAAGTGTCATCCATGGTGAGGAAAAAAGGATTCAAATTCTCCATTGAAATGAAGTATCAGAACTTGGTTTACCACCCCACCTTCCCCCCCCCCCCCCCCCACTCAATTTTTTTCTCCTTTTTCCCCCTTGTTTTTTTTAAATATTCATTCTCCCCTTGATCTTTGAACCTTTGAATATGCAGCATTTTTCACCTAAAAAAACAAACAAACAACAAATTGTTAGTAATCAAACAAAGCTGCATATCTACTTAATTTTAATGTTGCTATGGCAAAATCAATGCTAAATTACTAACTATATACTGACTAAATTCAAGGTAGCTAAAGTGAATATTTACAACAAACTTTGGTGCATAGACAATCTGGGCAAAAGCATAAATATAATAGTGCCACACCAAATGCAAGGGCTGTTTTGGGTCATATATATATATATCTGCAATAACATAGTTCCTTCATTTATCCGTACTATATCGTCATAATTGTGAGAGTCTGAAAGGTTATGTATAGATTCATAGATAATATAGACCTTGTGACACACCAAACCAAACATACATGGCACATCCATGTACATATACAGGTGCATATTAACACACAAACACACATGCACGCATATTATAACAATTTTAAAAAGTAGTAGTGACCTATGCTGTCTGTCTCTTAATATTTCATTCACTCTGTGGTATTCATTTATACTAAGGGCCATATTTAGGTTGATGTTGCAAACATGGTAGGTTTCATGAGTCACGCATTTCCTCAGTTCTATCTAATAAAGGACTACAATTTGGTTGATATTGTCTGGATGGTCATATTTTTAAGGGCTATTTTTTATCGAGGTTGTCAAGGAAGATTATTTTTTAAGTGGTATATTTATAATCAAGTGATATTAGTAGTTAGGCTCAGTGGTGTTAGCGGTTTGATAACTAATCATATTATGGAAAGAATTGCAATCACAGAGATGCTATTGTTTGGAGTTTTAATAGTGCTGTTCTCAAATGCTAAGCAAGTAAATACATAGGCTAAAAAAATGAATTCCACAATGCTGAGGGAATTATCCATAATGCTAATGTTTGGGGGGGAAAGTGAAAAATATGACATTATTAATGCGAGTTGAGTAGTAAAACAGATATACAATATTCGAACCATGTAGCACTTTGTTTTCATGCATTTCACACCAATGCATATTTACAATTCAGGCATACTTGAATAAGAGCATACAAAGATGTTAGAGTGATAATGCTAAATGTGGGAAGTGTGATAGGTTTTAATTTGTAAGTACCAATCATAAATCTGACAGGAAAATGTCATAATTAATAAAGATGATATTTTCAAAATTTATAATCTCAAAATGCTCAATATTGATTAGAACCAAAGAAAAAGAAATTTTATAAATTTTTTAGTCCATATTACTTTTTTCAGCCTTATATGGTGAAGTCCTTATGAGCAGTGTTGAGTCACTTAGTTTTAGTATTCTATGGTGATATTTATATCAAACACTTGGACATGGGTTGAGTCATATATACTTTGCCACATTTCCTAATATGAGTATGTAGTCATATCCTAAGCAATGCTGGGTATGCCTATGATCCATGAAGCCATATTGTTTCTCCAGGAATTGGCCAGCAGGGTTAACTGTAATAATTGTTCCATTTGGTTTATCTTTTCCTTGTTAGTAGAATTTGATTTACATAGATACAAAATATCCGAATCTTCCTGTATAATTTTTTTATGATTGTGAAAGGATTATTTCTTCTTATAATGAATAAGGAATGCTAATATTTGTTTAAATTATTCCAGAAAATATTTTTAAGAAATTTGAGGGTATATAAAAGATAGCCACCTCGTAATGTTGGGGGATTCAGAAACAGTATAATGTGATACCAACATAGTTCTTGAGATGAAACTGTTGGTGGGGACAAGTGGGAGTTATGTGAGATTCACGAAAACTCTATGCAATCATCTTGTACTGTGTTTCCATTATTTCAAGATGGAGTTGATTGATGATGAGTGTCTATAGCTTGTAATATATCTAATTTTGTATCATACTTGCAAGTTATTCACATAATGTACCACTGAAACAATGTCACTGTGTTTGTTCGTTTAAACTTGTATTTGAGGTCTCTATATTGCCTTCTCCAATGTAATAAAATGATTTTATTCCCATTGTCAGTGTGCAGCTAAAGGATGAGCACGAGGGTTGTTGGATGGACACAATCTTCAGCATTAGCAAGCTACTGTCTCGCTAAATACAAAAATTACAGCTACTATCACTACACACAGGCACTAGAGCAGTATAGCTACAATCCATCAGTCTATCATGGATCTGCTGCAGCTTAAGTGCCACCTTGTTAGCCAGACTCCTGAAATTATATGGGCTTTATTTTATTGTTCTTTTGTTCAAAAAATTTTTTTTCTTTTCTTTTCCTTTTCAGATTTCTAAAAGGGAGAGTCTTTTGGCAACAATTAGTAGTTTCACCATTACTACACTCATTGTGATCAGGTCAGGTCAATTTTATTGAATTATACTTGGGGCATTGTGATAGGAAAAAAATTCAGTGAAATAATAATCTCAAACATTGAGGATAATTAAATCACCAAAAAAGGCAAATGTGTACTTCTTTTTGGGCTCTTGGAGGAGCAGAGTTCAGGCGAGTTTTCCCCCTACCTTTTTCACAAACAAAATAACAAGCAAATCCCAGGAAGCACTAAAGCAGGTTTAAAAAAAAAAATCAATAGTCACAGCAATTCCTATCACCACTACTAACTAGACAGCCAACTTTACAAAATACTCCTTTATCAGTGGTGGATCAAGGGGGGGGGGAGGGCAATTGGCATGTGCTCCCCCAATTTTAGGTAAAAAATTTTAAAAATGACAAGCAAATCCTAGAAAGCATAGAAATAGTTATAAAATTTCACACCTACAGCAATTTCCATCACCACTACTAACCAGCAGAAAGCTCAGAAATAACTGATGGGATGAGGTTGGCACACATACATTTTCAAGGGGAGGAAACGTTAGCAATCACTCTAAAGCAGATAGAGAAATTGCTACACAAGAGTTGCTTGCAGTCAATAATTTTTAAAAAATATTTATATATGGAATTCAATGTTAAACTTTCAAAAACTTCAGTGTTTAGCAGAGCAAATCAAGCTTGATGCTAGCTCACTCCAAAGCTGCCCTTACTGCTACTGTTTGGATCCACCACTGTAATCGTTCCATTGTAATTATTCATCTGTGACTATTTTAAGGTAATTATTCCACCATAATTATTCATGGTAATTATTCATGGTAATTACTCCATTGTAATTATTCCATGGTAATTATTCCATGGTAATTATTCCATGGTAATTATTCCATGGATTTCATTTGTCTTCAAGTTCCTCCACTACTCTTTTTGGTGGTAAGTCAAGAAAAAATTTTACCTCTTTGTATAGTTCCATTCGGGGTATTTTTTACTTCTGACCTCTATTGAGTAGGCCTGTTTGGCAGTGAAATTTTTGTCTCAGCCACTGACAGGCCAGTCAGGGAAGTGTCTACTCTCAATGCTAAACTATTAACTTACTTTGCAACTACTTCTGCATGGATAATATAAATTTAACTAACTCAAACCATCATTTTCAAGACCAAATTAGTGGGAAAGGAGACTCCAGTGCATGTTTTAAAAGCTCTGATTTTTTGGACTGCTATGCTCTGCACTCTCCTACTAGGTGGCATTCCATTCATCATTAACACATTCTCAGAAATTAGGTTAAGATTTACTCAAACAAACAAAAGAAATGCTGGAGAGGAACACAAAACCATGATTATTGTATCAACATTTATTTTACTATTTCACTAATTGAGTTTTGTTAGGTACTTTCCCTTCTCTATTTCCATTTAGCAACATAACATAAATACTTATATACGCTATTTAAAAAGCTGGCTATAGTTTCTTAGCTGGGATAGGAACACAAACTATTTTTACCACAATCAGTGGCGTTCAGTCCTTTCAAGGACATCCAAAACGAGTGGAACTTTCAGCACTCATATTTCCCAGCAAGGGTCCTATCAGGGATTTGATATTGATATTTTTTAGACTTTAGTCCTTTCTCTGAATCTTTAAGTTTCCCTGGAAGTTGTTGGCCTATTAAATAAATATTTGCCCCATAACACATGTTACTGATGTTTTGTGGACTTCTTGCTATATCAATACGGAGCACACAGTGTGTTTCCAGTCCCTGTATACTGTATCCATGGACACACCAACGTAAAATACCAGATGTGTTTTAAACCTGAGTCACTATCATATGAAAGAACCGACAAGAACCACACAGTTTCTTACAAACTGCACCCCAGTACCTGGAAAAAGTGAAATCCGAGAGCAACGTTCCTCCACCCACGTTTATAAACTTCCGTATAAAGTTGAAAATTTCGATTGCAGAATCAAATATTGCAAATTGACAAATATTTGAACCGTGGTACTAACTGCAACACGAGTTGGAAATGGCTCTGTTACCTGCGCTCTTGCTACTTCTCTCTGCCGGGCAGGTATTATGCTTCTCTGCAGGACCTCCAGTTAGTGTCTGCCGGACTCTGGTGCCGATGGACCCTGCTCCCCATATGCTGCAAAGTGGGACTGGGGGCTTCTCCATTTATGTTGATAGCGATTTACCTCTCGTAATCCCTGGAGCAGGACCACTCTACAATTATGCTAATAACGTGACCTATAATCGTAAGTAAATTGCCAACCTGAAAAAGCCAAACGTTTTGGAGTTCTTAGAAGAAAAATTTTTAGAAGTATCATTCATACTTCATACTAGAATATGAATTAAAAATCTAGTTGCTATAACAATAATACAAAACTATACATTCTGAAGGAGAGGGAATTGGCAAAATTATGCTTTTTAGGTAGTGTGGACCTTTGTGAATAATACCAGTGCTATTGATACTCTCTTGATCATTTGGTGCATATATTTGTATCACTCCCTGTAGTGACTGTCCGGAATGAGGGAAGTACAACTTTCAGGGGATTTCTAGTGCAAGCTCAGAATCAAATGGGAGATGCAATTGGAACATTTATTATTGGGAATGATACCCAGCAATTACTTGATTGCACTGGATCAAGTCAATCTGTAGGGGTAAGTTTGTTATAGTATTATCTGCACTCTACCTATAAAAGTGTTATTGTAATGAAGTTTTACTATAGCAGTATTAATTGTTTCCCTCCATTTTACAAATACTTATTTTAATGAAATCAGACATTCTTTTAAGAACAATTTGCAAAAATTTAATGACCTGACTGCACTATAGACCTAACTAAAACATAATCAAGATAAATAAAGCCAATATTGGACACATTTGTGTTTCATATGGTAAAATCTGATCCTGATCCACATGCATTAGTAGTTTGTATCAAGAAAAGATGAAATCCGAAGGAAAATTTGTGAGCATGTTCAGTTGTCATATCAATCCCAGCTTCTCTTCTGGAGAAAAATGAACTAATTGGACCTTGATGAGATGAGGAAATGGTAGGCTGATATCTGAATGGTTGATAATCCCAGCACAGACTTCTGCTGAAGTGCAGTGCTAATGCATTGGTAAACCATGGAGCACTAAATATTTGTCAGAGGAGCAAAACTGAGATATAGCATCTCTCCCATTGATATTGTTAGGAATACAATCCCTTTACATTTATTCGTGCATAATATATATATATATATATATATATATATATATATATATATATATATATATATATTTTTTTTTTTTTTTTTTTTTTTAATTTAAATTTTTATTATTTCTGTCTTTTCATTTGAAAAAAAAAAAAAAGAAGAGTTAATCAAGAAGATTTTCTTTGGCTTTATAGTTAGTAACAGTAGCAGGCTATCTCAGCCTCAGACCTTGAATGCTTGCTTGTCTTGCCTTTGCTCAAAATACATAAAGTTAAAAGTATTTGTCCATTTACATGTAATAAACTTGCTTCTTCAGTTTTAGTTCAGAGAGACTGAGCTACAAATGAGCAAGATATTAGGATACTCAGGGTATTTATATCTCAATCAAGTAAATGAAACTACAGAACTTCATGATAAACAAAAATTGTCAATAAAAGTGCCAGAGTTGACTTTGTAATGTAAATTAAGTACTATGATGTTTAAATTTCTCATTTTGACTCTATGAGAATTTTTAGTGTATAGATAATGAACAATCTAAAAGTAGCAGCTGCAAGAAAGCTGAAGAATAGCAGCTGTTACAGGGCAACTAGAGAACTAAAAAAGAAAAGGGAAGGGGAGGGGGAGGGGGAGGGAGAGGGGGAGGGGGAGGGGGAGGGAAAAGGGTGGGAAAAGTATGATAAAATCCAACACCCTAAATTATACCACTGGTTTGGTGGGGCTTGATCCAAAAATTCCAACTTAAATTTCCTTTTTTTTTTTAATCCTTTTTGGCTGATGAAGATATATATCAACTGTTTCTATCCAGTCTATGTGATGGACAGTGTACAGAGTGATTATAGGGACACACATATGTGCATCTCATCTCACTTGGGTGATGGCTGTGTATTGGTGTAGTGGAAGTTATTGGTTGACAACACATAACATTTATGATTATATCCTCAGGAAACCCTGGAATGTATTTAAACCACACTATATCATTTCTCCACTATACCTTCCCAAGACACCAATTTCTCTTTACTTTTCCATCTTTCCCAGTCCCTGTTTTACTTTCAATTGACCAAAGTCATTTAACGTCTCTCTAATACACTACAAATCTTTACTTTCACCTAAATCTTGAACTTTATATCATAAAATTTAAACTTTATATCATAAAGTTTAAACTTTGCTACTATTTTTGTTGATTATGACACTGCAGGACATAAATAATAATAAATTGACTTATATATTTCAGGTTTTGTTTGTTTTCAATGTGGTCCCTATATTTAAAAAGGGCATTGCATGATTGTGCGTGCTTCACATATATGTACAAACTGTATTATATAGTCACTTACCCAAGATATTTTATAAATGTATTAATGCACACATAGACAACAATAGTTCACAGCAATGATGCTCCGTCAACAGAAGACTTCTCTACACAGTCATTTATGTGGACAGCTCCAAGCGATATTGGCTACGTCAACTTCATGTGCGTGTATATTGTTGCATGATTATGTATTACATTATCATGCACAGTTCTCATGCCTTATTCCAATATTAACTTAATGTTATAGTGCAATTTTACACTCGTATCATAGCTGCATACTATCAGAACTTAAACATGGAATGATTGACACAAAAAAAAAAAAAAAAAAAAAAAAAAAAAAAAAAAAAAAAAAAAGGCTGAAAGTGGACTATAGTTTCACATTTTCTCCACAAGGTTGCAAGTAATGCACATTACTGTATTCATAACACATTTAATATATTTTGTGGATTAATCAAGGCTACAGGTAACACTGCATGTCTCTTACTATGCCACTTGTTCTTACAATACTCAATTAATATTTGGCAAATATTTAAGATATCACAAGTACATTTTTTTCTCTCACAATTTTGTTGTATTTTGTGAATACCATGCAACATGATAATATTTATTGTGTGTGTATTTTACTATGGAATAATAAAATATGTCACAAAAGGAATAAAAGTATGTATGCCTTTATAATTATTACACTAGGTTCACTATTGTTCCTGAGAGAACCATGTATTTTGGACCACTGAGTGCAGCTGTAAGTTTTTGTGTTGCTAATGCTCACCCACTCCATTAGAGCTGACAGTTTAAGTTGATTATTGATTGAATCAAAAATGTTAATATGTATATTTATTCATCCACACTGTTCATAACATTATGATCATGATCGTGGCAACATACTTAAGCACAACTATGCTCTTTTACATATGTTTTCTTTATATCATTATTTTCTTGGTTAATTGCCTTTAATTTCTCTTATTCAGTTCTTGCACTTTCCTTCACCCACACAATTGCAGACATTATCTTCTCTTCTTCTTTTTAAAGCTTGCGAAGATTAGACCAATAATATTACCTTCTCTCATTCTCTACAGGAAATACAACTCAACCTACCATCTGGTGTAACACTTCCAGTGAGTTAGGGCTACATAGGACATCTCAAGATAAATGTTAATTATTATTTTGCATACTCCTTTTTATTATTATAGACCCGGACACTTCTCGATTATGATACTATCTTTCGACAGCCCGCTGACTGTGCACCGGCTGCTTGTGATATATTTATTGGGATAGAACGAAATGAGGGAAATCGCGATTATCTGGATGTGTACATGGAGGGTAACTCAATAGGATGGCTAGCTGTAGGCGTATCTGATACTGAGAACATGGTGAGAATACTGCTGGGCACACATGTGCATGTTCTTAATTATTTAATAGCGTGTCATTGTATATCACCAAAGGTGGACAGGAATATATATTGGGTTTACGATGTTTAAATATTTTTAAAATTTATTATTACTATTGTATTTTTTTCAATATTATCTATTTCTTTGCAAGTTTTTCTTGCTTTGAGAATGTTCTACAATAAGTATGCATCTGTGTTTATCTGTGTGTGTATGTGTGTATGTGTGTATGTGTGTGTGTGTGGGTATGTGCGTACATATATGCATGCATGCATACATTTGCAATTGTGCACATATGTAAAACAAAACCATTGTAAAACTGGAACAAAGTCTTACCTGATGAGGACTAAAACATTTAAAATGAATGTTCATTAAAATTTCATGAACACAATGAATTTAGACATCTTCAGTAAGTGCTACGTGTTTGGCTTCCCACATTGTGTGGGCCTTTGTGGATAATATTATCTTTATAGGTGTGATGTAATTCAAGTATGCCTCTACTGTAAATATGCATTGGTGTGAAAATCATGAAAACTAAGTGCCACATGGTTAGAATCTTGTTTATCTCTTTTACTGGTCCAACTTAAATAGATAATATGTTGTATCTTCCATTTTGTCCAAATATTTTAAATAACAGGAAACAAATATTATGGAAACATTAAAGGAACATTCACCAGAATTATGGATAATTCACCCAGCATAGATCTGTGGGATCCTTTTTTGAGCTTAATGTACATTTGCTGAGCATTTGAGAATAGCTCTATAGAGAGAAATTGAGCACATTAAGTAATAGCATCATATGTGAGTGCAATTCTTTCCAACATACGCCTAGTTGTCAAACCACTTGTACACCTGAGCCAAAATACAAATACCACTTCATTAAGATTGCCACTTTAAAAAAGGCATCCTCCCTGACAGCCTCATCCAAAACATAGCCCTTAAAAATATGACCACCTAGACAATCTCAACCAAAACATAGTTCTATATTAGACATCATGAAACCTACCATATTGACCACATGAACCAAAACATAGCTTTGATGTGCTTGCCACTGAACAATGAAACTATTAAAAGAGAGAGACAACATTGGTCACTATTGCTTTTGAAACTGTTGGAATTTGTATGTTATATGTGTTTAGTTATGCCTATGTTTGTACATGAATTTTCAATGTCTGTTCGGTTTATTTTGTGACAAGGTTAATATTAGCTATAAATCTGTACTTAACCTTTGAAACTGATAATTATAATGATATATATCCTAACCGTTGAATCTTCTCCTTTTTTTATTGTTGGCTTTATTTTTATGGAGAATTTGAATTCCTTTTCCCCACCAACCAGAGACGCCACTTTCAATATAAAAAAAATCTTTTAATAAAAACTATAATCTCCACAGTATTTCAATACACATGCCCAATAATTTCATTCAAATCAGTCAGAAACTGTAGGAGGAGATAGTTGACAGACAGACATGAAAATGCCTGAAATCCTCTAGTATGTTAACCTCCAATTGCTGTTGGGATAAAATAATCATAATATGTGATGTTGATCAAGAGTTCTGGATTTAATACATTAACAATAAAGGAGTTGACCAGATTATTTACGATTCAAATGAAAGCAAGCGAACCATTTTCAATTTTTTTTTTTTTTTTTTTTTTTTTTTTTTTTTTTTTTGAGTTATTTCAATCTTATTCATTGAAAATAAAAATGAAATATTCCAGACAAAATCCATGGATAATACCTCAGCAATTTTTTTTTTGTCCCTCTGAAGAGAATAACAAACCGAACTGTTATAGAAAATTATCAGTTGAGAGTAGATGTTGTTTAAATAGTTCTGTAATATTGTATTATTGACTACACAACAAATTGTACTGAATACTTGCAAGGAGTCTTCTCAGTGATGGTGAGGAGCAACCTGGCTGCACTATGATGGCTCTGTTAGCATTTCAATAATGATTAACAGGTATAAAACCTACACACAAACACTCCATAGGTAATATGTAGAGATCGTGTAACAATCTCTCAGATGTCCTCAAGTAAGACTGAGCATCTCTTGTCTGACACTGACAGATTTTCACTTTCGATCTCTCAAATCCACATCTTTAATAGTTTCTCTTTGTTACTTCACTACAATGAGAGTTGATTTAATTTTTTTTTTTGAATGCAGGTAGTATTGACAAATAGTCACAATGACCCATTAATGGCTTTGTATAGATATGACAAACCTTACTAGCATACCTGGCCTCACCAAGGTTGTCTGCTTCTCCTTCACTTTAGTTGAGTGCTTGTCACATGTCCAATATTTAACTCATAACCAAATAGCTATGAAATTTATTTAGAAGCATTTTCTCTACTTGGAATTTTTTTTCTTCTTTCCCCTCCATTTAAAAAAAAATTTTTTTTTTCCCTTTTTTTATTTTTTTTTATTTTTTTTTATTATGAGGACAAAGTTTACAGGCCTACTGGTTGTTTATACAACACTGTCATGAAGAGGTGTGGTGCTTGTATCACATAATAATGAGTTATAAGTAAACCAGTCCATTAATTCTGATAATGTGTACAAGAATGATCTCAATTCATTAGTATGGGACTATCTTTGTGTTTAACCAATGGGAGTATCAAAATATTTGCAGGACAGAATGTGTATATGACAATGTGAGAATTATAATCATGTAATGTTCATTTTCCTCTTCCAGGGTAATGCTGATGTTCTTGCTTGCAATGTTAACACTGATGGAGTAGTGGTAGTGTTGGACACCTGGAATCGTGACAATGCTAATCGGGGTAATGTTCTGGATGTCACAATGGATACAACTTCCTATACTGCTAGTACCACAGATGGACGGATAACATGCCAGTGAGTGGAATCATGGCATAATATATACTAGTTCAGGCTATATAAAATCTAGAATGATCAGGTTTAAAAGGAGGACTTATTATGATAGAGTGGGATGATTTCCTCCCGTCTTTTTATCCCTATAGATTTGCCAGGTTGATTACTGGTACTGTTGAAGACCCTGTTAGGGACCTGGACTTTGATAATGATTGGTGGATCGTTTATGCACGTGGCGTGACCCCAATGGATAATACTCTGGCTCCGGGCCATACACCTACCACCCGGTGGATAAGTGACGACAGGGTTAACGTGTCTGGTGCCACCATTGCCTGTGCCACTCCACTCTTGCTGGCTCTCTTCACAGCCATTGCTGTGTTTGTAAATCAAGATTAGAAGTCAATCGAAGGAGAACCTGAACTAGTTGTAAATGTGAACAAGTAGAATAGTGTGGATTGAGACTTCTGACTTATACTGTTGTAGCTATAGAAAGTAGCACATATTATATAATAGTATGTATTGCAATTAAACAGTTATTGTAAATACAAATATAGTTTCCTTCCAACTGCTCCTCCTAACCACCTACGCATATATATTAATTTTCTGGCTACGGTAATATATATATACTAACAGGGTTTGCCCAAGTGGTGCCTACCTTATGCTAAAAGTGGAAGAGCTCATTGATAGATTAGGTTGGGCTAAGTTCATGTATATGCTGGATCTGACCCTATTGGACCAGCTTTAGTAATGCCTATTGCAGTAGAAAAGTGAAGATAGAAGGAAAGAAACTTTCCTTGATCACATCTTATTGCAGTCAGCCAAAGAGTTAACACAGAAGGAAAAAAAGGAGAAAAGATAGCTAGTGGAAAATTTGTAATTCTAAATGTAATTACTTCTAAATTATCCCCCACAGATCCCAACTGTGCATAGCAAATTTTATCCCTATCCTCCCAGTGGTTACACACATGCAGTTGCATATTTTATTATGTAAGAATCATCCCACCCACTCTAAGAGCTCATGGTAAATTTCATCCTAATTAGACTTGCGGTTCTCTAAATCCTAGTTGTTATCCACAAATAGAAAAAGTAGATTGATTGGCAAAAAATCCTGCAATTCTAATTTTAATTATATACAAACCAACACCCACCTTTCCCATATGTGCATATGCCAAATTTTATCTCAATCAGCCAAATTTTATCTCAATCAGCTAAGCAGTTCTCTAAATGGTAGTGATTATACACAAATTTTAAAAAGCTAGATAGATAAACAAATTATGGCCATTCAAAAACTTATTGATGTAATGAACTGATAACCATCCCACACCCATCTCAAGTCCTCATGACAATTTCAATTCAAACTGTCCATCTGTTTTCTAAATCCCAGTGGTTATGCACAAATAGAAAAAGATAGATGGATAGACTAAAATACAGCAAAATAGAGGACAGACAAAAAAATATGGCAATTCAAAATTCAATCATGTAATAACCATCCCACACCCCTCCCCCAAGTGCTCATGCCAAAATTCATTCAAATTGGCCCAGTGATTCTCTTGATCCTATTGTTTTTCGCAAACATAAAAAAAGGATAAATAGACAATAAATATGTTAATTAAAATTTTAATTTTGTAATAACTATCTCACACCCATTCCAAGGGCTCATGCTAAATTTTGTGTCAATCTGTCCTGCGGTTCTCCCACTGTGGTTATGCACAAACAGAAAAAGATGGATAGATAGACAAAATATGGCAATCCAAAATATAAATACATATTAACCATCCCACACCCAACCCAAGCACTCATCCCAAATTTCATTGTAATCGATCTAGTGGTTTCAAAATCCTGCAAAGCAAACAGACACAACTAAGCTTTTATATATATATATACTAGTGGCCCAAATATATTTTGGCTGAAAATGCATAGTTGGTGTAAGATGAGTGTATTCTGAAGAGTTAGCTTCATTTGATTTGGTGCTTAGGTGGTAATGTGGATAAACATGTATGAATAAATACATGCATATCCACAAATGTATACAACAGGATGAAGTAGAAGTTTCTGATCGTTAGACCTGTGCCTTAACCACTTGGCCGCAGTTTATTTAAACGCTCCATAGTTGACACTGATTCCAAATATATGAGTTTCTGGGTCCATGTAATTTTCAAAAATACCATTTTTGGCATTTTTTACCATACACACCAATAGGAAGAGATGCGGCCAGTAGATACCAGCCCATGTTACTCCCAAAAATTAAGTTGGGTATGCTTACTTAGTTTTAGGTCTGTAGTTCCAAGAGTTTGTCAGGCAAAAGTACCATTTTTGGCTCTTTTTTAGTCTGACATGAAAACAGGAAGGGGTACTGCCACATAGATGTACTTAAAAAGTTCCACAGATGAAACTGATTATAAAAAAATATATATATATATATATATATATATGTATATGTATGTATGGTTTCATTGGTCTAACTCCCTAGGTCCTAGTATTATTCGTGAAGTACCATTTTTGGTATTTTCAGCCTGACACAACAGAGGAAGAGGTGTGGCCAGGTGGGACCCAGCCCATGTTCCTCCCAGAGTCAAGTTATGCATACATACCAAGTTTTAGGTTTATAGCTCAAAGGGTTTTTCTGACCAAAGTATCATTTTGGTATATTATTGCTACCATGGTAACCAATTTCCAGCTTTTTCAGCACACGTTTTAAGTCGAATAAAAACCTATCATAATGCCAAATTTTAGATAAATCCACCCACAGGTTTGTCCAGAATTATGGTACAGACAGATAGAAAGACAGGCAGGCATGCAGGGCAGGGCATGGCAGGGCAGGCAGGCTATGGCTGCATGTGATATATTTATTGGGATGGAACAAAATAGGGAGACTCTGACTTTCTGGATAGGTACATGCTGGGCCAAGTGACAGGATGGTTAGCTGTAGGCTTCTCTGATAATCCTGACATAGTGAGAATATTCCTGGGAACTCAACATGATGTACTTAATGGTTTAATAGTGTGTCATTTTTTATTACCAAAGGTGGGAAGGAATATGTATATATATAACCTTTAAATATTTTTAAAATTTATTATTGCTGTTATATTTTTATAATTTTTTCTTTTTTTCTCAAGTTTTTCTTGCTTTGAGAATGTTCTATAATTAGTATGCAGCTGTGTGTGTGTGTGTGTGTGTGTGTGTGTGTGTGTGTGTGTGTGTGTGTGTGTGTGTGTGTGTGTGTGTGTGTGTGTGTGCGCGCGTGTGTGTGTGTGTGTGTGTGTGTGTGTGTGGTGTGTGTGTGTGTGTGTGTGTGGTATGTGTGTGTGTGTGGTGTGCGTTTGTATGCGTGTGTGTGTGTGTGTGTGCATTCATCCACACATGTAAAACAAAACCATTCTTAAACTGGAGCAAACTTTTACCTGATGAGGACTAGGACATTAAAAATGACTGTTAATTGAAATTTCATGAACACAATTAATTTAGACTTTTCAGGAGTGCTACATGCTTGACTTGCCACATTGTGTGGATAATATCATTTTTATAGGTGTGATGTTGAGCATTTTGAGATTATAAATTTTGAAAATATCTTCTTAGTCAATTTAACATTTTCTAAAGATTTATGATTGGTACTTACAAATTAAAACCTATCACACTTCCCACATTGAACATTGCTACTACATCATTGTATGTTCTAATTTATATATGCCTGAATTGTGCGTATGCATTGGTGCAAAGAGCATGAAAACGAAGTGTTACATGGTTCAAATCTTGTATATCTGTTTTACTGGTTCAACCTGTATTGCTAACATGTCATATTTTTCACTTATTACCGAACATTAGCATTATGGATAATTCACTCAGAATTGTGGAATCCTTTCTTTTTTGTTGCTTAATGTATTTACTTGGTGAGCATTTGAGAACAGCACTATTAAAACTCCAAGTAATAGCATCTCTGCGAGTGCAATTCTTTCCATAATATGATTTGTTATTAAACCACTAACACCACTGAGCCAAATACTAATATCACTTAATTATAAATATACTACTCTTTAAAAATAAAAAAAGTATCCTCCCTGACAACCTCAACCAAAACATAGCTCTTAAAAATATGACCACCTTACAACCTCAATCAAAACATAGCCCTTAAAAATATGACCACCCAGACAATCTCAACCACAGCATAGTTCTTAATTAGATAAAACTGAGGAAATGCATGACTCATGAAACCTACCATGTTGACATCAACCAAAACATGGCCCTTAATATAAATGACCACCAAAGAGTGATGGTCACTACTACTTTAAGTCTGTTATGATGTGTGCATGTGTGTTTGTGTGTGAATATACACCTGTGTATGTACATGGATGTGCCGTGTGTATTTGGTTTTGGTGCGTCATAAGGTTTATATTAGCTATGGACCTATACATAACCTTTGAGACTCTCACTACTATGATGGTATAGTCTAGATAAAAAAGGAATTATGTTAATGCAGATATATATATATATATATATATATATATATACACACATCAAAGTTAGGTCAATGAGCTCAAATGTTATCTTAAAGTAGTGTGTGTGTGTGGGGGGGGGGGGGGGGGGGGGGGGGGTAGGGAATGTGAAAAACATGAGTAACATGTAGAAGCCAAGCAGATAACTTTTGTGTTAAATACCAAAACACAGCCCTTGCATTAGGACTGAGACTACTATATTTATGCTTTTGCCCATATTGTCTATCATGTAAATATTTTAATTCAACTATTTTGAAATTAGTCAGTATGTAGTTAGTAATTTAGCATTGATTATCATAACAGCATTTAAATTAAGTAGATATGTAGCTTTGTTTGATTACCAAAAGTTTGCTTGAGGTGAGAAAAGCTGAATTCCCCAATGGCGGGAAGATCGAAAAAGGGAAAAACAAGGAGAAAAAAAGTAGAAAAATAATAGAGCAGTTGGGGGGAGGGGGGACCCAAGTCCTGGGATTGGGAGACCTATGCCAAAAAAGGAAAGAAAAAAAAGGAAAAGAGAAAAGGGAAAAGCAAAAACGAAAAAACAGTCTCAAGTGGGAATCAAATAACTGGCCTTCAGCTTGGAGAACTGTGCCTTAACCGTATGGCCTTTTTTTACGCTTAATTTATATGGAGAATTTGAATTCCTTTTTCCCCGACAAGGGATGCACTTTCAGAAGTAATAATTTTGTCTATTTATATATTAAGACATATCATAATCCCCATATATAGCATTACCACTCCAACTTCTTGGTATGTTCTAATTCAATAGGCATTGGTGGCCTTTCTTTCATTTAACCCCATTTTTCTTTTTTTCTTCTTTTTTTAATACTTCTGTTATTCAGTGGCCATCAATTAAAAACTATATTTCGGTTAATGTTGTCAATATGATAGGTTTCATGAATCTAATAATGAACTATGCTTTGGTTGAGATTGTCTGGGTGGTTATATTTTTAAGGGCTATGTTTTGGTTGAGGTTGTCAGGGAGAAATCTTTTTTAAGTGGTTTGTTTTTTAATGAAGTGATATTAGTATTTTGGCTCAGTGGTGTTAGTGATTGACAACTACGTGTATGTTGGAAAGAATTGCACTCACAGAGATGATATTATATGATGTGCTCAATTTCTCTCTATAGAGCTATTTTCAAGTGCTCAGCAAGTGTACATTAAGCTCAAAAAGGATTCCATAAATAAATCTGGGTTAATTATATATAATTCTGGTGAATGCTTCCTTAATGTTTCCATGATACTTGTTTCCTGTTAATTTAAACATTTGGACAAAGGTGAAAATCTAACATATTAGCAATCATGTTGGACTAGTAAAACAGATATACAAGATTTGAATCATGTAGCACTTAGTTTTAGTGCTTTTCACACCAATGCGTATGTACAATTCTGGCATACTTCAATTAGAGCATACTTCAATTAGAGCATACAAAGATGTTGGATTGGTAATGTTGTATATGGGTGAGCTTTTATCACCTCCTACACAGAGTTCATGTACAATGCAACCCTCATTGCCATAGAAGACAGGAGAGGTAAAGGTAGAGGTAGAGAGGGCAAAATCTTCCAATCAATGGTCAGCCAGCTACTTATCTAGTGGGTACTACTGCCAATTCTCCAATGAGCTTCAAAGGGAAACTTCTTGGGACATTATCAAGGTCTTCACATTCATGCCTCTGCCAGATATTCTGCAAATGTTATCTATCCCTCTTCCTGTGAGTTG
>OZ017785.1:14067677-14152871 GCA_963969325.1 Lycopodina hypogea
GATTTTGTTATTTTATCATGGTTTCTACAAAGGCCGAGAATTGACTCAAAAATTAGAATTAGTTATGCCCATGTCTCAATTAGTTATGCCCATGTTTCAATTACTCCAATAAAACAAGGTAATACCTACTCTTTTGGAACAGGTTTTACAAGCATTTTTACCAACATTTCAAAGATATTCTCATCTTTGTTGTTGAATCGAAATTCAATTTCCTTGAGATACAGATGAAAGTATTACTTGGGAACTCTTCTGTAGTGATACATCCGAGTTTTGGCATAACTCCAAAACCTTTCCATTTCGTTAATGTGGACATGCCAAAATGGTAATACTCTATAACCTCATAGCCTTTCTCAATTTTCTTGTGATCAATGTCAAACCATCTTCTGTCAAGAATTGTAACTAGAATAAACCCCAAGAATGCAGATAATAGAAAGTCCATGAATTAATTTTTGATTATATCAGTACAAAGGAACTATTTTCATATTAGAGTAAAACAAAACTATTTTATGGGAAATTATGATTTTCTGATACTTGATGGTACTCAAGAAAGAAGGTACAGAAACTACACATGTACCAAATGTGGTGGTTCATTTCATATAGGTGATAAAGGTCACACCCACATCACAAAAACCAGCAGAGTTGTGTATCACAAAGAATGCTGGGATTCACTATACAACTAGAATAATGACTCACAGAGATGTAATAATTAACAACCCGTCACTGGAAACAAGATATGCTCATGTTTCATGTGATACATGCAAAAAACATTTCAAGCTAAATGATATCGTACATACCACATCTACCAAAAAATACTATACTGCATACCACAAGGAATGCTGAGATTCTAAATTTTACTAGTTGATGGACTAGTCCTCAAAGAATAGAAAGAATAATCTACTCTGTCGAATAAATAGACGTCTTGCGTAATTACAAACAAAATCTTATCTTTCATCGAATTTAATTTCAAATAATTTCTAATCTTATGGAATCACAACAAACTGTTGTTTCCATCTTGGGGTAGTCACAATGGTCATTAATGACCTTGTATAAATATGACAACCCTATTTTTTACCAGCATACCTGGCCTCACCAAGGTTGTCTGCTTCTCCTCCACTTCAGCTAAGTGCTTATCACATGTCCATGACATTAATAATGTACACATCATAATCTATTAGTTGTGAATCTATTAAGAATATGTTCCACTCTGAAGTTATTTACATGTGGACAAAGTTTGCAGGACTACTTGTTTATGCCACACTGCCATGACTAGGCGTGGTATTTCCAGCAAGTTCTGTTGTTCCAACTTATGTAACATAATAACATGTTATAAGTAAATTAGTGTATTAACATGTATAAGTGTGATCTTTATTAATTAGTATGGCTTTTTCTCTGTCAAAACCAATGAAAGAATTAAAAAAAAAGAATATGTGTATAATGATATGACCGTAATAATCATGACCATTTGCTTTTCTGTTACAGTTTGATGCTGATGTACTTGCTAACAATGTCTGTGATAATAGCATGATAGAGGTGTTGGATATCTGGAATATTTCTATGGATACTCAACCTATCGATAGGAATGTTGTTACAACATAGATAACATATTTATAATTGCCAGTTCAACCCTGGTTGCCAGGTTATCATACAGAGTGAATAGATCCCAGAGACTATTAAATCCTGGACTACACTAATTTAAAATGAGGATACAGTAATGATAGAGTGAGAAGATGTCCTGTCTTTCTATCCCCATAAATTTTGTCAAGAAAATGGATGGTAGGAATATTCCCATGAAAACATAAACTGGGGTAATTTGTGGTTTATCATTTATGCATGTGGGATGATGCCATATCCTGTGCTCTGATAGGTCATGCACCATTAAGTGGTGGAGAACTAACATCAGGTTTATTACGTTTGCTAGTACCATCGATCATTGCCTGTGCCACTCCACTCTTGCCAGCTCTCTTTACAGCCATTGCTGTGGTTGTAAATCAAGGATAAAAGTCAGGTTATGCAGAACCTGAACTAGTTGTATCATGTGGACTAGTAGAATGGTGTGTAGAGAAACATGACTCAAACTGTTGAATAGCACGTAGAATACACTTTCTGATACTTATTGCAATTACATAATAGCTATGGTGTATGGAAAATATTGTTATTCTTCCCACTTCTTCGCCCACCCATATACATTAGTTTGATACTAATCTATCTTATCCGTAATCTTTCTATATATATATATATATATAAAACTTATGGTAGTATGTACCTATGTACCTATCTATGAATAATGTATCTATGTTGCTAATGGCCCGTCAAACTGTTGGACCTAGAGACCTGAAAATTGGCATGCCTATGTCAATGTTAGAACCTTAGGGGGGGGGGGGGGGGATCTCCAGTGTTGGCAGGACCAAATAAAAAAGGATTTTTTTTTTTTTTTTTTTTTTTTTTTTTTTTTTTTTTTTTTTTTTTTTTTTTTTTTACAAGCTTAAGTAAACTTCCTTCCTACATGAGTACCACAAAGTTATGACAGAAAACACATGTAAACTGATGCCCAAATTATCATAACCCAAACAAATTCAAAAGGACATTGTACCACAGTTCTGTTCAGCTTAGTGAACAGGTCACTTAAAAATGCTAACTTTTGGTTACTTTTTTCATTATTGCTATGCAGTCCATTCATGTGATTGCTAAAGTCATTGGTCATCACCAGTTGGTAATAGAAAGCCAACGAGCGAAATCGAGGAACATCCCTGGTTCTTGTTAGGTAAGTGAACAGCTCATTTTGATCATATCATTCTGAAGCACACCTTATGGTTCTGATTGGGTTGGTCAGCATTACACCATGCCTCCAAAACATTCTGACCTTCCTGAAAAAATAATAAATGGCCAACATTGGAAATCAACCTTTTAGTATCACACAATGCTTTCAAAACATCCTAAACCTTCTGAAACATCTGAGTGCAACATGGTTACGAAAGCATGTGAATGAAAATCTGTGTTACAATTAAAACCAGGAGGAACATCAACAGTTCTAGTTAGGTAAGTGAACAGCTAATTTGGATCATTTCCTTACAAAGTACACCTTATGGTTCTGATTGTTCAGCATTTACACCATGCCTCCAAAACATTCTAAATAAAAATTTTAAAAAAAATTTTTTTTAAATAAAAAAATTGACTGGCAACATTGAAAATCAATTTTTCAGTATTACACAAAATACTTTCAAGATATCCTGAACTTTCTAAAAAATCAAGGGGCAATCCTGTTGTATGCCTATCTTTGAGCTGATGTTATTTGAATGAAGTCACATGCCAGAAATGGTGTTTTGAATGGCTTCATTCAGATTTCCTGTTGACATTAAATCTGGTTTCATCCGAATTATTATAACCCAAGCAAATTCAAAAGAACACTGTGCACAGGTCTGTTTTTTGTTTTTGTGAACTGGTCACTCTAATAATGTTAACTTTTTTTTCCATTATTGCTATGCAATCCAGTCATATAAATAATAATAAATCAAGTGGCTTTAAATCATCTGTCACCACCAATCAGTAAAACAAAGTCAGTGAGTGGAAATCTGTGCTTCAATTAAAACCAAGAGGAACATCTACAGTTTATTTTAGGTAAGTGAACAGCTAATTCTGTTCATTTCGTTCCAAATCACACGCTATGGATCTGATTGTTTAACACTACACAATGCTTCAAAACCATTCCAAACTTTCTAAAATAAAATTAGCACAGCTTTTAATTAAAGTCAACCTTTGAGCGTTATACACTGCTTTCAAAACATCCTGCCCTTTTTTAAAAGATCAAGGGGCAATGTGGCTGCATGCCTACTTATGAGCATTTGTTCTCTGAATGACACCAAAAGGTCTTGAAATTGTATTTTGAGTAGCTTCATTCATGGTTCATGTTTATATTGGCATAGACAATGCGACCATACTCTCTAGTATGCTATAAAAGTTCTATGCTGATAGTAGGGATTTAGAAAGAAAAAAAAGAAAGGAAAAAAAAGAAAAAAAAAAAATATATATATATATATATAAAGTAAACAGAAAATATAAGTATTTTATATAAGCCAAGGATTATTGTAAATTAAGTGAATAGAAAAATGTCAGAAAGTCATTAATAGTATGATAAATTAATCTCACTATTTCTTCTAATTTATTAGGCACAAATGAGTGTCTAGTTACGAAGCCACTTAACACAATTAAGGTATTAATTCAAGAGTAATTTTTAAAAACATCCTGCATGACAACCTCAGCCAAAACAAGACTTATAAGTGTATACCACAAAGGAATGAAGCATTAAAAGATGAAAACAACATCTGTCACAATTACCTTAGAAGTGAGTTGGAGAGAGAGAGAGATGTGTATGTGTGTGCGTGTGTGTGAGCATGTGTGTGCGTGTGTGTGTTAAATCATTAATTAAAATTTCCTCATTAATTACTGTATGTTGAAGTTTACACTTTATGTGGATATCTGTAATAATATTTGCATTGCAGGCGCCATATTGAGCATTTTAAAACTATAAATTTTGAAGATGATGATTTCTCCTTTGTCACATACTTATAAACTGAAACATAACACATATCCCACATAAATTATTACCATCCAACATATTTTTATGTTCTAGTTCAAGTATTCCTGAATAGTAGTATGCATTGGTGAAAAAGACATTAATATTAAGTGGCAATTGGTCAGAAGCTTGTAAATGTGTTTAAATCTTCAACCTGAATTGCTAATATGTGATTTGCTATTTTTGTACATGTGTTCAATTCTTAAAGGAACAATAAACAAGCTGTTAGAAAATAAAACATTTTCCAATAATTAAGGAAATATTCAGCAATCATTGAAGCTCAGAATCATGTTTACTTAGTGAATTTGTGTCTGTCTGTCACTAAACTTGGTCCACCATTTCCTGTGCAATAACTTGGTGGATTTGGCTAAAAATTGGTGTGAAGGTATGGGTGGTGAGGAATTGGATAAGCAGCTTTCCTTTGTTATTGTTATTGGTGTACAGAAAAGCTGCTTATCTTCGTAATTATGTAACCTTTTCCTAGGTTAATGGCTTTTGTCTAGTCATTTGAAAATATTATTACATATATAGATATGAAGTAATAGCACATGTTGAGTGCACTTAACATATGCCTAGATACCAAACCACTTACACAATCGCAGCCAAAGAAAACTGCTATATATCACTTTAATAAAAAAATAAAACACCCTTCAATAGCATCCTCCTTGCAAACCTCAAAAAAGCATAGCCCTTGCAGGAAAAAATCCCTATTACACTCCAACCAATATACGATATTAAATTAGATACATGTAACAAGACAAATTACTCATGAAAACTACCATATTGACAACTTCAACTAAAACATAATCCTTAGATGAATACCACAGAGGAATAGAAGTACTAAAAGAGAGGGACAACATTGGTCACAAATGCTTTTAAAGTTGTGTATGCATGTGTGTGCACGTGTGTGCATGTGTGTGCATGTGTGTGCACATGTGTGTGTCTAAAATGGAATCACAAATTAACTGTGACACACTGACGGATGATGACTAAGAAATAAAAAATTGATGAATTATTTACATTTCGTTGACACCATAAATTTAGACTTTTTCACAATTATTGTATGTTGGGTTTCCCACATTGTGTGGGTATCTATTAATAATACCAAAAAAATAGGCATCGCATTGATTATTTTGGGATTATTGGTTTAATAAGACTGGAAATTTCCAGCCAAAAACCAGCTCACTAATAATTTAATGTTTACTTATTAATAACTTAATTGCGGGTAAAAAAAAAATATATATATATATATATATAAATATATATATATATATATATATTTTTTTTTTTAATAAAAAAAAAAAAAAAAAAAAAAATTTTTAAATGAAAGGAAAAAAGCAAGAAAAAAACTAAAACTATGATCAGGAATTGAACTGGAGACATTAGTACTGATGTTCCTGAGGAAATATCCTAAGAACAACAAAATTAACAGGAAAGTAACATTTAGACTCTGCAAACTTGTTTTCGTGGGTAAAAAAAGTCTTAGCTTTGGCCAATTATAGAATACCCTTGTTCGAATAATGTATAGTACTTGTATTGCACTATATCACAACTTCCCACATTGGGTATTGCAGTACAAGTCAAACATCTTTGTATGCTCTAATTCAAGTGAACCTGAATTGTAAAATAAGTAATGGTAATAAGAAAGTAAGTGCCATATGATCAGAATTTTGTAAACTAGTTTTACTGGTCCAACCTAATAAAACCACAGCCAACAGGTTAATGCACACGTCTCCCAAACTGAATCGAACCTGGGCCAGGCCTTTTTTTTTCTCCATTTATTTTTCTCTTTCCCTGTTCCCACTCTTTCCTTCACCCCTTTTTTTTGTCTTCCCTTTTTCCTCTTTCAAAATATTGTATAGTACATATTGGAACAAATGATATATATGAATGTCCTATACTTCCCCCCACAGTTGTGGAAGGAGTACCACTAAGCTTGGCGCACTTTTTTCAATTGGAACCCAGAGTAGCCATCAAGGCACTATTGGATTTTTTTAATTGGCTGCTTAATTTTTTGACTCCCACTCTACAACTTTGGGAAGGTGGGGGGGGGAGGATGATATCCCCTTTTTGATGGTGGTGAAGGGGGGGGGGGGGGGGAAGGAGGGAGGGAGTTAGAAGATGCATCACAAAACAGTAAGTAAACAGAACAAGTTTCTAAGCACAGGAGACTGAAGGCAGAATGAAAAACCTCCTGTAGGGCAGGTTTATCAAAGTATAATTATTAAAAGAGACAGTCAATATCAGTTACAACTGTGTTATAGTGTGTGTGTGTTGTGTGTGTGTGTGTGTGTGTGTTGTGTGTGTGTGTGTGTGTGTGTGCGTGTGTGCGCGTGAGCGCGCGTGTGTGCGTGTGTGTGCGTGTGTGTGCGTGTGTGTGTGCGTGTGGGTGCGCGTGTTCATGTATGTGCTGTGTCGTGTTTCTTATTCCATAAGGATAATATGTGCTGTACATAGCCCTTGAAACCCTCACTATTATAGCAGTGGTGTAGTTGAGCATATCTGAGGAAAGAGAGCAATTCAGTTCTATTTGAAGTCAGGGCATAGAGTTCAGATGTTTCAATTTAGAGGCAGAAGCATCCCTGAATGTTGAAGTGGTGTGGAAGAGGTTTGGTAAGCTGTGAGAAGCTAAATTACTTGGTGAAGATTGATGAAAGGTGAATCAATTGAATTAAAATATTTACAACATTTCTGGTTGGAATGGTGGTCTGCATGGCTTCTGTAGCAATGCACAGAAGATCTTATCTCGATTCCCTTTTGAGTAATTCTTAAAATTTTCACATACCTCCTCCACACTACTATAAGATTCATGGCTGCACCTGGATTGAAACATTAGAACCCTGTGCCCTATAGTGTGTTATAGTGTGTGTGTGTTGTGTGTGTGTGCATGTGTGTGTGTGCGCGCATGTGTTTGCATGTTCATGTATGTGCTGTGTGTCGTGTTTCTTATTCCATAAGGATAATATGTGCTGTACATAGCCCTTGAAACCCTCACTATTATAGCAGTGGTGTAGTTGAGCATATCTGAGGAAAGAGAGCAATTCAGTTCTATTTGAAGTCAGGGCATAGAGTTCAGATGTTTCAATTTAGAGGCAGAGGCATCCCTGAATGTTGAAGTGGTGTGGAAGAGGTTTGGTAAGCTGTGAGAAGCTCAATTACTTGGTGAAGATTGATGAAAGGTGAAGCAATTGAATTAAAATATTTACAACATTTCTGGTTGATAGGTAATCTCTGCAAAGGCATAGATATGGTGGTATCAGTCTAAATTCATGGAGTCTGTTTTGGGTATTTGCCAGAATGGTGGTCTGCATGGCTTCTGTAGCAATGCACAGAAGATCTTGTCTCGATTCCCTTTTAAAGTAATTCTTAAAATTTTCACATACCTCCTCCACACTACTATAAGATTCATGGCTGCACCTGGATTGAAACATTAGAACCCTGTGCCCTGACTGGAAATATAACTGCATTAATATTTAGTTCAGATCTGCTCAGTCTACAACATTACTTTAATTGTCAGAATTTCTAGTATTATGTATAAATTCATAGCACATTATCCTGTGGGGGGAAAAAAACCACACCACACACATCGAAGTTCAATGTGACTGATATTGACTCTCTCTTTTAATATTTGTACTAGTGAAAAACCCACCTATGAGAATTTTTCAGTCTACTTTTGACCTCCTGTGCTTACAAACTTGTTCAGTTTTCCTATATATGTCTGTATAGTAATGTATATTAGAAATATATCCATTTTATGGATGGAGATAATAGCCCCCCCCCCCCCCCCCCATCCTGAAGGAGAATTAATTTAGCATAGCACCTATCCTATGGGCAGAGTCAACAATGACCACTCAATATAATTGTAGATCTTTTGTTTGCTATCTCAGTCCAGATGTTTGGGCCTACAAGGCTCAAAATTAAAGAAAAAGAGCTGGGAGTGATATTTGGGCACAGTTTTACTGTCCATGTGTTTACAAAATTGTGGTTTGTAGTAAGTGGGGTGGTTTACTCAGGCATAGAGTTGTGACCACAACCAGGACTAACAGATCTTCATCAAACTTCATCATAACGTATCCAGGGTAAGCCTCATTAAACACTGAAAATGTGAGCCCTTTAGGCCAAATCGGCTTAGTAACCGAACAAACATACAAAATAATTGAGATTTATATATATATATATATATTCCTCCATATTGAGATATTGAGACCTGTCTGAATTAAAACCTGCACTACAAGACCACTTTTGCTTGTTCTTGGTTGGCTGACTTTATTCACACCCTCCCAAGTGTGACACCTTTAAGATAAAACCAATTCTATTATAAGATCACTTGGCTGGGTCAATATTCTCCCAAATAAGGCCTCCAAAACTAGTTGGCCCCTGACACACTTCCGGAGATTACATCATCTCCCACTATATATAGTTTGGAAACATCTTTCTGTCCGTAAGTGATACTACTCCCAAATGGTATTCAAATCACTACTGGGACTCGGAGTGCACAGATAGAGTCTCGTCTTGGGAAATACTAGGCAAGAAAGAAAGAAAAAAGAATTCAAATGTTACACTGTACAAAAAAACAACTTAAGAAACTATGGCTAATCGATTAAGGCACAGGTTTATATTTATAAATAAAAGGAGGAAAAAAGGGTTTTCCCTAAAAGTTTGGAAACCATAAAAGACCTAGTAAATAAATAAATCACTAAAAAAATAATAATAAAAAAAAATAAATAAATAAAAATAAATATTGAAATAAGTTATGAATATTCAATTATTATGTGCCTAATTCTGCATCCCTATATCATTGCCCCCAAACTTTACAACTTGATATTTTATACTCTTATTATGCATGAAGAGGGTGTCACCTATTTTCTTCCCATACTATTAAAGTATCCTTTTGAGGGTGGGTGGGGGGGGGGGGGGGGGGGGAAGGGAGGAGTTCAGGGTGTTTCTTGGCTATATGGTAAAAGAAAATATTCATTCTGTTATTTATCCATGATAGTAGCATTTTTTGACACTAGATGAAATAGGATTTTGAGCCAGTGATTTGGGACGTAGAATTAGGCACATAATAATTGATTGTTCATGCATTGTTTCAATATTTCATGAGTAGATATTTTTGTTTCTGCACTTTTGGGGAAAATTTTAATTTTTTTTCTTCATTCATTTATTATTTTTTTTATTACTAGTTTCTGCATCTTTTTCAAAGTAAAAATTTAAAGATATTTTCTTTTCTTTTTTGGAAGAAGGGTGTGGGGGTTTCTTAGCAATATTGTGAAAAGAAATATTCATTCTAATATTTGCCCACGATAATAGCATATATTTTGACACTAGATGAAATAGTTTGGAGTCTGTGATTTAGGGATGTAGAATTAGGCATATATAATAATTGATCACAGGTTTTCAATAATGATTTCAAGAATCAGAATTCACAGCTGTCAGGTAACACTAAGTGAACAGGCACTTAGTCAACTGGTCAGTTTATCAATGTCAGCAATCTAAAATTTATAGTACTTAGGCATGATAAAACTACACATGGCTTCCATAATAGAGGATGCCATAGTTTCATGGGATACACCTTCATTGCAGGTGTTATCTGTATCACAAACTAATGCATGCAACTATTTGCACTGTATAAGAAGTAATTTGAACTGAATGTATGAAATCTTACTTGAACAGAATTCATTTCAAGTGGAAAGTTTAGCATAGTCTAAGATACCAAACCTCTCAAGATGTACTCTTAGAAGTGAAACATAAGTGTCTCCTGCTTCTGTGGTATTGATATCACCAGAGGCCATGATGATCAAAGTGGAATCAATAATGGACCTAAATTCTACATCAAATGCATCCCATTCAGCATTGGCAATAGTATAGTCTCACTTGCCAACTTGGCTAGACCATTTACCTGAATGCTCCAGAGGAGTTTTTTGGTAAAGGGTCAGGCAAGCGAAACTAGGTTTAGTGGATGGTTAGTAAACAGTTTTCACATGCATACTAAGCAATTGGATTAAAATTAAAATGGCGTCCATGATAGTGGGTGTCATTGGTTTATCCTGATATGCCTTCATATTTTTCTAAGCTAATGAAGAAAAGGAATGGGTCATAAATGTATGCCAGTTGAAACTCTGCTGGATCATGGTATTAGCACAAGTTCTAATCTATACTATAAAGTTTGAATAGTCTGTCTGTCTGTCTGTCTGTTTGTCTATTTGTTTGTTTATCTGTGTGTCCGTGATTCACTCTTAAATAGTTCAAGTTAGACCAAGAACCCATTCATATTAGAATCAGTATCAATAAGGGAACATCATGAGCATTTCTACATGGCCACACCCCTTTCTGTATTAAAAAAACAAACAAAAATGGTACTTTTACCAGAAAAAGAATGGAGCTAGACCCACAAACACGCATATATTTAGAATCAGTGTCACCATAGGAATGTTATAAGCATATCTACATGGTCACACCCCTTTCTGTATTAAAAACAAAACAAAAATGGTACTTCTACTTGAGGAAGGTATTCATAAAGCTGCAGAAATAATCAAATTCCTTATCAAGGCAGCTCCATTTCACTTGCCACTGTTCTTGTAAGCTACACTTGAACAGAGAAAATCTGTGTCCACAATCATTTCAGTAAGATGTTTCATTCCAGGGAGATCTGGATTTTAACAGGGTGCTATGTACTAGAGTGGTCCATGATGGTATGGATCTTCACTATCAAAAACTGCAAAAGCTGCTGAACATTCATGCCCAATTAAGCATATGGGCTAGCATAGTATTTACTCACCCCTAGGGCTAGAGCCAGGGCTGGCTATGGCAATGTAGCTTTCTTTAAAGAAATGTTCTTCAAATATAGCTCTAGCACGCTCTAAGAGTTGAGAGTTGAGAGTTGAGTATTGATTATTGAGTGAATGTGTTCGTTTTTGAGTTAATTTTTTAATCATGCTTTTCCTGTTGAGCCATTTCATAGGGTTGACAGCACTATTATCAAGCAGTTGGCCTGGGACACCAGCAGTACAGAGAAAATCTGGTTGGATGTGCATTTATACAAGGATCCAATGGAAAACTTTCCATTTCAACTGTTTATCCAAGGTGTACTGAAAATGTTTTGGTCTTCAAATTTTGAATGCAGATTGAAATATTGAAGCACTGATCTGAAAAAAAAAGTTGTAGTATGTTCCAATATAAATTTGTAATATGTGGTTGGAATGCTAAATATGGTTTATGTTTTGTAGTGATTCTTTTTCGATAGCAGAAAATAAGTAGTGGCAAAGAGTAGTGATTTTAACTGAATCCATCTGGTAACACCAGTCTTGAGTCATGAATTTTAGTAGTACTTATGGGAATGTAGGAGCTTGAAATAAATTCAATTCGATACCCAGTACTAAGTGTGGTTATTCTTATTCAAAGATCTTCCTATGGGTTTCACTGTCTGCGAGAGTGAAAATGCCATTAGTGGTACTTGAACAACTCTTGCAGATAGGCTGGGTCACAGTTGGCCACACCTTACCAAAACACCATACCATTTATAACCCGCTCTTAAGGGTAGGCACATACTACACAGTGGATAGTTTTTAGACCCCAAAAATTCGGTCACCTGAACACATCTGTTCCTATGGGCATGTCAGATCAAAGAATGCTAAAAATCTTGCAATCTATTTATGGTAGTGTTAATAATGGTCAAATTCATGGACTTAGATATCTAGAAGCATACAAATATAACTTGAATCTGATATGGGAATGGGTTGGGTAATACTAAGCCACACCTTTTCCTGTGGGCATATAATTATATCATGGGGAACGCCTGCTATGTGTTGCTAGTATATATATACATATTAGATGTCTGTCTGCCTGCCTGCCTACCTGCCTGCCGGTCGGTCGGTCGGTCGGTCGGTCGGTCGGTCGGTCGGTCGGTCGGTCGGTCGGTCGGTCGGTCGGTCGGTCGGTCGGTCGGTCGGTCGGTCGGTCGGTCGGTCGGTCGGTATTATCATTCAGGCCAAACCTGTGGATATATTACTCTAAAATTTGGTACAACATAGGTTTTGACCAAACTTAAAAAATGGGCTAAAAATCTGTCAAATGGTTACTATGGTGATGAAAAAAGCCAAAAAAAATGGTACTTTCTCTCCGAGTGGTGGGTGTGTTTCTTTGTCCTGCTCCAACCCACATTGTATAGGATTTTGCATTATCAATGTTTCAGATCATTATATCAAATGACTTCAGATATTTTTTATAATCATATTATAATTTAATACTAGCACTAGAGCAACTCAAAGATATTATACTGCAGCTGAAGCTGTCTTCATATTAACACTTTTGGTGCATGGCTACAACTGTATGTGTGACCAACATTTGCAGCTCAGCCTAATTTGATAAATACTTACCACAACACCCCAGGTAGAATAAACTTTGTGGTAATAATGAAGTGGGCATACTCAGAAGGGCTTATTAACAACAGGTAATATTGAACGTACCTATTTAACAGCTGGGAAAAGATTGAGCAACTATATTGCTAAGGTTGCAGCTCATCCACATTGCTGACCTTGCCAAAAAGTGAAACAAAGCTGATGCTAAACTAGTTTTAGTTTGTAAGTGCTAAACTAGCTTTTAGTCAGCAGCATGTGGAGTTTGATGCATCTGCCTGGATGCCACCAAACAGAACCTAATTGCCAATACAACCTTGGGAGAGATGACCTAAGTTTAACCAAAGCAGAACACAAGAGATCCTTCATATGTGTCCCACAGAATCTCAACTATATTGCTTTATTATTATAAGTGGTCAGACCAAATCCCACCCCATAATGAGGTGAGTCCTTAACAACTTATCCAATACCCCATGCACTTGGGACACCTATTTGCAGCTGACCCTTTCAAATTAATTAATGAACTTTATTTTCTCATATAAGCATTTCATATGGTAAACTTGATGATGGGATATAAGTGCAAAAGTTGCACAACTTGTTACTGTCAAGTTTATGTGATGGAACCATTCCAACTGTTACTAGTAGCAGTACTTCAAAGTGTTTGTTTGATCCACATGGTGCATGCCTCCTCAATAAATCCCGAAAGGTCATTTGGCATACCGATTATTTAACAAACAAATAAAAAGGAAAAATAAACTGAAAAATATATATATTAGCTTTGTTCCAAGATGAAAAAAAAGTAAATTACTGTTAGGTTTTTTTTTTATTGTGAATGTAGTCAGGAACACTAGAATAATATAATGACACTGCTTGTTAAAAAGATTTCAACTGACCTACAATATAGCTGTATATGTAACTAATTAAATTTTTATAGTAAACTGAACTTTATATTCATGTCTTTGGTACCTTTGCATAGATTTGCCTTCGTCATTGGTATATGCTTGAAATTTGAGGTATATTTTGTATTAGATGTGTATATGAAGTGGTTATTGTTTATCTTTAGTAACCACAAATATATAGCCACACCCACTCACTGGCCTGACATTCCCAAAGTGGCATTGCAGGGCCTGCTTAGCTACACCACCAGGGACTCCTGGTGACAAATGTAGTAAAATAAAATGGAATTTGAGACAGTATTGAGAACGCTAAAAGAAAATTAATTGAAAGTAAAATGGGGGTTATTGAGTAAACTAAAAGTAAATGAATTGGCAAGAAAAATTTGGTTCTTTGAACTCAATTATCAACCTCCCCTCTTTTAAAGGCCTGGAATGGTGCTTTTAGTGGCTTCTGTAATGTTTCATGTTGAAATTGGCCCAGTAATTATCCAGGTATACACAGTTTTATTTGAGAGAATTTATAAACAATAACAACTAAAATTTAATTGAACTTTATAATTGGATTACATTTCAACAATTGTATTCTTAGAGAAATCTATACTTTAAAATTTGCTGTTCTTCAAATTATTTTTCAAGTTTGACCACACCTTTCATTCTCTCTCGTAATCTAATTTGTCCTATTCTACCTTGTGTTTATTCACCACATGCTCCACATGCTCATCAAAACTCTCTTTATTTTTATTGTAAAACATAAGCTGTGCTTACTGCCAAGGGTTAAGGTCCACTAGCCACACTTTTGCTAACACTCTTATGCACCAGGAACATGGCAGGGTGAGTGGTTGCAAGGGCACTGCCATCAGATTCCTGTGTTTGCATTCCCATTGAACACTATTGGAATGGATGCTCACACAGTAAGAGTGTACACAAATATTTTGAGCAGGAGTACTGCCCCTCACACTCAGGAGTTTGAGTTTTGGTCTCAAATTAAAAAAAAAGAAGTGTCCATCATAAAAAGTCATAAGAAATATCGAACACATCTTTCAATGGCTAGGTCTTAACATCTGATTCATCTCTATGTGGCCAGTTACTCGGTAGTGCATCCAGGAAGGGCTAACCAACAGTTGTTTTTTTTCTTTTTCCATATGTGCATGTTTATATTCACAACCTTGACATTGAACCTGTCTGCCTTCATTTTGAGATTTCTGGTTCCCCCAAACAAGTTGCCCAGGTTGTAAGAGTAATGAACGTTCAATAGTGTCATAATGTCAAATCTCTATGCAACCATATCATATCATATCATGTTTAATACATGATCTAGTCAAGATTAATGACATATCCAGTTATAATTGGTCTTTTGATTGGGACACACAACACTCTATAATATTCACAACAAAGTCAAGTTGTCTGCAATTAGCTCATGTGGCTATGGTAGAAGCATGAGTACTGATACCAAAAAGGTTAATTTCATCTTGACTCCCACTCTTGGGAATAAGATCCCATACTAGCCCTACTGCAAACTCAATATCTTCATATCAACTGTTTTTGTGCATGGGCACATCTCTAACTTGTGACCAAGAGTTGAGCAATGTTTACCACAATACTCAGTTTGAATAAGCTTTGTGGTAACATTAACCAGGTAACTCAATGAAGCAGGTTGTACAAAATGTGAGTTACCAATTAGATGTAGCACACAAGCTAGGGAATGGAAATGATCAGGTCAGTCTCTCTAGAACTTCTCTGAGTGTGACTGAATAAGGCAGTTTTTCACATTTCATTTCTATTTTCTGCCAAAAAAATAGGTTAAAAGTCTTGTCTGACCTGATACTCTGCAGTGTTGCTACAATCATTTTCATCAAATTATGATTTCTGTAGTTGAACACTTCTACCTTGCATTGCTTTGGACAAGAGAGCACCCCCTTCTCTACAGCCTTGCATACACGCATACAAATTTTTTATTTTTAATCTCCTCCCACCTCTGGAGTGCTACCTCCGTAACAGTAGCACTCCAAACTTTAGCAGTGCATGTGTGTGCATGCGTGTGTGTGTTGTCAGTGAGCTCACATTTAAAAAAAAGGAAAAATAATAAGAATGAAAACAGAGTTTCACTTTCCAAGTATATGATAAAAAAAATCAATGCTTCTAAATCTAATTATGCGCTACAATATAGCAAATTGTAGAAGCATTACTTCAATTTGCTATATTGTATCTCCAAATTCTATCATCTGCATGTTTCTGTCTGTGATTGTCCAAAACTTCAATTGTCTCAAAAACTAGAACAGAGTAATTAACCTTCTGTTTGTCCACAACCAATTTCTTGTCATCAAATGTTTAATCCATGAAGGTGAGCTCTGCATATTTGTAAATGCAGTGGTCAGTGGTCAGTGGTCAGTGGTCAGTGGTCAGTGGTCAGTGGTCAGTGGTCAGTGGTCAGTGGTCAGTGGTCAGTGGTCAGTGGTCAGTGGTCAGTGGTCAGTGGTCAGTGGGGGATAAAGAGAACAATGGAGGGTGAGTGGTGGCATTTGCACAGCCAAAGGATTTTTGTTCATGGGAGACCCCACCCACTTTGTGGAATATTGAGGAATGGACACACACCACAGAAATAGTTTATACAAATATTTTGAGCTTAAGGAGTACTGCTCCTTCCACCCAGGAATGTAGTTTTTCAGCTCAAGGTTCAAAATATTTCCATCACTGTCAATGTTGAACATGTCATTCCAGGGCCGCATCATATTTTGTCTGTGTGTCCCACTCCTATGGTAATGCATACCACAGGAGTACACCTTCACTGTTTCTTTTAGCAAGGTGCACTAGTTTTTCACTTGGAAGGTGTTAGTCTCCACATTGAATTGTCTCCTTGAGTTTCTTCCACACATTTCCATGCTGTACAAGGAACAAACGTTTCTAGTGTCATAATGTTAAATTTTTAAGTGATCATGTAATGCTTAATACATGAGCATTGCCACTAGTCAAGGGCAATGATGTATTCAGTTAAAATTTGCACTCTTATTCGGATACACAAGTATCTATACAGGTATCACATACCTTACTCCACCTCACTCCCTTCCCCCCCCCCCCCCCCCACCCACCCACCCACCCCACTCATAAAGGAAAAAAAAAAAAAAAAAAAAAAAAAAAAAAAAAAAAAAAAAGAAGAAAAATTCTTATTCACTGGATTCAATTCAGTACTGCAACTTTTAGATTTTACTCCAATTGCAAAGTAAGTTGTACAGAGCCCACAGACTGTCAACTTTTATTGGGCCTCACTTTCACTCCTTTGACACTCTCTTTTTTCTTTTTTTTTCCACTAGCTAGATGCAATTGCTGCTTCACCGACCCAGTCCTAGCCTGTGAATACTTCAAATTGCACTCTTCCATATGTAACCTCACATCACACACAACTTCAACCGGCCTGAGAACAGAGCTGTTGCAAGGATTGGAGAGAGGAAGGTATTAGGCTTAATGTTAGTTATTGAATTACATGAGAACTCATTATCTGCAGAAGGAAAAGATTTTTACAAAATACAGAATATGAGAAAATGATGTGTATTAATGAATTTAAAAAATAAGCCACTCCCTCTCTCAACCAACTATGACAGTTGTTCTATGGTCAAAACTCAGTACCTTCACTACATCTACACCACCACTGCCACGGATGAGAAGCCATTGTAGAGTACATCACACATTTTCATGAAGCAATTTTTCTTATTGTCAGTAATGTATGATAGGATGAATTAAAGCCAGCATCCATCATGTTTATCAAACTAATTATATCGTGTGTGTGTGTGTGTGTGTGTGTGTGTGTGTGTGTGTGTGTGTGTGTGTGTGTGTGTGTGTGTGTGTGTGTGTGTGTGTGTGTGTGTGTGTGTGTGAGTGTGTGCGTGCGTGTGTGTGTGTGCATGTGTGTGTGAGTATGTGTGTGTGTGCGCGCCTCCAACTATAATGTATTTGATATAAAGCCAACAACTTTGAGTGCATTTCATTTTATCTCAGAGGTAGTAAGATCAGCTACTGCTTCTGTACTTGTCGAATGGATCAATTCTAAACAACAGAATGAAGTGCAGGGTATTTTTTTGAATTGTATTTTTATTTTTTATGACCAGATGCTATATATATTATATATATTTCACAACTTTTAGATTTAAAAATACTGCTTTTTAAATATTGAATTGTGTGATGGGAAAAAGTGAAACATTTTATCGTGCGCATGCAACAGCACTGCAGCTGTGGACTTCCATGCTATACATCTGATGTAGTCATTATTGTTGAAAATGTCTTCCAAACATTGGGATATGGAATTACTTGTTAAAAGATGCTTTTGTCTTTGTGAGATGAAATCTGCCTTTACACATGTGTTTCTCTTACAGTACTTGTGTCTCTCTGAGGATGTTCTGAGGGGGTGTCAGTGATTGGGTCGGTGGGAGGTTAGGGACCAATTTTTGACTATAAATGGAACTGAATTTAGAGCTCCATTGCTACAATCATTACTATGTAGTTGTCATTGTTGTTAGCCATTGAATTAGAGCAATTTATCGCTGCTTTTCTCTGTGAATGTCCTGAATTTACCAGGTACTTATTGAAATAATTAATTTATTACTTGTTCTTTCTTAATCAAATGTGCACCTACTTATTTAATAAGAACAACTTTTTGGTTAGTATTATCACAATCAACAATGTTAGAGCACAAAATATCAATGTTTGGAAAAAAATCCTTTAGTTTATTATATCCTTGAATTTGTAATCTGTTCTGCCTCATCCATAATTGATATTTGACCAATGCAGCTGCTGATATACCAGATTTAGATCACCAACTAGAAATTAACTTAACAGTCCCAATATGAAATCGTTTTTAATTTTTCCCATTTCTCTTCATGCCTCTTAACCCAAGTGAAGAGGGATACACAGGAAAAATACTCCTGGCTGCAATTGAATCATAAAATTTTGGTGTATGTATAGGTATATTGAAGTTACCATAGTGTGCAATTTTAATTGAATTACTTAAGCTGCAGGCAAATGTAACATACCCTTTTTCTGTCAGCACTTGTTATTTTAAGTGACTGGCTGTGCACTTTTAATATCAATTACCACAAACTTAACTTATCATAGTGTATTTGTATTCCAATTACTCTAGCTGCAGGCTTTTATATTTTACCACCCTCCAAGATTTCAAATTACGATTCATTTTTATGGATATGTCCAACCTAGAATAATTGTCTATTTCCACCCCCTGGGTGAATGATTCGTATGAGATATGTGAATATCTTATCTGTGTAATCCTTGTAGCAGATATAGCTGCTAATCCTCTAACCACAGGAAGCATTAACGTACTGCAATGTATTGCCAGAGATCCTGAACAACTAATAGCTCATGGATTATTTCAACAGTATTGTTGATAATTAATGAGGTGCACTAACTATTACTCAAAGGAATTAATATGTATACATGGTAATTGATAGTTGTTTCTTTTTTTCTTTCTTTAATTTCCTACCTAATGCAGAATTCTGCATAATGTGGGTTGAGTGTGGGCCTTGCAAAATCACCCGTGGACACCTGCACATTCATTGACCAGATTTGGGTAAGGGATGAACCTAGGACCACACACACACACACCACTCGAGACAGTATATGGACCTGCATTCTAAGATGACCACATTTGTGGTCAAAAGATTGCTAATTAAAAATTTCAACAAAAAAAACAAAACAAAAAAAAATAGAAAAAAAAAAGAACAACAACCTGGTGTATACTGTTCAGTCACATGTTGTGGGCTTTTTGGTAATTTGGCATTGTTACATATGCATTCATGATTGTTAGTTACTTTAGGGCATCTTCTAATTGGTTAGAACTTTATAATGTAACATTATTTCTCCTCTCCATTCTTGAATTCCCCTCCCAAACAAAAAATCCTATATGAAACGCTGCAACACATTCAAATTAATCAATAGCTGCACACCTAAAAGGTTCAAGGTTGAAAGGTTGACTACCACACTTTTGCTGGTTCACCTTAGCATATGCCTCAAAGGCATCGCACAGGTGCACTGGATTCTTTAAAAAGACTCACTTTCATGTATATATTCTTAGTATCAACATTTTCTTTTATATAATGGGTAGACATCAATATATTTGTTACACTTAAAGAGGGTCCATGACTTATCTATGTATTCATTAGAATTGTGTTTTTTTTTTTTTTTTTTTTTTTTTTTTTTTTTTTTTTTTTTTTTTTTTGGTGCTTATATACTGGCACAACATTTGTAGAAGCTATCTTTCCAATATAAATCAATTAGGATGATCTATTGTTGAGTTATGGTGGAATTTCGGAAGATAAGCTCCTGAGGCCATGTTGATTTGCCAGAGTAAAGAGTGATTTCCTGTTAATGTGGACTTTCATTGTATCTTTGTGAAAACTTTAGTAAATACAATCATACATTATTTTGTAGTCCTTTGCATACTGTATCTTCAAGTGTAATAAGAAAAGAAGCAATTTTTTCTGGTGAGATCATCTGATGGGGTAAAGCATTTTGGGCACTTAAGGTCATGTAACTATGAAAACATACTAGAAATATTTTAAATGGTTGTGTGGCTATCTGTCCACAAAGGAACCTCTTTGGTGCTAACTTGATACTCACCACAGTTGGAAAGGGGTCCATAACCTTTCTTAAGTCTGTTCACTCAGTAGTCTCCTCTGATTGAATAGTTACTTTTTATTTGGGTATGTGGTGGCATATTTCAGGCACTGACTGCCTAAATTTCACAAAATTTATATTTGTAGAGAGTACTCACTGATCTCTAGAGAGAGGTGCAACTCAGTACCCTTCTCTTCTTTTCCTACGAGGTATCCCCTACAATATTGCAAAAGTAAACTAAGTTTAGCTTACATATTTCATTGAGATAAGCATTTTTATGGTTTCAAAAGGTATAGTAAAATCATATCACATTATTCATAGCAACAGCAAAGGACTATGAACAAAAGCAAGCATCCTTCATTTTGAATGTCCTACTGTAAGGTTCTTTATTGACATTCAGATTATTCACTTCTGCTGCCATCAAAATCCAGCTCAGTAACTAATTCTTCATATTCATCTTTAAAAAACTATCAATTGGACAGTTATATTCTTGTCCACCTCAAAATGTCCTCAAAGTCTGATAATGAAATGTTTCTAATAACTTCTAAAATGATTCCCTCTTCCTCCAAAGCCTTACTATGACGTATTCCAATAAAATCATGTATTTTTTAAAAGTAGTATGCTAATAGAATCTGTTTGAATACACTACAAGATATCAGAGGATACATAAGGTGAGTGTTAATTAAACATTTTTATAAAAATGAATTACCGCCATACTAAATTCATTATTCCTTAATATAAAGTAATATTTTCAAGGAAAGCATATGTCAGCAAACCAGAAGTAGAGAAAGAGACTTGGTTGCACAAGAGTTGCTAGCAATAGAACTTTGTAAAACTTAAGTCCCCTCAATTCCTGTGAGAGTTGCAACAGATTTAGGGTTGCAACACAACATGGATTATTATTCACATTAGTTATTATTATTGTTGCTATCGTTGTTCAGGTCAGCCATTGCCAGATCAGGCAGGGACTCCTTCCTGGGGACAACTGTAGGCCACTAACAGTGGAATGTAAGCCAGAACTGAGAAGGGTGGGGGGGATTGTAAATGAGAAAAAAAAGAAAAAAAGAATGGTAACTAAGCGGGTGGGTGGGTTTCCTCCGAAGAGAAAGATCCTCCCCCCCCCCCCCCCCCTCCCTTGGAATGAACACACGGACCAGTATTAGTATTATTTAATAAGATTAATAAGAAATGGACATGGGGAATGTATATATATATATATATAGACTAATATTTCTGATAAATTAATTATTTTTTTCTTCATTTTATTTATTTATCTTTATTTATTAGCTTTTTAATCTTCAAATTTAGTTCAGCCAATGCCGGACCAGCCTGCCTTGTTACGCCACCAATGCATGTAGCACTAGATTTGATGTACAATATTTCCCACCAACTGATGTATGATCTGGACAAAACCCACCTACTTTTAGTGTGAAGTCCCATTCAAAAAGACTGGGGTATGAATAACATTGGGTTGCTCTGGAAGAAGTACATGAAAAGAGTATGACTCATCTACCAACATGATGTTGCCAGGTTTTCATCTGTGGTACACACATGTAGTAACACTTGGAATGGTGGATGCGGGGTTTTGAAAATAAAATAGATTTTTTTTACCAATGTATACATTAACTGGTTGTACTGCATGTGAGTTAAACAAGATATTGTATAGCATACACAACCTATCCTCATCCAACTGTATTTGCTTCCTGTGAAATTGTTCACATAAAAGTATACACTTCAATAAATACTGCATTACTTATTTGTTCCAGGTAATAGCTAGGACTGCTGTTGTTGGAACAGTAAATGGCCATTTCTTTACCGCAAATATTACAAAATGTAACTATAAGTATAAATTGTTAGTATATGTACATACATATATTTTCAGGGTGGACAACTGAGGTTGTTTCTGATGTTAACTAGAAACCACATCTATTTTTTTTTTTTTAATTTTTGAAACTGTCGATGTCTCATCAAGTTATTTGAAAGCTATGTTAAGCTGTCAAAAATTTCCTTTGATATTACAGAGCATGTGCATAACTTGGAATAATCCCAGGAAAATGTTTTAGAGACCACAATTACAGACCAGTCTAGTCAGTCTTGTCACGCTGGCATAGGTACCCTCTAGTCACGATTATTTTTCAAAGTTACTTTAGAACCAGTTACAATGTAATTACTATGGATGGTGTAAGAAGAACAAAACCAAGGCAATTTTTATTACTCTTGGAGACAGTCTGGAATATAAACACTGTCACCTCGAATGTACATATCATATCTTGCATTGCAACTGTCCTTTTAGTTAACTAGTGAAAAAAATTGAATGAGTACAGCTGTGATAACACTGAATAGTATGTTAAGGGGGAAAAGAAATAGTTTTTGATAGACATAATTAATAACATCAATTATTTTATGAAGTAATAATAATATTTCATTAATTCCTAAATAATTAAGGGCTCCTAGGACTTGCTTTCACATTGCCTATATAAAGAGATGGCAAACAAAGACCTATTTGGTCCACCATAAGTGAGGAGCATTCGTCAGATGTTTGTCATTACCATGCACTATGGAGAATGAATACCTGTGAATAAAGTTTGTCATGCATTTGTTCAAGCCCATTCAAGACAACTTTTTCAAGTTTTTTTTGTTTGGCAAATCATTTATCACCATCCGATTGTATGTTCTGAATTGTTGGTGTTGGGTATTTTAATGATGATATTATCATGATCTGAATTCTGGGTGCTGGTGCATTGCATATCTCGTGTAGGTGTGCTTAAGGTTAAGGGTTTGGTCTTTTCATGTCAGTGTGGTTTAAGGTATGGTCACAACCCCCTCTTTCACAAATAGCTGGATCTGGCCCTGTCATTTCAAACATTTATTTCATTCCTATGTTTTACACCTCTTCGCATGCTACATTTGTGGTGTTTATACCAAAAAGTGAACAACAATAATAGGTGTTCGGTGTCCAATTAACCAAAGGTACAATTCCTTCTTTAAGGGTAGCCACCTAATGTTGAAACAAGCAATTGTATGCATATTCTGTTGGTGTGCAGATTTGCAGCAGAATGTTTCTGCTCATGAGGCACACATTTCGGTAGGTCACACTAGCACTGACTGAAGCAACTATTGCTGGGTAGATTGTGAGAAGGCAAAAATTTTTTTTTCATAAATAGGAGTGTTGACAATGGGTTACCCATGATCGTAGAAATCAATGAGTCATTATTTTTCCACTGAAATACCATCATGGTACTGCCAATCCGTACCATTGGGTTTTCAGAGGCATAGAGAGGGGGTCAAGGAAATGTTTTTGAGTGGAGGTTCCAGACAGAATGAGAGCAACTTTAGAGGGTGTGATATGTAAGTTAATCCTGCTTGGAAGCTATATAATGAGTGATATGTGGGTTAATATGCCCATATACAGAATATCAGCGATGGCATTTACATGATTCCCAGGTAAATAACTCCCACCATTTTGTCAACCCTAATGATCCAGACGTCCACACTCAGAATATTGAAAACATGTGGATGCGTGCTAAGAGGAAGGTGAAAAGTCAATTTGGAACATCACCTGATTTGTTTCCTTCCTACCTGGAAGAGTTCACTTTTTGTAATGCAGGAAATAAAAATGTAAGCAAGTTTGCTAGGTTCATTTTTTCATTATAGATTAATTAACCATGAAAGCACATCTACTTGCCCTAGCTTTAGCCCTAGTCCTCTTACCTCATGAAAAGATCATACTTACAGAGTTCCATTGTAATCAGTTCATGGTTTGGCAAAGACAGTGAAGAACTGTGCACAAAGATAAACTACAAAAAAAACCACCAACAAAAACCAATTTTATAAAATTATATGATACATTTTATGCTACCTTTGGTAAAAGGTCACCAACTCTGTATAATAAAAAAAAAAAGACTTACACAATATACAGTATAAAGTCAGTTATCCAAACTTCAGTTATCGGAACATATCAGTTAACCGAACACCACTTGAAACCACACCCACAACAATGCCAGCTGGTCAGAACCAAAAAAAAAAAAAAAAAAAAAAAAATAGTGCAGCAATTATCAAATTGGGACAAACATAACGAATAGCCACCCAAGGCCCACTGCAGCTGTTTTTCTCCAATCTCAGAGATTATAATTTGGTGAGTAATGGAAGAACTTAAGGAGTTTCTTATTTGCATTTTTTTAAGCTAATCTTCTAGAGACTTTGACCCATCTCTGCATTATATATGTCTGGCCATTTCTGGAATCACCTATTTGCTTATCATTAGCCAATCTCCAGATTGGAAGCACACCATCTGTATACCTGAAGAAGTCTGGTTTTCTACTGTATTCATTCAACCTGAGAAATAAACAGTCCACACTACTATTAGGAACCAAGAGAAGCTGTACAAGTGAAAGTATAAAATATTTCTTTGAAATAAAACTGGTAAGTAGGGATGGCATGTTGACAAAAAGTGCAGAAATAAGAATTCTGTGACAGTGCATTGTACAAATTTTCATACTTCACTAATTCCTCTGACCTTAGAATTCTACATGATAGTGTGACAGTCTGTGTTGTGAAATTCCTGTGAACTAAGAGTAACTATTGTACATGAGCTAGCTAGGAGCAAAATGAAGAGGTGGCAGTCTTCCGGCATCACACCTTACACATTACGTGAGAATGTGGAATTGGTGAAGTAGGGAATTTTGTAACATGCACTGTCACAGAATTCTTGTTTCTGCACTTTTTGTTGACATGTCATCCCTACTTACCAGTTTTATTTAAAAAATTTTTTTTTTACTTTCATTTGTTTCCTTTAGTTTTGTACACTGTCAGATTTTTATATTTTTTAATGTGGCTTTAATAATAGTGGTAGCAGTAGCAGTAGTACAAGCTGCTGTTGGTAGTGTAGAGCTTCAGAGAGAGAGAGACTCAATGTCAACAGTGTAAAACTCACTGCCAAATGCAGAAAGAAGTAAGAGTTAGCTAGCTATAACAATGCTATGTCTAGCTGTTACAAATTTAGCTAAAGAATTTGACTTACATTCAAGATTTGGAGGTGTAGTTAACGGTTTGGTGGTAGTAGTAGTAGAGAGACTCGCTGTTAGCTTATTTGAATGTACATCCCCTTTTAAAATTTCATTTAATGATATTCATCGCCTTGCACAAGAACTGGTTTTAAATTGTGTGTGTAGACTAATTGGTGGTCAAAATAGTGGCTTCAACTTAACACTGCAGCTATTAGTCTGGGATACACTTCGGTAGTTAGTTAGCATGGCGAAGAAAATGAAGAGATCGTGGACCTGGTCCAAAGAAATAGTAAGCTGTTAGTATAACTATTGGAGGAGATGAAGTCAGCCTCTCCGTGGCCTCCTCTACAAGTATCCGCTAACAACGGTGAAACTAATGACTTCACACCGCTCTCAGCAACCCCAATGTCTGAGGCAGCATGCATCCTTCTCAGGACGGGCGGACCCGTCCGCCGAAAGCCTCGCCATCATGCAGCTCAACATCAAAAGACTTACCACCACCAAGCTGGACATCCTGGAACAGCTTGCCACAAACAACAAGGCAACCATCGTGCTCCTGCAGGAGCTCACAAGAAGAATGACACCATCCTGAAGCTCCACGGATACATGGTAGCCGGCCAGACCAAGAGCAGGCACCACGGCCTAGCAACCTTCATCAGAGATGACGTACCCTGATTGAGTGGACCACCACAATAGTACAGGAGATGACTGTCATGAATGTCTACAAGCCACCACCGAGCAAACTACAACCAGGCTCGCTGCCAGACACCCCAGCTCCAGCTGTGTACGCCGGCGACTTCAACTGCTGGAACACTGACTGGGGCTACAAGACCACCAACCCATATGGTGCGTAACTGGCAGATTGGGCATCCATGGCAGATGCTGCGCTTCTGTTCAACCCGAAGGAGCCCTACTCATTCATCTCCGGGCGCTGGAACACCAAAACCAACCCAGACCTGGCCTTCGCCAAAGTCATCGGGCAAGAGCCACTCCCGGTACGGCGCGTCCTGGACAGGTTCCCCTACTCCCAACATCACCCATCACTGATCACAACACCATCGCTTGTCCAGTCGATGGAGGGGAAACCTGTCTGGAGGTGGAACTTTCGCAAGGTTAACTGGTCCGAATTCGCGAACAGCACCAACACCGCAGCCAAATCCCTGCCAGTGCCTTCTGCCTCCAACATCAACAATGCCTATGTGGCCTACTGCACGATGTTGACCAACACTGCCAAGAAACACGTCCCATGGAGAGTCCAAAAGAACTACGTTCCCTGCTGGGATGAAGAGTGCGAGGAACTCCTGCATGCCCACAACGAGGCCAAAACCAATGCCGAGTGGGCTAGAACTGCCACAGAACTAATGACATGGTTCAACACCAAAAGGAGAGAGAGGTGGACTGAGACTGTCAATTCAATCGACTTCACCCACTCCAGCTGACGAGCGTGGCAGACTATCAATAAGCTGACCAGCCAGACAACAATACCAAAACCGTGCCCCATCACTGCCGACTCTATTGCAGCGCAGCTGATCAGCAATGGGAGGTTCCTCAACGCCAACAAGGAGTTCACTAGGAAGACCATCGGTGAAGTGAATAACCTACGCATGGCGCACAGCATTGATGCCAACCTCTCGGGAGAGTTCACCAAGGACGAGATGAAATTGTCTATCAAACACCTGAAGCCAAACAAAGCAGCCGGGATTGATAACATCCACCCTAAGTTCATTTTGCACCAGAGTAGTAAGGCCACAGAGTGGCTTCAATCGTTCTGCTCCCACTGCTTTCTCACGTCCAAGCTCCCGAAGATATGGCAATGAGCCAAGGTTATCACTTGCCCCGATGTTGTTTAACATCTACTTCCATGACCTCCCAGACACGCTGTCCAAGAAATATGGATATGCTGATGACCTCGCGCCATCCTTCTGTCCAACAAGAACTGGTAGACCATTGAATCGGGGCTAACGGCTGATATAAACATCTTGTCAAGCTACCTGACAAACTGGCATCTGAAGCTCTCTGTGGCCAAGACCATGTCCTCCCCATTCCACCTAAACAACCGAGAGGCAAGCCACGAGCTCAACATCACGGTCAACAACAACAGACTCCAGTTTCAAGACGCCCCGACATACCTTGGGGTCAAGCTTGACCACATGCTGACATTCCGTCAACACCTGGAAAACTTATCTGCCAAGACATCGGCCCGCATTGCCCTAATACGTCGCCTATCTGGTACTACCTGGGGTGTCTTGATCAGGACTCTGCGCACCTCCACCCAGGCACTGGTCTTCTCCGCCACTGAGTACTGCTCCCCAGTCTGGTGTAGGAGCTCCCACACTAAGAAGCTCCCACACCAAGAAGCTGGACACGACGTTCTACACTGCTTTACGGAGTCTCTGGTTGCCTGCACGCCACTCCGGTCAGCCAACTCCCGATTCTTGCCAGCATGGCACCACCAATGCTGCGCTGTGAAGTAGCTGTCCTCGCTCTGTCCTGAAAAGCCACCAATGACAAAGACCACCTTCTCCACAAGACCACCACAGAGATCCTGCCACATGCCCGCCTGAAGTCACGATGCCCATTAGTGGAGCATGCCCACCAGCTCCTGCATTCAACACCCGATGACGTCTCCAAAAGACTCTAGCTCAAGCTCCACTGGACAGAGGAATGGCAGGCAGCTGATCAATCCAGGCTGCATAGATTTGTGGAGGAGCCAGAAGAGCAACCAGGCATAGACCTTCCGTGCTGGCAGTGGACAATGCTCAACCGTCTCAGGACAGGTGTCGGCCACTTCTCCGTGACCATGAAAGGATTGGGACTCAGGGACTTGGCTGCCTGCGACTGTGGTCACCCTGAACAGCAGTCAACCACATCACTGAGTCATTTATGAAACATCAACTACCCAAAGGCGAAGCCGATTTAGCTACCCTCGACGATGGAACGCTGGCATGGTTTTCCTCAACCGAGCTTGTGATATGACAATGGGTTGCTGATAGCAAATGAAAGAAGAAGTATAACTATTGCAAGATTTGCTGTAGCCAGCTAGGCTCTAGTCCTGGAAATGAAGAAAATAAATAATATGAAGAAAATAAATAATAAGAAGAAAGATGGTGAACATTTGATGATTTTGACGAGTTTGCACCCGTTACTTTAGCTATTGATTTGGAGGACAAACATTGAAGAAAGAAATTTTTTAGGATGTGACATTGAAGAATATAAGAGGTATGGCTGAATAATGGGAGAGGAATTACTTCTCGGAAAATGTGTTGTTAAAGCACAAGATGGATGGTGAAGTTGGAGATATGTGAGTGAGGCTAGTTGTACCTCCTGGAAGGTGTAAGGAAGTAGTGAGGTTGGCCCATAACTTATCAATGGTGGGGCACTTAGGGGAGAAGAAAATGCATGAAATAGTCAAGCGTCACTTCACTTGCCCTGGTATATGGAAAGGTATTAAGGCCTGGTGCTGGACATGCTCCGAATGTCAAGTAAGAAAAAGAACCCACCCTACAAAGCTCCATTGCAGGAGATGCTCATACTCAATGTTTCATTTAAGGAGCTAGCATTTAATCTAGCTGGACCTTTCCCAGTTCAACCATGGCTGGGGGAGGATCATCTAACACACATTCAAGCTGTACTTGAGACCCTGAGAATTAATGGGTTGACTGCAAAATCACAAAAAAAATGTGTGTAGTGAACTAGACAGTTGAAATATCTTTGTCATGTGGTGGGTGATGGGAAAATGCTGTACCAGAAGCAAGAATAACAGCAATCAGGAACTTCAAAAGAGTGTCAACAAAAAAAGGTCATTCAGTGGAGGTCATTCCTGGGAAAGACATCATGCTACTGAAGATGTATTCTCCATTATGCTAATAACTCATGGTATCAGACAAAAGCTACAAAACTTGAGGAACTTTCTTAGCTGAACTGGGGCAAGGACATGGAAGACAATTCTGTTTATTTATGTAACTCATTGTGTTGGTATTGTGTTTTAACCATCCCTTGTGTAGTGATTATTTCACATTACAACAGATGCCTCTGGCAGAGGTACTATGGAGTGTTAAATGTGTGTGGGGATGGATCAAAAGTATTTGTTGCCTTCTACTCCCATCAACTGATAGAAGGGGAGCTGAACTATGCAGGACTGTGCTGGAATGTGTGGCAGTGAAGTATAGCGTCCATCACTATGAAGTGTATCTAAAACAAAAGAGTCCTGATGGATACTGCAATAAGCTGCAGGAGACACAGTTTTTAGTGGCCCGCTTTTATAGCTCTCATATCATTGCCCTCTTCAAGCTTCTCCATTGCTGGATCCACCTTTGAGAATTTGATGAATTATTTAACCCAAAGCTTGGAGAACATTACCAGGGCTTGGTCCACAAGCAAGGTGGGCCTTCAGAGTAGAACCTACAGGATGTTGCCTCTCCTGGACTAACTACACATAAAGATGATTAGCATACATTGGACATAGATAATGGCATTAAATTAAATGGTTGCCTAACAATAACTAATCTATAGGTCCAGCCCACATTCAAATGTTATTACAATTTAAGGAGCTGTTAATCAGGAAATCTTATCTGAATGGTTCTCTGTTCTCTGAGGCTGGTCCTTACACACATGCCAAGACATGGTGAAGGACCAGCCAAGCCCTTCAGCCAAAGACTATGCTCAAGTAAGCATGTTTGTTAATTAATGTGAGTGAGATTTTGAGTGGAATTACCTTATAGGGCTTTCCCCAATCTGTGCTTAAATAACATTGCATTCAGGTTACAAAGTATATATATATATATATATATATATATATATAAAGTTTACATGTATACACATATACACACATATATAGATACATACGCATATATATATCACGGGAGGAGACAGCACATTATAAGTGAGGGGGGTGGGGGTAATATTTGTGTGTATGGTCAACCTGTTAATTCTGGGGTGAATGATATTTATATAGGCATAAAAATGTAGGAGTCACAAAAGTTGGAATAAAATTTGTAATAGTGGCCAAAATAAGCCTCTTTCATCATTATTCATACAGTTTTCTCCACTAAAACTAATTATAAAGTGTTTATTAAATCACTGTAATTATGTAAAACTGGCAATTATCAAGTCTCATATTTGTCATTGGTAGAGCACATAAAATAAAAGTTAGGATATAAAAAGTGTAAAAAATAATCTATCTGATATTGCAGATGTAACTGATTGTGGAATACAGACAAATGAGCTATATAGTGTAGGGTCAGTTGATTTATATAAAAAAAAAGTATCCTTGTTCATTGCTTACAGATAGCTTGTATAGAATTAATTGTATTAGTTTTAAGGTTACTGATTAATTTAATGAAGTTAGTAATGTTTTGTTTAAACAGAACTTCAATAACCTTAAGTGTCTTCTTAGTAATGACCATTGCTTTATCTTAAAGGGTTGTTCTTTTGTTTTTTAATCAAAAGGACTGATGGAATTTGGTTACCATTACATTAATCTTTGAGTTCACAATGGAGATTGGCATAAGTAAGATTTTGCTTGAAGGGTGAGCAGGCAGGCTGGCCGACCAACAATTCGTGTGCATGCGTGTATCTAGCCATCACAGATAAACTCTTCAACCAAAAAGACCAAAATTTTGCATGTGGTCTCTAAGTAACCGGGTGAGCACTAATAACTGTATGTGTGTGTGGTAATGGGTGTTATTTTTGTTTTATAGCCACACCCACTGGAAGTTGTTTTGGCTACCAAAGCTGATTAAAGGACAAATCAGGCCGAAATTTGACGTGTGGTCTACTAGTACCTGGTAAACATTATTAACCACATTGGGTGTGGTTTGGCCATAGCCACACCTACAGGAAAGTTTCTTTTTTTCTATCAAAAGCTAATCATATGACTAACCAGGCTTAAATTTGGCATGTGGTTTCCAAGGAACCGGGTGAGCGTTATTAACCATGTGTAGGTGTGGGGATGGGTGTAGTTTGGTCATGACTACACCTATAGGAAGTTATTTTGGCTGACAAAAACAAATTTATATATAAATCATCATTGTGCTGAAATTTGACATATGGACTCCAAGTTTCTGGGTGAGTATTACAAACTGCATTGGGTGTCCTTTGGCAATAGCAACACCCACAGGCTTTTTTTCTATAAAAAGTTAATTAAAGAACCAAATACGCTGAAATTCAGACGTAATTTCCAAGGAACTGGGAGAGTGTTATTAAGTATGTATGGGTGTGGCAATGGATGTAGTTTTATCTTAGCCACACCCACAGGATGTGTTTCGGCTGCAAATGCTAATTTATGTATAGATCAAGCTGAAATTTGACGTGTGGTCTCCAAATAACTGTGTAAGCATTATTGACCACATTGGGTGTGGTTTATCTATAGCCACACCCACAGGAAGTTTTTTGTTGTTTTTTTTATCAAAAGCTAATCAAAGGAACTACTAGGCTGAAAGTAAAGAAAATATTATGAAGACAACTATTTTACATGTGTAGAACAATTACAATATATAATTATCGAATGGAATAATTACTGTTTTATTGAATAATAAATATGGAAATATTACTGTATAATAATTACTGTGTTGGATCCACTAAATAGCAGTAGAGGAGCTTTTAACAAACTTCAGGGAGCCTGTTGTGAGCTAGAACCCAGTTCAATATATTCATCTGAACAATGAAGTTTCTGAAAGTTCAGCATAAACTTTTATATAATTTTTTTTCAAAATTCACTGAAAGAAACTATTGTGTAAGCTGTTCTCTCTCTGCTTTGTAGTGATTTCTGAAATTTCTCTTTTTAGAAAATGCTAAGTTTTTATGACCTCATCCCATTGGTTATTTCCAACCCTTCCATTTGTTTATTGCTTATTTTGGGAGCCTCATCCTTTCTGTTATTTCTATACTTTCTGCTTGATTTCTCATTTTGGGAGATGGTGGGGGAACACATGCCTGGGTATATTTTGTGAAGTTATCTGTCTGGTTAGTAGTGGAGGTAGGAATTGTAACAGCTGTAGAATATGTCACCTGCTTTTTTGATTTCTGGGATTTGATTTTTCATTCCATTTAGGAAATATTGATTTAGCATATGGTTTTATTTCAGTCCCGAATTTAGACTAAATCATTCATTAGATAAGTAGCAGACATTTGCCCTTTTTCATCGAAAAAATTTTTTCATCAAAATGACCCAAGTACGATTTAATAGAACTAGTGAAAAACTCGCCCTACGGGTAGTTATAAAAATGTCTGCTTTGAAGACATATGTTGTAGAATTTTAAAACAAAAGTAAATATGTGATTAGATCAAAGTGTTACTTTTAAGTATCATTTACGCACCAAGAGGAAGAGGTGTGACCAGATGGGACCCAACTTATGTTATTCACATAGTCAATTTGTGTCTGTATGCCAAAGTTTTAGCTGGCAAAAGTATCATTTTTAGTTGTTTGTTGTTGTTTTTAAATACAGAAAAGGGTGTGACCATATAGACATGCTAATATTGTTCCCCTGGTGACACTGATTCTAAATGTATATGGGTTCGAGGGTCTAACTTCAACCGTTCAACGTGAATCATGGACACACAGACAGACAGACTGACAAACAGACTTCGAACCTCATAGTATACATTGACTCGACCTTATTGTGGTGATTGTAGTAATAATTAAACATGATTTGTTACAAACAACATTGTCTTGTTCTTCTTTTCTCTCTCCTTTATTTTAAGTGGAAAAGCAAAGGCATTAGTTTGATTCACAATTGTGCATTTTTTTCCCCTCATTTTTCCCATCATTTCTTTTTTTCCCTTTCCAATATTACCCCTTCTCCCCCCTCCCTTATCTAATACCAAATATCTATTTACCTATAAATAGGAGCTCTGTGTGTGTGTGTGCATGAGCTTACGTGCCTGCATCTGTCAGTCTGTCTGTCTGTCTGCCTGCCTGCCTGCATGTGTGTAATTAGCTTTGGCAGTTAAAACAAATTCTTTAGTGTGTGGCTAATAACAAATAACACGTGTTGCAACACTTACAAGTGGTTAATATTACTAACCCTGTTACTTGGACTCTATATGCCAAATTTCATCCTAATTGGTCCATAAATGAGTTTTCGGAGGGCATAATGACGTCTTATTTGTGTGACAATAGCTAGACCACATTCATCGACACATACACATGATTAGTAGTTCTTACCAAGTTTTTTGATAACATAATTCAAAATTTCAGTCTGGTTAGTCATTTGATTTGCTTTTAATAGCCAATAAACCTTCTAGTGAGTGTAGCTCTGGCCAAACCACACACATATGTGGTTAATAATGTTTCCCTTGATACTTGAAGACCACTCATCAAATTTTAGTATAATTAATTTCTGATTAACAATTTTCAGGCTAAATAACTTTATGCAGGTATAAATATGGCAAACTACACCCATTTCCACGTCCACATGTGTTTAATATTGCTCACCCGGCTTCTTGGAGAGTACATGCCAAATTTTGGCATTTCTAGTCCAAATATTTGGCTGAGATGCCTACCCACATGCACGCACACATGCATACATGCACTCACGCACATATACATACATACATACATACATACATACATACATACATACATACATACATACATACATACCTACATACATACATACATACATACATACATACATACATACATACATACATACATACATACATACATACATACATACATACACACACACACACATACATACATACATACATACATACATACATACATACATACATACATACATACATACATACATACATACATACATACATACATACATACATACATACATACATACTTATGAACGAAAATATATTAAAGAATGTTGGTGAATTTAATTACTTAGATCCAAGCATTATTCAGAAATCCTTTTTTTGGCACTTTTTTACTTGTTTTTTTTTGTAATAGAGAAAAATGTGTTCTACTGCACAAAAATAAAGGTGACTAGTCTCTTTCCAAACAAGGTATTAAACTTATCCAATCATTGTAATAAACCACCTGCTTTCAAATATATTCATCATTTAGTTGAATAGATTCTTCTAAAGGCTATAAAGATTATCTTCCATGGCAACAATTCTTGAAATCCATCTAGTGGGACATATGACTCCAGTTTAATTACACCTTTACCAACCATTTGCCACTTGATAGAAAAAGATGCGACATTTTGGAAGAAAATAAATTAGCTTACTTACTGTTTTTAATTATTTCAAGAGCATCATAAATGCATGGAAGTTGTTTTTCAATATTTTAAAGCGAAGATTAAGTGAATGTGCACAAGAATGTACAGCTACTATAACAGAATTATCTTTTCAAAATTTTTGTTGCCACACACATCTTCTCTTGTCATATTCGCAGCCTCATCATAAGTCTTCACTTGACATAATGATGCTTTGAGGTTGCTTTTGTGCAAACCAACAGAACCCATATGAAACCCATATTTGAATTCACCCAATGGATGGACAAATTTAACTGCTCCTGTTGATTGCTGTTGATTACATACAATGCTTCATTAGCAATGAGTGAAATCCAAGAAGGTGTCATTGCTGCCTTCAATGAGTGACATGTTACAACTGCAAAGTTACCAAAACTTGTTTTGCTACTGCAAGCTGTATAGCTATAAGTTTATTATTAGTACAATTCTCATGTATGAATGAAAGAATATTTGTGCACCTGTAACTAAAAGTGTACACTACTTTCTATATTAACTTGGGATTTTCCTAATAATTTATCTTGTATACCAATTATACATGTGATTTACAGTATTGGTGCTAATGTAAAGCATTTGAAAGGAAAAAAAAAGTTGCTCTGAGTTAGAGGGCCCAGCTTCCTCCAGTGATAAATTTGGGGAAGCTGAAGCCCCCCCCCCCCTGTTTTCTCCTCCTTTTCACTTTGTCAGCCCTTGTTCCTTGTGGTATTATAGGCAGTGTTTGCCTGAAATTCCCCCCCCCCCCTTCTCCCCATAGTACCATGGTTACTCCATCTATGGATATGTTGTTATTAGGTAGGTCCTGCACACTTCGGTGCAGGGCCTTGAAGGCCTTCTTGTGAGACATGGTTGCCTCATCCCAAATGGTGACTTTTATCATGGTCATTAGATCTGCCTTGGCAGTGTGTCTACCTATATTGCAGGTTGTTATTTATTTTTTTTGTTGAGATTCAGAGGCAACTTAAAAACTGTGTGGGCTGATTTTTATTTTCAAGTAGGTAGGTGCTTTCGCTGTATAACCTTAGTAGAATTAAAAGTTTGTGGATCACTCAAGTGACATGTTGCTAACATCATGGCAAAAAGATATCTTAATTGTATGGGCATGAAGTATCAGCAGCTTCATCTATAGTTTTTTGCCAGTAGTTGTCATCCTCTAGTGGGTCATGGAGCCGGTAGGCCTTACGATAAGTTGGGTACACATCTCTATTGATTTTTTTCAAGTCATCAAAGCATGTTGGCCCTTTGATGGTGTGCAGAAGTAATGTGTACGAACACACACACACACACACACACTTAGAACTTAGAACTTAGAAGCCGCCCATGGTACGAAGTACCATGATGGCAGTGTCCTGGATGAATCCAGGACCAATGGCAATAAACTTAGCTTATGATGGCATCACACAGAAATGTTGGTGTCTGGTCAGATCTCCTTGTCTTCGAAATTTCCTTCCACAGGCACAACTAAGTGTTCTTAATTCAGATTGCTTGTTAGCTGAACAGGTGTTCCATCGCCTGGATGTTGAAATTTTCTCTACACCATCTAAACACAGATGAAACCACCCCTTCCTGTCCTGGCACAACTCATACCATCTATCATACACACCAATTGCCTGCAAATCCACTTTCAGAACATCCCTCCACCTCTTCTTTGCCCCGTGGCATGGTCTCTTCATGTTAAGCTCCCCAAACAACAATCTATTTGGAAGTCTTTCTTCATCCATGCGACCCACATGACCCAGCCATCTTAAACGCTGCTCCAGAATGATATCAGAGATGGAGTGCTGCAAGCCAAACCTATGTGATAGGCTATGAGATGTTAATCTTTCATTCCATTGTTGGTACCTCGTCACACCCAGGATTGTCCGAATACAACAGTTATGAAAAGAATTCAAACGTCTTGTATGCACAGCCTTCATTGTCCAAGTTTCAGCTCCATACAGTAATACAGCTAGAACAACTGCCCTATACACTGCTCTCTTTGTGGCCAATGAGAGGTCTTTGTTACACACACACACACACACACACACACACACACACACACACACACACACACACACACACACACACACACACACACACACACACACACACACACACACACACACACACACACACACACACACACACACACACACACACACACACACACACACACACACACACACACACACACACACACACACACACACACACACACACACACACAAGAGAAACCCGCCTTATATGCAATTTTTTAGCCCACTTTTGGTCACAAAATTGTCTACTTTGTGAAGTATTAATTTGTTTAGATATAATTTATATTTAATTAGATTTAAAACATTTTTCAATTCATTTTATTTATTTTGTTGATTAGTTTATATAACAGAGAAATATTTTATAGGGATTTGTTAACTATTAATATAATTTAATGAGTGTAATAGTGTAAATTATGGAGTTTCGTTGTATTGTTATGGATTGGGGATCCATATATCATAGATTTAGAGTAATATTGTCTGGAAAGTGGAGTTGTATTTATGGAAATTACTTTTGAAATGCTTAGCTGTTGCCCTGTTTTATTAAAGTAGCCTCATCAGGACCTCTGAGGTCCCATTAGTGAGTGCTGGCTTGACTTTTCCACTGGAGCAGCAGAGTCATGGTGGCTCTTTTTCCTATTTTTGTGCCCTGCACTGCTGACACACTCTCTGCTATTGGTCCAATGGTAACTTAGTGTTCTCTTGAATAATTTTTTGACATGTCTTATTGGAAAGTTACTTTTAGCCAGTTAATTCTGTTGCTGCTGTTTCCATGGTAGTTTATTTGGTTGCTGTTGTTTTCTGAAGTCCACTTTTTGTGGTCATGTTTATTACTTCTATTGCTGCTGTTTCCTGAAGTTTACCTCTATGATCATGAATTTCTGTGGCTGTTGATCCTATTTCACCTGCCTTTCGATGCTATTTGATTAATTTCGGGTGTTTATGTTGTTGTTGGATTTTTTTTTTGTAATGGGCATGTCTATCTGAAGGGGAAGTGAGATGGTTCCACATAAAGTCAGTTAGTAAATAGTTATAGTATCACAAATATGTTCTATTGCCCTTGGATGTACCCTAATTATTACTTTGTAATCTGTCAGCTCAATATTCTCCAGAACATAGTTAAATATGCTTACATAAGCATGATTATGATGGAGCATTTCTTGAACTTCAGTGAGGATGTTTATTTGCAGGTCTCAATCAACATGCCTGTTGCATTGCTTGGCCTCCTCATCTGTGTCTCACATGAAGTATACTTGTACGAACTCTGGTTCCACCTCTGGAAGTGGAAATAGTCCTCCAATTTTGTGACAGCACTGGCCCTGAATCTTGAATGTGGTGTAAAATCCTTGGTAGGTCAGTTTGTGCTCTGTTCAATGGGAGATCATCTGGAATGAAGAGTGTACCTATTGAATTTACTTCTAAAATGCTTGGCAGTTGCAATGTTTTCTTTAGGTAGCTGCTTCAGGATCAGTTGGGGGCTCCTCAATGAGTGGTGGACTGATTTTTTCATTAGAGAAGCAGGGTTCTATGCCTCTTTTTCCCATTTCTGTGTGCATTGTAGTGTTCACACACATCCCTTATTCTTCCAATGGTCACCTCGTCATTGCTTGCATAATTTATGGCAGTATCATATTTGAAACCTGCCTTCAGCCAGGTGAGGTTTGTTGTTTCTGTTGATGCTATTTCCATATTAGTGTTTCTAAGGCTTTGCTTTTAGAGGTTCATCTTTGTGTTTATGCCTTTCTGTGGTCATGTTAGGTGCCTTTGTTGTTGTATCCTGAAGTTCATTTCCCTGCTAATCATTCACTTTTGTTATGAATATTGCTTTATTTGATGATGTTTGAAGTTGTTCACCTATCTGGTAGTGTGATTTTATGATTCTATTGAGCCAATTTTTCTTGCATTTTGAACTTATTTGGCCTTGAATGTCTGGTCTTATTTTAGGCATGTCTCTTTGTAACATATGTTACATTGTTAAGCATTGAATCTATGTGTGAGTAATTGTAGCTTTATGACAAACCTTCTATTGGCCTTGATTGTCCTTTGAAGCTGTCATTTGGATTAAATGAGTTCATCTGTTCAATTAACAGAGGTGTGGTTAATTTGGTTGTTTGTATGTTTTATTGTTTAATAGAATATTTAATTATTGAAGTGTATGATCAGATTTTTGTGGTTAGTCAGAAGTGATTTGGTAAGTCAAGTTTACCAGATATTTGTGCATATATTGAGTTGGACTGGTTGGTAATGCTATTTTATACAAACTTTTTTTTAATTGTATGGGTGCTTGTACTTTGGTGGCTTTTTATTTTAATTCATAGTAAGTTGTGCATGACAGGCATGGTTGTAAGTGCTGCACCAGTTTGAAATAACTGTTGCAGATTGTTAATTAAAGCCCTGTCCACACTGCATAATAGAACAGGTTTCACCTGTGTCTGGAACATCTTCCACACATCCACACTACACCAGGTTTCATCCCACCCGGTTTCATCTCACTTCATTTTACCGGTTCCACTCAGTTTTACCCAGTTCCACCTGAAACCTTCTGAAGGGTAGGTTTTCAAGCGTCTCAGATTTATTGAATATACCTGTGGCTTTATTGCTTATATTAGCTATTAGGGGTTTAGCTACTAACAGCTCTCTCCCCGATCTCTATCCTTGCTTTGTGCGATGATATTTCGGAGAGAAAAAGACAGAACAACGGAGCACACCAGAAAATGGAAACTACACTTCTATACGTGGTAGAGGAAAGCCAATTAATATACCCAGCCAATTAGTCAGCCAATGCAGGTGATGTGGAGTGGGTTCAGCCCTATGCTAGTGTGGATGCAAGAAAACGTTTGGAACCAGATGTTGCTGGAGAGAGGTACAAATCCATTTATAGTGTGAGCAGGGCTTAAGTGTAGCTGTTTGTTTATAATTTTGTAAAATAAAAGACAATTTTTTTCAGTAATTGAAATAAAAATCGACATCCAGGGTTTGTTGTTTTCTTTTGTGTAGTTGCAATTATTTTATGTGTGTGTGTGCATGGTGGCAATGGTATAGTCTACATGATGTGGTTGCCTGTGTAAGATTAATTTTATAACAACTGCAGCTTGATAATTTTTGTGTTGCTGTTTGTTAATAACTAAGGGGTGGAAATGAAATATGAATAGTTTTCCTACATATTTGATTAATATATATGAATACAATTTACATTTGGATTTACTTATGGAATTAATTCCTATGAGGGTGATTCCTTAGGAACCGGTTCCGAATTTGACAATTAAATCCTATTGAATATGTTACACCAGATGGATTGGGGGGTTGTTGTTTTTTGTTTTTGATTTTTTAATATTGTTATGGTTCAGTATATGTTGGTTATATGGTGTACAACTTACTTTATTCTGTGTTGAGATTACTTTTAGTGGACATAATATATTTTACAGGTTTGAATAAGAATCCATTGTTTAACCTCTTTAGGGTTTCTTCCAGGAGGTACAACAAACCACACCCACATTTCTCTCACTTCACCATACATCCTGTGCTTAAGCAACCCATTTTTCCAAAAGTAATTACTCTCCCCTTCATCAGCCATTCCCGTTATATTCCTCAATGTTACATTCTCCTAAATTTTTCTTTCCTCAATCTTTGTCCATCTTCACCTTCTATATAATGGGGAAGGGAACCTCTACGCCCTTTTTTCCCTTTTTTCCCTTTAAAGACTTGTAATGGAATTTGCCCCCTTCCACGAAGTGATTACTGGGCACAATTCCACCTGACACCTGGGTCTTCTTTCCACCCAAGCCAAACTCAGTTTCTCACTCGTGAGCAAACTGGCTTCCCTCAACAACTGAGATGTAATATATAATTCGATAACTTTAGAAACAGTACAGATATATAGATATCTGGATAATAACACCATTGGCTAAATAACTATATAAGGTCACTCCAACTGAATAAAAATACACAATAATCACTTGACTAAATACACAATCCTCGACTGACTAAATACACAATCCTCGACTGACTAAAAATGCAATGTTCCATCCTTTTATAATTTACGAACAATCTCCCCTATGATGTCACCATGTTTTCTTGTTAATTATCTGTAGGTCGGTTTGCTATTTTGATATCTTGTTTTTTTTCCGACAAGACTGTACATCCTCTTCAATCACAGGCTCCCTTCCTGGAATGCTCATTGTATTTTCAGGGATAATAATGGGATTTGCTCTCTCACTACTCTCTATCTCATCTATTTCTTTTTTGTTCTACCTTTTCCTTCTTTTTTTTTCCATTTCCCTTGTCATCATCATGTTTACTATTTCCTCTTCCACTACCATATCTTCCCATTCCACAAACTTATCTTCCACTTCCACATCTTTCTATTCTACAAACTTACCTTTCTCCCCACTTTCCTATATCTACTTTCCCACTCCCTCTTGTTTTGGGACATTTATGGGTACTGAGATTTTTATATATGTGTATCATATTTAGGACTAACAAGGCATCTAAGGCTGGGCCTCCTCTTCCTACCAAAACTTCCCTTTTTGACTGATTATCCTCTAGGACAGCAGCTGGGATGCTAAATTCTCCCACATGTATCGAAACACATGCCATTAGGGTGCTCTCAGTTCTCCCCTGAACTCTCCGACCTTTGCAGTCTTCCCCTGATATTCATGTTTGGCTACTAACTTTGAAAGAACAGCAGATCTGTCTGCACCTGTGTTTAACAACATCTGGGTATCAATCTCGCCACCATTACTATTTTAAGGGGGTGTCACACATGATGTTCCTATCCTGGTTATATGAGTAGCTTTGTCAACGTTGCTTGAGGAACAATTATTTGTCTTGTCAACTTCTTTCCACGAGTATAGCAAGTAGGACCTAACTTGAATCATTAGGGTTTCTCTTCCTTCTGCTTTCTCTGTATTTCTCACCTATGCCCACCTATATGAGACTCACTACCTCCTCCAGCATTTTTTACTCCTGTGTTGGGCATTTCCTTGCATCCTTCGATCACACTTATGGCTGTCACTCTGCCCCAGTCTTGTCCACAACCTTGGTGTCTATTAATTGAATGCCTCCTCTACAAATCAGATATTATGGGAGTCTCGACTTCCACATGATTCATAGCTTCAACTGGACTCAAGAAAAAGAGTTTAGATAGACTGAACATCTAACATACATGTTTGACATTGATAAAACCAGAGGTTATCCACTCCATGTAAAAATCAATTTTCCTGCTCTCTCTTGCCTTGAGTCTCCATATTTCACATAAAGATTCTAGAGCATTCATGAAGGCCTCTCTGAGCATGTTCCAATCTCTCTTTGCCTTTTCTGGTACATCATATCTGCAGCTGTTGTCTCTCCCCTTCATTCCTTGAGGTTTGCTTAGCTCTGTGTGGGAGAGAGAACAATACAGCAGCTGCACTTATGGAATGTAGTCATTCAAAAAAAGTAAAGAAAAGTTGTTGGCCAATACTTTCTAATATTGTTCGATTTCACTGTCAGTTTAATGAGATAGTTCATAACTCTAAAATTCTTAATGTGATGTTTACTGTAATGCCGAATTCATTGAGGATGAAGTTCTACTGTCAACCAGGCCACACCTAAACCTGTAGGTTTGTCCAGGTGTTATTCTTTATTGTTCTTTTTTTTTTTTTTTTTTTTTTTGTTGCCCCATGGACAGCATGTGGCTTTATTATTTATAGGATAAATATTGCATTCTCAGCTACAGTTCCTTCTTTGTTTGACTACCGGTATCTCATTTAGCAATATATATAATATATACTGTCAGCACAGCTACAATAGTAGTATTGGTTGGTCAACTAGTGCCTTCATTATTGCAAGAGATGCTGAAATGGGCCTCTGGTACAAATAGAAGATTAAGAAGGAAAGATGGGGGGAGGTGTAGGGAGCTGTGTAGCCTGCTTAGTGGCAGCACTGTGCACCTCTACTTCAGGTTTAATACAAAGACAACAGATATTAACCACAGAAGAGGAAAATTAAAGGGTAAGTAGCACCTTAGCATTATTTAAAGAGGGATATATTCCTTATGAACAACATTCAACTCTAGATTGAGAATCGAAAAGGAGATAGGAATTTATTTCAAAATGAATAAAAACAAAAAAAAAAATTTTTGGTTTTTGTTTCCAGGTTTTCTTAAGTGGACATATATATATATATATATATATATATATATATATATATATATATATATATATATATATATATATATATATATGAGTTGGTAGCAATGAATTACAGTTATTCCTTCTGAATAAATAGTTTACAAAATACTAAAGATAACTGGAATAAATGACATTGGCTTCATAGATAAAATCATCAAGAAGGCAAATGTTCTTGCTTTTCTTGACACAAAATTTAGACTGGATTCTATAACTTAGCTTCATTTATTCCAAATATATATTTTGAATAACATTCAATGTCTATGGCAAAGAAATTACATACCAAGCTTCACCATAAGGTGTTGTGTTGTATGTGGAAGCCTCCCACACTTGTAGGGCAAGACTACTGCAGGAGTTCTATTTACCCTGAGTTGTTAAGAAGTAAGAGTCGAAAACAAGGTTCCTATTACCTTTGCTAGTGTGTGTGTGTGTGTGTGTGTGTGTGTGTGCGTGTGCGTGCGTGCGTGTGTGTGCGTGCGTGTATGTGTCGTGTGTGTGTGTTGATGATCCTCGACAAGTTTTTTTTTTTAATTTATGAATCCACCCCTGGCACTAATTTTCCAATCGTACTACATTTGTTTGGATTAGCCCAGTGGTTTTCAGATTAGAACTAACACACAGATGAAATACCAACTCTATATACAGATGCACTGTATTCTATTCGCTACAATGGTCAAATTTATATCAAGTTTCTTTCTCTTTTTCCATGTACCATCCCTTACAAAATCCTGTGTACAGGCCTGATAGTAAACATCTGGAATGCACTTTGTAACTGTAGATGTAATCACTTCTCCACTACCCACTAACATTGAAGTATGACAAGGGTATTGAATTCATTCATAATTGAGTATCATTTACTATGATGAACTTATTACACATCCATATATGTTCGGTCACTTCCACAATGTGAAGAATGTTTAAAATGTTGTGAGAACAGAAGCCACCTTGAAGGTCTTCCAAACTCATCAGTTGTCAAGTAGAAAGAATTGAACCTCTGAATTGTAATTCAATGAAAAAAGAAAATGCTGATAAAATGACTTTTTTCATTTCTTTTCTCAAGCAGGACATTTATATATTTTTTGACTTGATTGTGTGCATTTAGTTTTGTAAGTTATGAAAACATAGAGGAATCAATTATATAACACTGGATCAATACTGAGTAACACAGTCACAAATATTTCCATAATTACATTCATGAAAATACGACTCTCATCACCACCATGCTCAGCTCTTAGGTCTTTATATGCTATACTAATCCTTTAAGAGCCATTCAAAAGCTATGCAAATGAACTTTTTTCACTCATACTATAGCCTTATCTAAAAAGGTTTCTACCACTCATTCTACATGGTAAAATTAGTTGGATATAATGAAGTGACCACATGTATTATAACAGTGAGAGTTTTCTCATACTCAAAAATACATGGCTGCATATATATGCATGCACAAATACATGCATGCACGTATGCACCCACCACAGCACACCACACGCACGCACGCACACACGCACGCACGCACACACACACACACACACGCACGCACACACGCACACTTAGAAGCTGCCCATGGTACGAAGTACCATGATGGCAGTGTCCTGGATGAATCCAGGACCAATGGCAATAAACTTAGCTTATGATGGCATCACACAGAAATGTTGGTGTCTGGTCAGATCTCCTTGTCTTCGAAATTTTCTTCCACAGGCACAACTAAGTGTTCTTAATTCAGATTGCTTGTTAGCTGAACAGGTGTTCCATCGCCTGGATGTTGAAATTTTCTCTACACCATCTAAACACAGATGAAACCACCCCTTCCTGTCCTGGCACAACTCATACCATCTATCATACACACCAATTGCCTGCAAATTCACTTTCAGAAAATTCCTCCACCTCTTCTTTGCCCCGTGGCATGGTCTCTTCATGTTAAGCTCCCCAAACAACAATCTATTTGGAAGCCTTTCTTCATCCATGCGACCCACATGACCCAGCCATCTTAAACGCTGCTCCAGAATGATATCAGAGATGGAGTGCTGCAAGCCAAACCTATGTGATAGGCTTTGAGATGTTAATCTTTCATTCCATTGTTGGTACCTCATCACACCCAGGATTGTCCGAATACAACGGTTATGAAAAGAATTCAAATGTCTTGTATGCACAGCCTTCATTGTCCAAGTTTCAGCTCCATACAGTAATACAGCTAGAACAACTGCCCTATACACTGCTCTCTTTGTGGCCAATGAGAGGTCTTTGTTCTTAAATACTGGCACCCTCAAACATCCAAATGCTCTAGCTGCTCTAGCTGCTCTAGCAATTCTTCTAGTCACCTCACTAGTGATCTCCCCATCTCTTGAGATGTTAGCACCCAAGTATGTAAAGTCCTGGACTACATCCACAGAGCCACCCTCCACTGGCACTGGTCTGACATCACTCTCATTCAATCCCTCACCAACAACCATCCCTTTTGTCTTCTCAGTACTCACAGTCAGCCCACATTCACTTGCCACTTTCACAAACTCTGCTGCTACTGACTCAAAACTATCCCGAGAGGTTGCATACAATGCCACATCATCAGCAAACTGGGACTCAGTTACTCTCATCTCACTCAATCTAGACTTAGCTGTGTGGTCCCCAACCAACTTCCTACCATGCTTATATAACACACTCACTCCTGCACCACTACTCCTATTGTGCCAATCAGCCACCATAGCACTAAAGTAGATATTAAATAATGTGGGTGCCAGGGTACATCCCTGCCGTAAGCCATTCCGGACCTCAAACCTATCAGTTACAGTCAAACCCACTCTAACCTCAGCATGCATCCCCTCATGGAAAGACTTCACAACATTCAACATTTTTTCTGGCACACCATACTTCTCTAGGACCTTCCATAGGGCTTGCCTGGGCACTGAATCATAAGCCTTCCTCAAGTCTACAAACAACACATACAATGATTCACCATGTTCCCTCGCTTTCTCCACAAGCTGTCTAGCAACAAAAATCATATCTGCACAACCACGTCCTTTCCTGAACCCACTCTGTGACTCTGGCAGAATTTTTTCAGCAATCACTTGCAATCTTCCCTGTACAATTCTGCCTAGTACCTTCCCTACCACATCCAACAAACTTATTCCATGCCAATGGTCACACTGCTTCAGGTCACCTTTCTTTGGGATTGAAACAACTACTGCGTCCTGCCAGTCTCTCACCACTTTACCTTCTTCCCACACCTTCTGCATCACCTCCAGCATTCTATCCCACAGATCTACACCACCATGGAGGATTAGTTCAGGAAGGACACCAGACTTTCCTCCTGCCTTTCTCATCTTCAATTTGGTTAGAGCCTGCATCAATTCCTCTTCAGTTGGTGGCATATCCAAATCCAAGTGTGGTGGGAGTAGTGGCAGAGTGTCAATCACTTCATCATTGAATGCGCAGGGTATGTTAAGTATCTTTACAAAATGCTGATGCCATCTGGCTCTTACCTCCTCGTGACCCTGAGTCAAACTTCCATTTTCTTTCATGACAGCAGTGGGTCTTGTTGGTCTTCTTCCAGCATGAGCCAGCTGCAACTTCCTGATACTCTTCCACCTTGTGCAACCATCCTTTTTTGCAGCTTCCCCCTCCTTGGCAACCCTGCATATCCATTCTTCCTTAGCATTGTCCACTGCAACCTTTACCTTTCTCTGATATCTCCTAAACTCCTTCCGGTTGGCTGAAGTATTGCACTGTATCATCCTCAGGTGAGCATCATCCTTGGCTTTGATCAGAGGTGACAACAACTCCTCACTATCCTCAAACCAGTCTGGTTGCTTCCTCTTCCCTCTACTAACTACTTCCTCTGCAGCTGACACAATACAAGACTTCAGAGCATCCCAATTGCACTCGATGGAATCTCCAGCTCTGAGTGGTCTAGCCAGCAAATGTTGCTCCAACACTTCACTGTATTCATCCCTCTTGGCAGGGGTTTTTAGTTTATGGATGGCAAAAGGCAAAGAAATCTTCTCTTTTCTTTTGGCAGAACGAGGAACAGTAACCTTTAGCTTAGCTCTTACAAGCTTATGGTCAGTCCAGCAGTTTGCTCCCCTCATCACCTGCACATCTCTGCAAACAACTCTCTGTTCAGCCCTCATCATGAGAAAGTCTATCATGTGTCATTTCTTTGTTGCTGGGTGCGTCCAAGTTCCTTGATAGATTTCTTCTTTTGGAACCAGGTATTCATGATTGAGAACTGATTTAATGCACAGAATTCCAAAAATTCCTCGCCCACAAAATTGTGCTCACTCAAGCCATGCTTCCCTATAACACCTTGCCATAGATTATTCCCTGTGTCCAACATACCCACCCTAGCATTGAAATCACCCAGCATAACAAGGATATCATTACGTGGAATCCTATCTATTGTATCCTGCAAATCATCATAAAACTTGAGCTTAATGCTTGGAGGTGCCTTAGCTGTGGGTGCGTAAGCACACACTACTGATACATAAGTGCCTGATGCCTTTCCAGACCATCCTCCCTTTTTCTTTCCTGTGTGTACCCACTTCAATCTAGCTGATATTATTCTGGAACTAACTGCTTCCCACACCTCCCCTGCATTTTTCCATGCCACTGTAGCCTTTTCATCCAATGCTATTCCAACACCCTCATTCCAACTAGCTCTTTCCTGATCCCCTGGCAGAGGACGACCAGAGTGCAGAAAGGTATACCTACCCACTGGCCACACATCCTTTCCAAACCACTTTGTCTCTTGGATCCCTGCAACAGATACACCATATTTCCTCAATTCTCCCATTAACAAATCTATCTTCCTATCAATCTTCCCAGGCTTGTCACTATGGTTACCATGTTTAGCTACACTCATTATTTGCTTCCTACAGATCCGCTCATCACCTGAACACTCTACTAAAGTATGGACATTCCAGGTAGCTACTACTAAACTATTTCTATTTCTCTTTGATTTCTGCTTCATGTTCTGATCTTTTGTCACAAAGCTGTTCTTTATTACCATTCTCTTGTGCTGAACTTTCTTAACTTTGGTTCGCAACACCAAAGAAAGTGAACTGCTATCAAAATCTGGACTACTCCACACGATTATAGACAGCTGCTTGTCAAGACTAGCCCCAAATGTTTATAACAAATGAGGTACTTGACTAGTTGGTAGGGTTTGTAGATAATACAGGTAAAACAAATGCAGTGGTAAATGAAATTAACTTATATACAAACCTAGTGTTAAATGAAATTAACTTATATTGTAAAATGAAATAACAAGGTTAAAGTTCTGAATTGAACTTTACTTATAATAACTAGTACTATTTGGTGAGAGATAAATATAGCAATTATTCAAAAATTAAAAAAAAAAAGTAATTCACTTTGTTTTGTGTTTCAAACCAAAGATAAGAAAGTTCAGCACACACACACACACACACACACACACACACACACACACACACACACACACACACACACACACACACACACACACACACACACACACACACACACACACACACACACACACACACACACACACACACACACACACACACACACACACACACACACACACACACACACACACACACACACACAAACTAGATAGCTGGACCAATCAGGATGATATTGGTATGTGGTCTCCAACAACCTGGGTGAGCATTATTAACAATAAATGAGTGTTGCAATGGTTTTGGTTTTTTTTATAGCCACACCCACAAGTAGTTGTTTTGGCTACCAAAAGCTAATTAATTGACCAATATGGTTGAAATTTGGCATGTTGTTTTCAAGTACCTGGGTGAGTATCATTAGCCACATGAGGTATGGCAATGGGTGTGTTTTTGTCATGGCCACACCCACAGGAAGTGGTTTAAGCTGCCATAATCTAATTAAAGGACCAATCAGGCTGAAATTTGGCATGTGCTTTTAAAGTAACTGGGTGTGCATTATTAACCATTATGGGTTAATGCTGTGGTTTTTCAATGGCCACATCCACAAGAAGTAGTTTTGGCTGCCCAAAGATGTTTATAGGACAAATCAGGCTAAAGTTTGGCATGTGGTTTCCAAGCAACTAGTTAGTGTTATAAACAAATGTCATTATGAGTGGAAATTTGACCAAAATAGGACCATGGTGCCAAAATCAATCCTGGACACTGTTTTTAAAAATAAAAAAAACAACCAAAAAAAAAGTTCAGAAAGGGTTGTCCTTGAAATGTGGCTTCTTGATAAAATATATTGAGGAAATATCCCAAGTTGGTGAATTTGTTTATCTATTCATTTATTTACTATCATATAAATACTATCTGTTATAAAATATTTGTTTGTTAGCTAGCTATTTTACAAGAAAATTATAGCTAATAATAAAAAAAAAGTTACTGTAGGTTCATGCTTCTTCTTGGATGCAGTCTTCCTTCTCTATTGGTAGAAAAGAGAAACTACTTTCCCAAATATTTTTTGGGGGCTAGATGGCAAAATAACAACAATTTTTCCATAAAGAAAACACCCGCTGTCATGCCACAACTGATAGGGATCTTTTGTATTATCATTGCAGACATTTCCAGCTCATTTATAGCTGTTGATGAATTACAAGAAAAGCTGAGAGATTGCTCTTTCTCATAGCTGAATGGAAGGTATAGATCTTATTTAATGGATAGGATGTACAGATGTCATGATAATTAAGAACCCTATTTTTGAAAAGTTTCACTTGTTTCCTTGAATGAACTTTGTTGATCCAGGATCTGCAATATGACAGTGACTCCAACTTTTTACTACATTTGCAACATCTTGTTGGTGGTATAAATAATACTAGTGGTAGAAACAAAATGATAAAACCTTTCCTTCCATGTGTTAAAAAAAAACAAAAAAAAAACAACACAACACAGGCCAAGAGAAGGGCAAATGTAGTCACTTAATAGGATGCATGTTACAGTCATCAAAATGAAACTAGATAATCTAATTAATTAATTTTTAAAATGAATAAATTGATTTTAAAAAATTAGCAAAAAATAATTAATTAATTAATTTCAAAAAATGGAATTTTCATGGGAACTTTTCAACAAGGAAAGAATTTCCAGTGACACGTTCGGTGTGGAACATATATGTATTCTGGTAAAATCTTCAAGCCAAGTCACGGTCTGTAGAACTTGTCAACCAGGAAGCAAACGGAAGGGCAGAGCCAGGAAGCAAACTAAGGGCAGAACAAAATCCAACCAAAACAAAACGAAGTTTTATGATGACACCCCTTACTGCATTGGGCCTGTTCCTTCTCTCAGTTGGACAGGTATTATGTCGCTCAAGTGGGCCTCCAATTATGTTCAACAGTGCAGCCACCGATATCTGTACAACTTTGGTGCCTAATTCCGATAGTCCACACAGGCTGAGGAGTGGGGATGGAGGCTACTCTATCTCTAGCGGTCTTCCTCTGATGATCCCAGGTGAGGGACCGAGATACGCCTACACAGCTGGAACTACCTACAATCGTAAGTATATAGTTAACATTATTTAGTGAAATATTTGGGCCTTTTAAGTATGTGTGCAATTTTGCAATGGTTTTTTTTTTTTATTTTTAAAGTTGTGTATTGCTGGTTATTAGACAGGGATGACAGATACATTAGGAAAAATGAATCAGTTTATGACCACAGGAGGCTACTGAATGCCAACCAAAAATCCCACCTACCTGGAGAAGTTTTCCTTTTCTAACCAAATTTAGATCTAGGTGTAATTCTCAGGCTGGTATGAGCTCATAATTATATATTATTTTACATTCATGTAGAGTATAATTTACTTACCCAATGGAAGTTGCACTAGGCTGAAGCAGTTATTGTTCAATAAAATTAGGATTCCCAATATAGTTTAGCAAAAATTCCATATTGATTTTATAGATGTGTTTAAGCTAAAATATTGTTCCTACTCTAGTGAAGATTTATTCCATATGTATTGTAGTAGAAGTCAATACTTTCCAGATTTAATATTTCAGTCAGTGTGGTCCTTTATAATCAACAGAAGTTGCTGAAATGCCATTTATAGGAATTTATTGTTTATAATCAAGAATTTAATAATTCAATCCCCAGCATGACAAATAGGTTCACAAGATTCTCCATCCTGTCTGTGTAGAACATGCTCAATGACTCTGTCAGTATAGTTTAAATGAAGCTGAATTAAACCAGTACTACAGACACTATGTTGGTCGATTTGGAATCATAAATTATTTAAGATATTTTTATGCTAGTCAATATCAAATTTTGAGCATATTCGACCTAGTAGATTATCAATATATATATAGCTACCTACATCAGCAGTATTTTCATTTAGTGTGTGCCAATTGAAAATGATACATAGGTGCTATAAAGGGATATGCCAAGGATCCAGACTATAGTAATAACCTTCTTCTTTTTTTCTTGCCTTGGCTGTAATTCTTGGTTATTATTAAAGTAAATTGCTGAAACATTCAAGTTTGTATCAGAATCACAGACTGTACCCATTGTAGCATTATAGTTTTCACACATTTCCTTGCTATGTAACCCAGTTGTGAACATGAATATTTGACCCAGCGAATCTAGAAATGTCTTGATTATTTGCAAACATCACTTTAATAATAGGGTGTTAATTTTGTTGCTTGTATTTTTATGAAACACTAGCAGAGGTATTAAGCTTTGCCTGGGGAAAAAGATATTTAATTTCCTCAGCCAATATCCTTAGTAAATAGCTGTGAAGCACTTCCAAATCCCTTTGAAAACTGAACAATCAGCTACAGGTCCAAGATTAATGTCAGTCAAAATTTAGACTAGCATTTTTTTTATTTTTTTATTTTTTTTATTTCGATAATATTTACCTTCAGCTTACCAAAGTCACCACCTGTAGCAGTACATCCTAAGCTAGCAGCTGTAAACACTATCTAATTATGTCTAGAAAATAAGACAATTATACCTGGAAAAAGAATACCAACGAAAATTTATCCAAAGGAGAGTACCTAGCACCAAGTCACTTCAGTACTAGAGCTTAAATCTCCTACAGGTTTTGATTTTTTTTTTATTATTATGAAACCTATCTGCACATTTGAAGTTAAGATTAGCCAGAGATGGAACCTCGATACTTGTTCAAATCAAACTATTGAGTGCTGAATGATTCCACAACATTTTGAAATTATTCATAGATTAAATAATCATGCACAAACTAAGTTATACTGATAGAACTGAACTCACCAATTGAAGAAAACAATTTATGGAAACATGTCATGCCATGAGAGGTCAGTGTACAGGACTTAAAAAGAACAAGCTATTTTTCAACATTTTATTTTTTAGAGTTACGTAACTAATTATGTTCCATTCAGCAAGTTATTTTTATCATTGTGTTTTTTTAGTCATAGTTATTAGTTATCTTAACATTTAGCTCTTTATTTTCAAGTTTCATTGTTGCATTAAGGCAACAGCCACAACTGCTAAATTATATTTAGGGTGGCATTGGACATACCTGACCAGGGTCATTTAGGGCTGTTCCAATGGCCACATGAGCCAGGAGTACATGTTAGTTATGGTAGGACTTGATGGTTGAGAAAAATGATGCTTGCCTGCACATGAAAGTCTGACATTTGTTCAACTTCTTTCTCATTTTTTGACTTCTTTCGTTGTCCTTTCTTGTTTTCTGCTTGTTTGTTGTTGTTTTTTTGAAAAGAAGAATGATAATCAAATTCTACAAAAAGCTTCAGTTATGATTGCTATCATTTTTATTATTCATTTTTTACAGAACAAATTTTTTTTTAATAACGATTAAGTGGTTAATAGCTACAACAATCCTATTCCACTTCAATTTTTTACTTCTAAATATTGAAAAATGAAAGCTATATTATGCAACGCATTAAGTGTTCTTTTCTCTATCTAATTATCTTTTTTAATACAGTTAATTTGTGCTGCATTTCTACTGTTAGAATGTATACATAAGATTATATTACTCACTGTAGTTACCATTGAGACTGAGGGAGATACATTTTTCAGGGGATTTCTGGTACAAGCGCAGGATCCAACTGGAGAGCCTATCGGTACTTTTGTTGCTGACAGTAGCAGTACCCAGAGAATTCTTGATTGTTCTTCTGTAAATCAAGCTTCAGGGGTACGTGTATCACAAAATTATTTGTAGTCTATCTGCGAAGTGTCTTTAGAATTCAATTTCAAGCATACATTTTGAGCAATTGTAACAATTTACAGACATATCTGCACTCAGTCCTAATAACAATATGATAAGTTGGTTATTCATGTCTGCATTTCACACACTTTACATCAGCTAGCATCTGATTACAATCCAACTGATCCACATGATCGACCTGGATTGGAAGTTCTATTTGAGACAATGAAAAATTGCAGAGGGAACATTTACTATTCAATATTTAGTTGTCATGCCAACTTCTACTTTCTTTTAGAAAAATTATCGACTGATTAGAGCATGATGAGATAAAGAGATGGAATGCAGAGATATGGAGAGCTAATTATTGCAGTAAAGATATCTGCTCAAGGGCATGCAAATACCTTGTCACACCTGGACTACCACTGCAACTTGTCAGCAGTGCAAAGTCAACCTATACATCTCTCCCATAACCATTTCTTCCAATGCCATCCTTTAAGACATATTGGTTAAGGTTTAATTATAAAAAATAATAACTAGGAATATATACGTAGTTGAGTATTTTCGTCAGTCAAATTGTGTATGCAAGCTGAGCTGCCAAAAATTTCAGCCAGGATCTTATTGTCAAGTCATGAAGTGAAGAAATAGTAGGATACATAATTAATCAGTGGATTGTATCAAAACTAATGTTAAAGGGTAACTGAACTGGGGGAAAAAATAATATGTTTATTGTCTTATCTTGTCCTTGATGCATAAACTGGTATAAAAATTTTGGAAATATTTGGTCCAATATTCATAAAGAATACTTAGCTTAAATTTTGACTTCTTGTGGGGGTGTAGCTATCCATTGACTTCACAAGGGTACGACAACTGCAGCCAGAACTCAATGGACGTGATACAATATTTCAACAAACTTCAACAATTGCTGGAGTCAGGAGGCCCAATTCCACTGGTAAGTCCAAGAGTGGCAGCAGTACATTTATACCTAGCAAGATAGCAGCTGCAGTAGAGCTGCTGGAGTAGCTAATCTGAAGACCCAGCTCTTCTGAAGGAATAAGTAAATAGTTCCCTTTGGAGAATTCGATGATTTCTAATAATTTCAGAGCCTAGTGACACTGATTTTTTTTATTTTTTTTTTAAGCTTCATACAACTCTGATTCAAATAGCTAGCTAAGTATGCAATTGTTCATTTTTACACTTGGTATTAACATTTATAGCTACCCTGGGCTATTAGCTATAAATATTAAAACCTAGTATAAAAAGAACAATTACATAGTTTGCTATGTAGCTAGCTAGCTATGAAATATCTAGCTCCACACCAAAAATGGCAAGCTAGCTAGCTAGCAAGTATCTCCATAACAAATGAAATGTCTTTGATACTCATTTTCTGTAGCTATATAGCTAGCTATTAAATATCTAGCTCCACACCAAAAGTAGCCAAAGCTAAAAAATATTTTCCAAATAGATATATTTTATCATGACAAATCATAAAGTCTTTGATCCTCATTTTCAATGGGATCAGTGTCAATAGGATCTGAAGGTATGAATAATTGCACTCTCCGGAGGGACAGATCTTTTCACTTATTCTTTCAGATTTCCAACCCCACAACTCTTTCTCAGCTTCTATTTTGCTAGATATGAATGTGCTGCTACCAATCCTGGACTTACCCATGGAATTGGGCCTCCTGACTCCAGGAATTGTTGAATTTGTTGAATTTCTGTATCACCTCCACTGAGTTCTGGCTGCAGTCATCCCCCTTGTGACATCAATGGGTAGTTGCACCCCTACAGGAAGTAAAGTTTTTAAGCTAAGTTTTCTTCATGAATATTGGACCAAAATTTTCCAAATTTTTTATACCAGGTTATGCATCAAGGACAAGAAGATAAGACAATATATATATATATATATATATTTTTTTTTTTTTTTTTTTTTTCCAGTTCAGGTACCCTTTAAATTATTAACTATTTTGCTATAGTGCTTAGCTATATGGCTTAGCTAGCTGGCTAGCAGTATGAATTAGCTATGTAGCTAAGGGTAGAGAAATTTGACTTCCTTCTCTCTGAAATCCTTTTGGGTTGTCTGGTCCCTATCAGGAATACCCTCCCAATAGTAGTGTATGTCAAGACTTGTGTCCATGACCTGGCAACATTTCCCCTTCAATAAGGTTTTCTACTGCTGCTGCTGCTGCTTTAGATTTGCACAAGAAAAGTGCATTACCAAGACTAGCAAAAGAAGATCTGCCATAGTTGTAGGCTTTAGCTAGTTGCTTTGTCCCCCCCCCCCCCCCCCCCCACCCCCAAAAAAGAAAAATCCAAAACCAAACTATTTTTGGTGGAGGAATAGCCTCTTTTGTGGCCTCCACAAGGGAGTTTGGCCTCTGATATGACACAGGGCCACTTTTTATGATTGTCTACCTGGCTCTGAATGGAAGTCCACTAAGTTTGAAGGGACTCTTTCCAAAACTACAGGAGCTCTGCCACAGTCATGCCAGGTACTATGTATCACAAGATGCCATCACAGCTCAAAAAGTGCCAAAGGTGTCAAATCAACTCCAACTATAAATTAAGTAGATGTACAGCCTTTTTTTACACTGATAACAATAACAAAGTAAAGTGGTTTAGTTTCTCCTATATCTCCTTGCATAACTGTCAAGAACAACTCAAACCAATTAATATTTATGATTTGAATGAGAGCAATTGTTTTATTCAATTTTATTCAAGTTTTTTGATGTAGCTTCTTCCATTTGCTTCATACATCCCTCCTCATTCAGCCTTTCAGTGAGGCTTGCCTTTTTGTCAATCTCGGCTAATTGGTCAAAGTTAGGGAAGGGATGGAAGGGGAGTCCCTCATAGCTCTTTAAGCTGCTTACCCAATTCCTCTGGTAGCCCACCCCACAGTACCCTCTGTATCTCCTGCTGGACTCTTTTGATGATGATTTTCTTCCTATGGAAATTTTTTTGAAAATCAGGAGCTCTGTTCAAAATACTTTTCAAGAATGCAATAGACCTGAAGAAAAGGACAAAATTTCATCAGTTTAAAAAATTTATTTTGACCAGTTGAGGCTGAAAACTGACTCCTACATAAAATGTTTGTACATCATTTTGAAAGAGTACAGGGCTCTCTGCCAATTGGTCTACTTATTTTATAACTTTTCCCTTCTTTCCTGTTGCACACAGCTGCCAGTGGTGCCAGGAACTTCCAAAAAATGTACAAAATTTGTCAATTAAGATTGGTTTATATTTCACTATTTTAATCACTGAAAGCTGTAGCCTATTCTTGATATGTTTGTACCACATTTCAAAGGTTGGGCTACTTACCTTTTAACTATGCCCACCTTTAGAGGTGCCACAGAGCTGCCCCTGGAACTGCCACAGAGAATGCCACACTGACTCCTTGACAACACCACCTTTTCAAAGCAGCTGCTTCCAACACCTGAGTTAACATATTTGGTGGTTTATCCTACTGTGCCCAGAATAAATCTTATTAAAATTAACTTTCAAACCACCCCTGAAGTGGGATAAAAGAATATATAAAGAAGGGAGGGGGGGAATGAAAGTAAAGGAAGCAGAACCACCACAAGGAATCAATCCTGGGATCTTCAGCTTGGAACACCCAAGCCTTTATTACTTTGCCATTTGTTTACAGACTCTTTTGGTATGGCATATTTCTTCTTTTTTTTCCCCTCACCAGTGTTGCCACATTTTCCAATTTTGATAAGTAGAGGTTACTTTAACATCTCTCTAAAGTATCCCCACCAACTTTTATCCAGATCTACCTAGTCATCTCAGAGGGGACTGGGAACCAAGTTTTATGACTGACAGACACTAAATTTGCTAAGTAAACCTGATTCCTTGATTTACTTGGAATCTATAAACCCTGTGGCAAATCAAGGGCATAGGGAAATATTGTGGTTTTAAGCTAACACCTTCATATGTTAACACATGTATTGAATACATATTACTTCTCATAAAAATAAAAAATTTAGTTTTCAAACAAGCTTAATTTTCGTCTTTTCTAAATATGTTTGGCTTCCATGCTCCTCCTGTACCACCCTCTCTGCATGGCTGTTGCTTAATATTCATAAATAGCCCAATCTTTAAATCATGGTTCCACCCATGAAATTATATTTCATTTTTCTGAAATGGTCATTTAAATAATGTCACCTTACTTTGAATTTCAAGGTTTGACCAAAAGAAAAAAAGAAAAAAATTTTATATCTAAAATTCCAATTTTGATAGTAAAAAAAAAAAAAAAAATTTTTTTTGATAAATTCTACCTAAATGACATTTTAACAAACAATATGCCTAAAATGGATGAAGCAAAGTAAAATATTGAAGGGATTCACAGGTGAGAAGCACAAAAAATCATAAACAAGTTCAAGTTATTTTGGAACAGAAACCCTGATATTATAGAGCACCAACAGATGTTGAAATGTCATGTCTGCTGGTGGTGATGGTCTGACAAGATTTTATCATATTAATTATTGCCATTGGCTGAAGAAGAAAATTTGTCACATATTTTCATTTCCAGCTGCTTCTTGAACCAATCATTTCAGTTGATATAATCTTACTAATGTCTAATTCATACAGCAACATGAAATGGTAAATGGGTACAGGATGTTGCTGTTTTAGATAAACATGCTTTGGTCAACTAGTGCCACATAAGTGCCAAATGTGCACAAATAAAATTGTAGCCAAACATCTTAAAAATAGTGCATGGCACTGAAATGGAATTTTCTTTTTGTGGAAAAAAGGTTTCAAAATGTGTCAAATATTATAAATCTGGCACCTAAAGTGCCAATATCTTAACATATGTTTTCCTTCTTTTTTTTCAAATGTAGATGCTTACAGGTCCTCAGATGGAACCCAGTTCACCTGAAAGTTTCATACCAATAGAATTCCAGCTGTAGAAATTAGCACACATACAGAACCAAAACAAAAAAAAAATACCACAAAAACATCTTCCTCCACTACTCCTTCAACTAATGTGCTGAACAAATTCAAACATTTCCTTTTGGATATAGCTAACTGTATTGTGTACATTCATTTACTCTAATTAGTTTTGTAAATGTTTTAATGATGCACACATAGACAACAATAGGTCACAGAAATCCAGACCCACGAATGAATTTCTCCAGCCAGATATTAATGTGGACAGCTCCAACCCCTGATGATGGTTGTGTTGACTTCATGTGAGTTCATACTAATGCATACTTAAGTATTAGATAATATAATCTAATGATATATATCCATATTCAATACCTATATATAAATCGGATGTTTAAATTATCATTTTTTTATATATTTATATATCACAAGAAATATAGATTCCTTTTTCATGATAGTGCAGCATGATAAAAAAGATTTTGTATGTACTTGGTTTATGAAATTAAAAAAGTATAACAAAAGAAATTGAAAGCATGCATTTAACATTATTTCATTAGGTTCACTATTTTTCCTGAGATCGACTCCTATTATGGACCACTGAGTGCTGCTGTAAGTTGTCATTGTGTTATGCTCACCCACTTCATTAGAGCTGACAGTGCAGGTAGAATATTCATAGAATCAGAAATTTAATGAAATTCTAATTCATTCATGTATATTCTTTGTTCCATTTTTTTCCTGTGATTATTTTCTCTCAATATTTATCTAACACTTTGTCATAATAATTGTGGCAACATACTGCACTGCTGCCATTGATCCATTTCTGTCCATATATCTAGGCCTGGTAAATATGGACTATGGAAGAATAGCGTAAATTAAAGAATGGTCCAGCACTTCAAACCAGCCAATTACATTCACTGTCCAGTGTACTGTAATCTTCTGATTCATTGGTGGGAGTGCTTGACTTTAAATTTGAACCTTCAGGTGTCAACATAATTTCTGAGTTATCTTCAGGTAGTAAAGGATCAGGAAAGCTTTAAAAAGGTTCAAAATATCCAGATACTACCATTGATCGTTTTTAGGATGACTGATACACATCTGGCTATTTTTGTAGCAATCATTTTGGTGTTAATCATGGTTTCTTAATGATATACCTCTTCATGTGGATGGAGCAAACAATCTAAATAATTTAGAAGGTGCTCATGGTACCTCAGTATGAAGAGCTTAATCAGACTATCTTATTCATTACAGCTCTCTCACTGTAGGAATATTATAACAGTTGAAATCATGATGTCAAATTTTATGACTATGCAACACCGGGAATATGCTGCTGGTGTATATATATATGCATATATGGGTGTATGTGTGTGTGTGTGTGTGCGTGCCTGCCTGTCTGCCTACCTGCTTGCCTGAGTGCAAGGGTGCATGTATATGTGTATATATATATATATATATGCTTTTTTTACCTCTCTCATCAAAAGGAAATGAAATGTATTACTATTTGATGTTTTTGTAGGCACTTCAATTCAACCCACCAGGTTCAGTGACACCATCAGTGAGTTTGACTCTATATCAGTATATTTTAAAATGAATAATAAATACTTTCTGTTTTCTTTTCATATATTGTAGGTTTCAAAACCTATTGATTATGCTAGTACTCTTAGACAGCCTGCTGGGTGTACAAATCCAAGTGATTGTGATATATTTATTGGAATGGAGACTAATACAGGAGACAATGATTATCTGGATGTATACATGGAGGGTGATGCAGTAGGATGGCTAGCTGTAGGCTTCTCTAACTCTTCTAACATGGTGAGAATATTCCTGGGCATATATGAGGATGTTTTTAATTCTTTAGCGGAGTCTCATTGTATATCACCAAATGTGGGAATGGATTTTCTTTGAATTTACAATATGACTTATTTGTTATCACCTTTATTTGGTTTGTTAAATTTTTTTCGTTTCTTTGTATGTACTTGTTTAGTTTATATTTCATGAAAGTATCTAGTGTGTGTGTGTGTATGTGGTGTGTGTGTGTGTGTGTGTGTGTGTGTGTGTGTGTGTGTGTGTGTGTGTGTGTGTGTGTGTGGGTGGGTGGGTGGGTGCATGTGTGGCTGAGTAATTATGTTCTTCAACTAACAATCCCAGTGTTAGGAGTTCAAAACCCAGCCCTGAGGAAATTTTCCTCTCTTTCAACATCTTCCCCACCAGTCCACTGAGCTGTGGTGGGGACCTGAATTTTTTTGGGGATGCAAATTCACTGGCCGTGGCTCATCAATCAGCTAAGGGTTCAGGTGGGACTTTGAGTGCCTACACCCATAAGCTAAGAGTCTTGGTCAGTCCCGCTGTGAATTCGTAGCCAGGCTCCAGGAGTCTGCTTGCACTGGCTCATAGTGCCTGCTTAGTGCACAGGAACCTTGACAATGTCAGGTGCAGATGACTGTGTAATGTTGGCTAGAATTTCTGTAGTATGTGTGTGTGTTTGTGTGTTCGTGTGCATATATATATGTATAAATGTTGTGTTTGTGTGTGTGCTGTGTGTGTGTGTATGTGTCTGTGTGTTCACAGATAGACAGCCAAATGGCTCAATGAATTTCAAAAAAAATTTGCATACGTGATCCTTTGGTGCCTGGCAAGGTCTATAAAAAATTTTAAAAATAAACAAAATTTATAAAAGTCAAATAAAAAATTTGTAAATAACTTAAAAATAATGATAACATTTTTTTTTAAGAAATAAAAGTAGCAGTAGCACTCCTGGTGGAAAAAAAAAAAATAAATAAAATAAAATAAAAAATAAAAAATTCATTTTTTTCAAATCTTGGCAAAAAGTGCTTATTTGGTCAATCCTCACCATATTTAACCCATCTCCTGATTTGTATGTACATGAATGTGTATAATTTGCTTATCTACTTCACCACAAAACCAAAAAACAAAACAAAAAAAAAACAACATATTCTCCACAGTAGACTCATCCCATAGAGCAGATGGGCTATTTTTTCACTAAAAAATTATTCAGAGCACCTGTCTACACTTCCTCTGAGTGTATCAGGCTAAAGATTAATTCTGTGTGTGTGTGGGAGGGGGGGGGGGGTGGTGGGTGTGTGAGTGTCTGCCTGCATGTATTCATGTGTGATAATGGCAATTAAAACTTGCAGCTCACCAAGTTGACAACTGCAGTAAGCACACCAAGAGAGAACAGCTTTTAAGCACTTCCTAGTTTTACCTTTATTAAACATTCATACAGCATTTTAGTGTACTCAATTGGAAAATATAAGTGTACTTCTCTTTGGCATTTTGCAATACTTGATGTTGTCTGTGTTATTGTTCAACACAATGCCCTTGAGGAGCTACCAGGGCTGCAAATTGAGACCCTTTACTATACCTATCCACTCAAGGGATATCAGATGCCATCTGTAAGAATGGAGGAAATGGGTTTAAGAAAAAATAGAGTGGTGTAACCTCATATATGATCACCTGAGTACATACAAATTGTTTGGTCAGATCAGTCCACTGGTCTTGCAGTAGCTGGTAGACACAAAGACAGAACAGAAATTGGGTGACCAAAAGGAAATCAAATTTTTTTATTAAAAATAAGGGGAACAAAATCTGAAAAACAATCGCAAAATGGTTATGGAAAAAGTTTTCCTAGCTTAAAGTTATTAATTGGAATCCAGTTTCTTCTCTTTTTTTCTTTTCAAATTTCAAAATTTTAGTTTACCAATGGCTTCAAATAAATTTCTTCATATATTACTACTCAGCACTCCATCCGATATCCTGATAAAGAAAATAATCAACTGCCTCTAAGAAGAAGCATGCAGCACTTGGCCAACTTATACACAAAGGTATACAGGCAAGCAGAGGACCAAGAAAGCTAAAAAAAGTGAAGTGCTCATACCAATTGAAAGGTGTCACCAGAGTGCTCACCTAAGCCAAGTAGAACATTCTCTGGCCTCTTTCTTTCAGTTGTCTTCATAAAAATAGTGTCAGTTGAAAATTTTAACCAAAAAAAATTTTTATTGTTAAAAAAAGCTACCTAAGATATTCATTTTGTAAGCATCAACTACTGACCCCTGAACCCTGGTAGGACATTATCCGGCTTGTTCCCTTCGATTTCACTTTCAATAAAAACTCATCTTTATGAAAGTGTCGTCAGTCCTGTGCAGGTCAAAGTAGAAACTAGTTTAGTTTAGACTTCTCTAATAGATTAATATAATGCCATATTTAAGCCAACCTCTCTCAGTGAGTGAGCGAGAGAGAGAGAAAGGGTGAGATAGAGGGGAAAATCAAAGAAACAGCTACCTCATTTAATTGTTCTACTTGTTTATCAATTGAGGATTTTTTCCCACCTAAAAATGGAAGGATTGGGGGGGGGGGGGGGGGAGGGTGGGCGAGACTGTCTAGCCCTCCCCCCCCCCTTCCACCCTTCCTCAGCCACCACAGGAGTGGGAGTGGATAGTGTATTCTGTATTCCTTAGTCTGACCTCAACTGAACCTTAAAAATACGGACATGCTTTAGTTGCTTTAGTTGCTTTAGTTGCTTTAGTTGCAATGGCCAGAAGTTGCTTTGGATAGATTCAATAAAGTTATGCATTACCAACATGAATGATTATCACTATGGTTTCCAGCTTCTAGTTGACTTTAGTTGAGTGCTTGTCACATGTCCATGACATTAATAATATACACATCATAATCTATTAATTGTAATATCTAGTAAGAATTTAGTTCATTCTGGGAAGCTTTTTAAAATTTCAACAATCATATTGTAGACCATTACCTGTTTTCGGTGTACTATTTTTTGGTGTACTATTTCCTCAAGTTGTATGTATAATTAAACCAAATTGAGACATAATAATGTTTATAGCTAAGTGAATTAGTCTGTGAAAGTGTATAAGTATGATTTCAATTAATTAGGATGGCACTTTCTTTTAAATTGATATGTTTAGGTGTAGTGTGTAGTGAGAAGGGGGACTAGTGATGATAAAGTTCAAGTCATCTTAATTAAAATATGCATATAATTATAACATATAAGTATGAAAATCACATGACGTTTGTTTTCCTATTCACAGTTTGATGCTGATGTTCTTGCTTGCAATATTGATGATAATGGCATGGTCGAGGTGTTGGACACCTGGAACATTGCAATGAATCCTACACCTAATAGGAATAACATTGTGGACACCATAGATGATACCTATCCCTTTACCAGTTCTGTCATAAATGGGCGGATAACATGCCAGTGAGTGGAATCATGATGTAATATATATTCAGGCTATAAAAAATCCTGGAATAAGCAAATTTGAAATGATGATGCATTAAAAGCATTAAGGTGATTCCCTATATTTCTATCCCTATAGATTTATCAGAAAGATTTCTGGTAGTAACGTCCCCAGTGAAGATCTAAACTTGGACAATCTGTGGTTTATCATTTATGCGCGTGGCATGACCCAGAATGCTAGTTCTCTGATGCCTGGCCATACCAGTAACAACCGGTGGAGAACTGAGAGAAGGTTTAATGTGGTTGCTGGTGCCACCATTTCCTGTGCCACTCCACTCTTGCTGACTCTCTTCACAGCCATTGCTGTGGTTGTAAATCAAGGATAGAAGTCACAAACAGAACCTGAATTAGTTGTAGTTTGTGAACCAATAGAATAGCGTGTAGTGAGCCGTATGACCCAAACAGTAGTATAGTAAATAAGATATATTGCAAGTATTATATGTAGCAAATCTATCTATCTATACTATAAATTGGGAATAGTCTGTCTGTCTGTCTGTCTGTCTGTCTGTCTGTCTGTCTGTCTGTCTGTCTGTCTGTCTGTCTGTCTGTCTGTCTGTCTGTCTGTCTGTCTGTCTGTCTGTCCACCTGTCTGTTTGTATGCTGTTTGTCTATCTGTTTGTGTATCCTCAATTCACGCTTGAATAGATGAAGTTAGACCCATAAACCCATATATGTTTAGAATCAATGTATCCAGGAGAACGTTTTAAGCGTATCTATGTGGCCAGACACCCTTCTGTATCAAAAATGTTACTTTTGCCGTATAAAAGAATGGAACTACAGACCTAAATTTTGTGTGCACACACAACTTGACTCTGTGAATAACATAGGGTGGTTCCACATGGCCACACCGCTTCCTCTTGGTGTGTAACACTAAAAATGCAAACAATGGTACTTCTAAAAAAAAAAATTTGGACCTAGGTAATAATTCACTAACACATATATATATTTTGAATGAATTTTTCCATGGGAATGTCTTAAGAATGTGTATAGGTTCACACCCATTCCTGCTTTTGTGTCAAGCCAAAAGAAGCACACGAAGAAATGATACTTTGGCATGACAAACCAGTGGTAGATCCAGGGGGGGGGGGGGGGGAACGAAATAGCCCATTTCAGAAAGCACATAATTAGTCCCATAAAAAAGTTTTGTCACAACTACAAACCAGACAAAGCTAACTTCACTAGAACATCTGCTGGGTCAGGTGTAACTGGTGAGGTAAAATATAATGTATTCAATAAATGGGAACCTCAGGAATCACTCCAAATTTGAGAGAGAGTAATATCTAATAGCCTGACACTTTACCAAATGCTATGATCCATTGCAGCATTTTGTAAAGATCATGGCTAGGGGAGACTAAAGAAAGAGAGCTGGCTACCTGGAGTTGTTTGCAGTGGAAGATTTGAAGGGAGGAAAGAATATGCTAATCTATCAAAAACTTGTTCAGCAGAATATAACCAACTAAGGGCTAGCTATGCTCCATATAAATAGAGAGAGCCTTGGGGCTACAGACCTAACACTTGACTTTGGGAGTAACATGGGCAGGGTCTCACCATGTCACACTTCTCCCTTTGTGTGTGTTATGCTTAAAGCAGTTTGTATGTATGCATGTTAGTGTGTATCCCGTTTATCACCAAAGCACCATACCAAATAAAATTCACCCTCCAGTGTAGACACATCACACAACATGGATGGCTTTTTTTAGCAAGCAATTTAAACAATTTCATAACTATATTAGAAAAATCTGCTGTAGAGTGGGTACATACATGCCTGCCTGCCTGCCTGCCTGCCTGCCTGCCTACCTGCCTACCTACCTACCTACCTACCTACCTACCTACCTACCTACCTACCTACCTACATACATACATATGGAGGTTTAAATCATCATGATACAGATGGTAATGGTGGTCCTGATATTGGGACATCTAGTTAAACTTAATGTGGATGCAAGGCTTGCTGGGAGAAGAAGGCAACTTCCAGAAGTGATGATCTTCCGAAGTACTTGAAGGCACAATGCCCACTGTCCATTTCTATTGTTATTAGTGATGGTGTTGCTGATGTGAACCATATACCTGTAATTAGTACTACTGATGGTGGTTGTGAAAATCTTAGCTTGGGATCAGTTGCTAAATATTGTTTATGCAAGTTTGAACCATCTTGGTGGTAATGGTGGCCTTTCCAGTTTATCGAAAGAAAGTTAAGATGTTGTCTTCTTTTTTTTATTATGCATAACATGTCCACTACTGAAGTAATTGGTGTGGTAAATTCTTTGGATAAAGATCAAATCTTAGATTTTTAAAACATTTTGTTTTTCCAAAACATTCCCTTTCCCCAAAGAGAATATTGTATAGCTGTCGCTTTCAGGTGAAATGGCTATAAAATATTCTGGGTTGGTATATAATGAATTATTGATTGGATGGTAGGTTTTATATTTTCTCTAGTTTGTTTGGAGAAGATAGGAATATGTATGGAATTCTTACCAATACACCTTTTTTTAAAAATGGGTCAAGTACAAAACATAGTAGATAGTCATTCCTCTACTCTGTGCTACCTTAATGCAATGGCAGATTCAAGTACTTTTGTCCAATCTGTGGAAAATCCATGGCACAATGTAGATGTATGCATTAATTCTGCACTGGCTAAAGCTATTGAGGAAAATAGACACAATTCGTTCTGCCAGTGTATCTTATTTTGTGGACAGTAACCCTTGGCACTAGGGAAGATGGTGGACCTTGATATAATGGTAACCAGGGCATTAATGAAGGTATTCAATTGGCTAAGCATAACTCTGTCATAAATGCTTGCCTTGAAAGACCAAAGCTAGAGAATACCACATGCGCATCACCCCACTTACAAAATGAACTAATTAATCTAGGTAAGAACATAATTAAAATATTTAGTTGGTAAAATATGAGAATTACAAATCATTTTTTATAATGGTGGATGAAATAACTTCTTTTAATAAAAAAAACTAATTCATTTATGTGTGCAATTTGTACACTATGACATCAGAGAGAATTTTTGCAATATGCCAAATTAATTAAAGTCACTGGCTAGGTAATAGCTACTTCCGGCCTCGATGGCCGGTACCAATTAGGTCTGGATGTCGAAAATGTTTGAGGACTGGGGTATGATGAAGCATACAATATGTCCTGTGAGTGGATTGGATTGCTAATTGACTGACCATCCGCTATTCGTAAGATATAAAAAGCTATCTTCATCACAAATTTATTTCTGGCCAGGCAACACCTGGTATATTCATCGTGTTTACTGGGGTAAACATCCTTTTAATTAACTGGTAGTACATATTGTATTGAAACTAAAGAAACAGAAACTTTTTTTCAATTCTACATATAGGTTGATATTTTATGAATACTAGCGAAAAACCTGCCCTACGGGCAGTTATTCAACCCACATAGTCACAAAGTGTCTGCTTTGAAAACATTTTGTAGACTTTTTGAAACAAAAGTGAACATGTGATTAGGTCAAACAGATTTTTTGACTACCATTTTAAACAATTTTAGCCTTACACACTAAGAGGAAGAGGTGTGGCCAGATGGGACCCCCTCCTTGTTATTCACAGAGTAGTGTCTGTATGCCAAAGTTTCAGGCCTGTAGCTCGATTTTTTTTCCCCATAAAAGTACTTTTTTTCCTTCTTTTTAGTATAGAAAAGGTGTGTAGCCACATAGACGTGCTTAATACATTCCCTGGTGACACTGACCATATATATATGGGTTTGTGGTCTAACTTCAATTGTTCAAGCATGAACCCGATGATGCACAGACAGACAGACAAACAGACAGACAATTCTTACATTATAGTATGGATATTACATGTAGATCTATTTGTTCACATATTTATCTTTTTAATTAATAAGAACATCATCACTCTTGATTACTCAAAAGGTCCAGTTTAATGCTGAGTTGCCATTGCACTGGGACAGAACTCTTCAAGTAAATATTGAAGGAGGTCTGTGTCCACTGTAGTCTGCCTCAATCTATGATCCACCTCTAATGAAGGTTGCCAGCTGGGATTCAACTCGTGACACTATATGCAATACGTATATACATATATATATATATATATGTATATGTGTATATATATATATATGTATATGTGTATATATATATGCACACATATTTATACATATATATACATATAAATTTATTACATTATGTAGGACTGTTTTGCCATTATGCTTGGCCATATTTTTAACCATATTGGGTGAAATTTGTATGGTACTTCACAATAATACTTGAGAATGTGGGACACTTGAACATGCCATGGAGCATACATTGGAACACACATTTGAACTAAGCTTTCATTTGGCAATAAGATTAAAAGTAGGGGGTGAGTGACAACAAAGTGACGCATATATTATATATCTCATGAATAATTAATGATAATTTGGTTACTATCCCCCCCCCCTCCCCCCTAACAAAAAAAGGATCCCCTTTTCAAAACCCCTGGCTATGAGCCTGTAATGCCCTTTTTCAGCTTAGTTGTTGGCTTCAGCTAACTTTCATATTCACGGTAATATCTTTTTTCAGAGTAACTGATTCGGTAAAGGTAAGTTTAGGTAAGTTTAGGTAAGTTTAGGTAAGTTTCCTCGCTACTAGGAACAATAGCTTTAGCTATAGGCTAACTGCAGTCAAGCAGGTTGATAAAATCAATTTGCTACTAATCCTGTAGTTAGCTAAACTATATGTTAATAGCTAGTGTATTTTGCCATGAGAAAGAATGGCTATGGTACTTGGAATTGGAATTATGAAACACATCAGAAAGCTACTAGCTTTTTTACATCAAGTGTCTTCCTTTAATTTTTTTTATTGCTATTTAGTAACTATGAGACTTTTAAGTACTTTACACAGTGTTACAGTTAAACTACAGCATTAGTCACTGAATATCATTAGTGCATATGAACAAATCAGTGATTCTCAAAATGAGCTTGAGTTGCTTCGATTTAATATTGATGAGGAATTTTATAATTTGTTTAAAGAGGTAGTTAAATTACTGTTTGTTAAAATGAACACTCAAACAGCCAGATCAAGTTTCTAAAGAACTACCTCCGTTCAACCATAATTTTAAAACCTGGAAGGTTTAAATCTATGGTTCAACAATGTCAGAAGAAAGACAAACCAATTCATATGGATTCACTGGTACAGTTATTTGCAATTCAACATCCTAGAAGAATGTTAGTTGTATGCTAGGATGGCCAGAAACAATAATTTTTTGACAAAGTTACACATACTTGGTTCCTCTTTTCTTCTTTATTTTTTTTGTTACTTTGTTATTGGGCCGGAGTTTGTAATGGGTGTGTCTTTTGACAAAATGGGTGTTGGTTAGGTTAATGATTAAAAGAACTACCCCTTCATAAATCCTGGATCTGCCCCTATATATACATATATACATACATACATAAATATAAATATATATATATATATATATATAGATATATATATATATATATATATATATATATATATATATACATATATCAGAGAGTATGGTAGTACTCTCTAAGTAGGGATGATCACTCCAAAAAAATGTCATCCTTATAGATTAATACAAATAAAAGCTTCATTTTCTCTGCTATGGATCAAACCTAGGCCACAAAACTCACCTGCAGTCCATATAAGCTGCAACACAACCTACCAGGATAGTTTCTGTCCTCCAAATCAATAGCTAAAGTAACGGGTGCAAACTCGTCAAAATCATCAAATGTTCACCATCTTTCTTCTTATTATTTATTCTCTTCATATTATTTATTTTCTTCATTTCCAGGACTAGAGCCTAGCTGGCTACAGCAAATCTTGCAATAGTTATACTTCTTCTTTCATTTGCTATCAGCAACCCATTGTCATATCACAAGCTCGGTTGAGGAAAACCATGCCAGCGTTCCATCGTCGAGGGTAGCTAAATCGGCTTCGCCGTTGGGTAGTTGATGTTTCATACATGACTCAGTGATGTGGTTGACTGCTGTTCAGGGTGACCACAGTCACAGGCAGCCAAGTCCCTGAGTCCCAATCCTTTCATGGTCACGGAGAAGTGGCCGACACCTGTCCTGAGACGGTTGAGCATTGTCCACTGCCAGCACGGAAGGTCTATGCCTGGTTGCTCTTCTGGCTCCTCCACAAATCTATGCAGCCTGGATTGATAAGCTGCCTGCCATTCCTCTGTCCAGTGGAGCTTGAACTAGAGTCTTTTGGAGACGTCATCGGGTGTTGAATGCAGGAGCTGGTGGGCATGCTCCACTAATGGGCGTCGTGACTTCAGGCGGGCATGTGGCAGGATCTCTGTGGTGGTCTTGTGGAGAAGGTGGTCTTTGTCATTGGTGGCTTTTCAGGACAGAGCGAGGACAGCCACTTCACGGCGCAGCATTGGTGGTGCCATGCTGGCAAGAATCGGGAGTTGTTTGACCGGAGTGGCGTGCAGGCAACCAGAGACTCCGTAAAGCAGTGTAGAGCGTTGTGTCCAGCTTCTTGGTGTGGGAGCTTCTTAGTGTGGGAGCTCCTACACCAGACTGGGGAGCAGTACTCAGTGGCGGAGAAGACCAGTGCCTGGGTGGAGGTGCGCAGAGTCCTGATCAAGACACCCCAAATAGTACCAGATAGGCGACGTATTAGGGCAATGCGGGCCGATGTCTTGGCAGACAAGTTTTCCAGGTGTTGACAGAATGTCAGCATGTGGTCAAGCTTGACCCCAAGGTATGTCGGGGCGTCTTGAAACTGGAGTCTGTTGTTGTTGACCGTGATGTTGAGCTCGTGGCTTGCCTCTCGGTTGTTTAGGTGGAATGGGGAGGACATGGTCTTGGCCACAGAGAGCTTCAGATGCCAGTTTGTCAGGTAGCTTGACAAGATGTTTATATCAGCCGTTAGCCCCGATTCAATGGTCTACCAGTTCTTGTTGGACAGAAGGATGGCGCGAGGTCATCAGCATATCCATATTTCTTGGACAGCGTGTCTGGGAGGTCATGGAAGTAGATGTTAAACAACATCGGGGCAAGTGATAACCTTGGCTCATTGCCATATCTTCGGGAGCTTGGACGTGAGAAAGCAGTGGGAGCAGAATGATTGAAGCCACTCTGTGGCCTTACTACTCTGGTGCAAAATGAACTTAGGGTGGATGTTATCAATCCCGGCTGATTTGTTTGGCTTCAGGTGTTTGATAGCCAATTTCATCTGTCCTTGGTGAACTCTCCCGAGAGGTGGTATCAATGCTGTGTGCCATGCGTAGGTTATTCACTTCACCGATGGTCTTCCTAGTGAACTCCTTGTCGGCGTTGAGGAACCTCCCATTGCTGATTAGCTGCGCTGCGATAGAGTCGGCAGTGATGGGGCACGGTTTAGGTTTTGTTGTCTGGCTGGTCAGCTTATTGATAGTCTGCCACATAGGCATTGTTGATGTTGGAGGCAGAAGGCACTGGCAGGGATTTGGCTGCGGTGTTGGTGCTGTTCGCGAATTCGGACCAGTTAACCTTGCGAAAGTTCCACCTCCAGACAGGTTTCCCCTCCATCGACTGGACAAGCGATGGTGTTGTGATCAGTGATGGGTGATGTTGGGAGTAGGGGAACCTGTCCAGGACGCGCCATACCGGGAGTGGCTCTTGCCCGATGACTTTGGCGAAGGCCAGGTCTGGGTTGGTTTTGGTGTTCCAGCGCCCGGAGATGAATGAGTAGGGCTCCTTCGGGTTGAACAGAAGCGCAGCGTCTGCCATGGATGCCCAATCTGCCAGTTACGCACCATATGGGTTGGTGGTCTTGTAGCCCCAGTCAGTGTTCCAGCAGTTGAAGTCGCCGGCGTACACAGCTGGAGCTGGGGTGTCTGGCAGCGAGCCTGGTTGTAGTTTGCTCGGTGGTGGCTTGTAGACATTCATGACAGTCATCTCCTGTACTATTGTGGCGGTCCACTCAATCAGGGTACGTCATCTCTGATGAAGGTTGCTAGGCCATGGTGCCTGCTCTTGGTCTGGCCGGCTACCATGTACCCGTGGAGCTTCAGGATGGTGTCATTCTTCTTGTGAGCTCCTGCAGGAGCACGATGGTTGCCTCGTTGTTTGTGGCAAGCTGTTCCAGGATGTCCAGCTTGGTGGTGGTAAGTCTTTTTATGTTGAGCTGCATGATGGCGAGGCTTTCGGCGGATGGGTCCGCCCGTCCTGAGAAGGATGCATGCTGCCTCAGACATTGGGGTCGCTGAGAGCGGTGTGAAGTCATTAGTTTCACCGTTGTTAGCGGATACTTGTAGAGGAGGCCACGGAGAGGCTGACTTCATCTCCTCCAATAGTTATACTAACAGCTTACTATTTCTTTGGACCAGGTCCACGATCTCTTCATTTTCTTCGCCATGCTAATTAACTACTGAAGTGTATCCCAGACTAATAGCTGCAGTGTTAAGTTGAAGCCACTATTTTGACCACCAATTAGTCTACACACACAATTTAAAACCAGTTCTTGTGCAAGGCGATGAATATCATTAAATGAAATTTTAAAAGGGGATGTACATTCAAATAAGCTAACAGCGAGTCTCTCTACTACTACTACCACCAAACCGTTAACTACACCTCCAAATCTTGAATGTAAGTCAAATTCTTTAGCTAAATTTGTGACAGCTAGACATAGCATTGTTATAGCTAGCTAACTCTTACTTCTTTCTGCATTTGGCAGTGAGTTTTACACTGTTGACAGTGAGTCTCTCTCTCTCTGAAGCTCTACACTACCAACAGCAGCTTGTACTACTGCTACTGCTACCACTATTATTAAAGCCACATTAAAAAATATAAAAATCTGACAGTGTACAAAACTAAAGGAAACAAATGAAAGTAAAAAAAAAATTTTTTTAAATAAAACTGGTAAGTAGGGATGACATGTCAACAAAAAGTGCAGAAACAAGAATTCTGTGACAGTGCATGTTACAAAATTCCCTACTTCACCAATTCCACATTCTCACGTAATGTGTAAGGTGTGATGCCGGAAGACTGCCACCTCTTCATTTTTCTCCTAGCTAGCTCATGTACAATAGTTACTCTTAGTTCACAAGAATTTCACAACACAGACTGTCACACTATCATGTAGAATTCTAAGGTCAGAGGAATTAGTGAAGTATGAAAATTTGTACAATGCACTGTCACAGAATTCTTATTTCTGCACTTTTTGTCAACATGCCATCCCTACTTACCAGTTTTATTTCAAAGAAATATTTTATACTTTCACTTGTACAGCTTCTCTTGGTTCCTAATAGTAGTGTGGACTGTTTATTTCTCAGGTTGAATGAATACAGTAGAAAACCAGAATTCTTCAGGTATACAGATGGTGTGCTTCCAATCTGGAGATTGGCTAATGATAAGCAAATAGGTGATTCCAGAAATGGCCAGACATATATAATGCAGAGATGGGTCAAAGTCTCTAGAAGATTAGCTTAAAAAAATGCAAATAAGAAACTCCTTAAGTTCTTCCATTACTCACCAAATTATAATCTCTGAGATTGGAGAAAAACAGCTGCAGTGGGCCTTGGGTGGCTATTCGTTATGTTTGTCCCAATTTGATAATTGCTGCACTATTTTTTTTTTTTTTGGTTCTGACCAGCTGGCATTGTTGTGGGTGTGGTTTCAAGTGGTGTTCGGTTAACTGATATGTTCCGATAACTGAAGTTTGGATAACTGACTTTATACTGTATATTGTGTAAGTCTTTTTTTTTATTATACAGAGTTGGTGACCCTTTACCAAAGGTAGCATAAAATGTATCATATAATTTTATAAAATTGGTTTTTGTTGGTGGTTTTTTTTGTAGTTTATCTTTGTGCACAGTTCTTTACTGTCTTTGCCAAACCATGAACTGATTACAATGGAACTCTGTAAGTATGATCTTTTCATGAGGTAAGAGGACTAGGGCTAAGGCTAGGGCAAGTAGATGTGCTTTCATGGTTAATTAATCTATAATGAAAAAATGAACCTAGCAAACTTGCTTACATTTTTATTTCCTGCATTACAAAAAGTGAACTCTTCCAGGTAGGAAGGAAACAAATCAGGTGATGTTCCAAATTGACTTTTCACCTTCCTCTTAGCACGCATCCACATGTTTTCAATATTCTGAGTGTGGACGTCTGGATCATTAGGGTTGACAAAATGGTGGGAGTTATTTACCTGGGAATCATGTAAATGCCATCGCTGATATTCTGTATATGGGCATATTAACCCACATATCACTCATTATATAGCTTCCAAGCAGGATTAACTTACATATCACACCCTCTAAAGTTGCTCTCATTCTGTCTGGAACCTCCACTCAAAAACATTTCCTTGACCCCCTCTCTATGCCTCTGAAAACCCAATGGTACAGATTGGCAGTACCATGATGGTATTTCAGTGGAAAAATAATGACTCATTGATTTCTACGATCATGGGTATCCCATTGTCAACACTCCTATTTATGAAAAAAAAATTTTTGCCTTCTCACAATCTACCCAGCAATAGTTGCTTCAGTCAGTGCTAGTGTGACCTACCGAAATGTGTGCCTCATGAGCAGAAACATTCTGCTGCAAATCTGCACACCAACAGAATATGCATACAATTGCTTGTTTCAACATTAGGTGGCTACCCTTAAAGAAGGAATTGTACCTTTGGTTAATTGGACACCGAACACCTATTATTGTTGTTCACTTTTTGGTATAAACACCACAAATGTAGCATGCGAAGAGGTGTAAAACATAGGAATGAAATAAATGTTTGAAATGACAGCAGCTAATTTTGAAAGAGGGGGTTGTGGCCATACCTTAAACCACACTGACATGAAAAGACCAAACCCTTAACCTTAAGCACACCTACACGGGATATGCAATGCACCAGCACCCAGAATTCAGATCATGATAATATCATCATTAAAATACCCAACACCAACAATTCAGAACATACAATCGGATGGTGATAAATGATTTGCCAAACAAAAAAAACCTGAAAAAGTTGTCTTGAATGGGCTTGAACAAATGCATGACAAACTTTATTCACAGGTATTCATTCTCCATAGTGTATGGTAATGACAAACATCTGACGAATGCTCCTCACTTATGGTGGACCAAATAGGTCTTTGTTTGCCATCTCTTTATATAGGCAATGTGAAAGCAAGTCCTAGGAGCCCTTAATTATTTAGGAATTAATGAAATATTATTATTACTTCAAAAAATAATTGATGTTATTAATTATGTCAATCAAAAACTATTTCTTTTCCCCCTTAACATACTATTCAGTGTTATCACAGCTGTACTCATTCAATTTTTTCACTAGTTAACTATTGTTACATCCAGGTGCACAGAGGGAAAGGACAGTTGCAATGCAAGATATGATATGTACATTCGAGGTGACAGTGTTTATACTCCAGACTGTCTCCAAGAGTAATAAAGATTGCCTTGGTTTTGTTCTTCTTACACCATCCTAATAATTACATTGTAACTGGTTCTAAAGTTTTGAAAAATAATCGTGACTAGAGGGTACCTATGCCAGCGTGACAAGACTGACTAGACTGGTCTGTAATTGTGGTCTCTAAAACATTTTCCTGGGATTATTCCAAGTTATGCACATGCTCTGTAATATCAAAGGAAATTTTTGACAGCTTAACATAGCTTTCAAATAACTTGATGAGACATCGACAGTTTCAAAAAAAAAAAAAAAAAAATAGATGTGGTTTCTAGTTAACATCAGAAACAACCTCAGTTGTCCACCCTGAAAATATATGTACGTACATATACTAACAATTTATACTTATAGTTACATTTTGTAATATTTGCGGTAAAGAAATGGCCATTTACTGTTTCAACAACAGCGGTCCTAGCTATTACCTGGAACAAATAAGTAATGCAGTATTTATTGAAGTGTATATTTTATGTGAACAATTTCACAGGAAGCAAATACAGTTGGATGAGGATAGGTTGTGTATGCTATACAATATCTTGTTTAACTCACATGCAGTACAACCAGTTAATGTATACATTGGTAAAAAATATATATTTTATTTTAAAAACCCCGCATCCACCATTCCAAGTGTTACTACATGTGTGTACCACAAATGAAAACCTGGCAACATCATGTTGGTAGATGAGTCATACTCTTTTCATGTACTTCTTCCAGAGCAACCCAATGTTATTCATACCCCAGTCTTTTTGAATGGGACTTCACACTAAAAGTAGGTGGGTTTTGTCCAGATCATACATCAGTTGGTGGGAAATATTGTACATCAAATCTAGTGCATGCATTGGTGGCATAACAAGGCAGGCTGGTCCGGCATTGGCTGAACTAAATTTGAAGATTAAAAAGCTAATAAATAAAGATAAATAAATAAAATGAAGAAAAAAATAATTAATTTATCAGAAATATTACTCTCTCTCTCTCTCTCTCTCTCTCTCTCTCTCTCTCTCTCTCTCTCTCTCTCTCTCTCTCTCTCTCTCTCTCTCTCTCTCTCTCTCTCTCTCTCTCTCTCTCTCTCTCTCTCTCTCTCTCTCTCTATATATATATATATATACATTCCCCATGTCCATTTCTTATTAATCTTATTAAAAATAATACTAATACTGGTCCGTGTGTTCATTCCAAGGGAGGGGGGGGGGGGGGAGGATCTTTCTCTTCGGAGGAAACCCACCCACCCGCTTAGTTACCATTCTTTTTTTCTTTTTTTTCTCATTTACAATCCCCCCCCCCCCCCCCCCCCCCCACCCTTTTGTTGCAAATTTATTTTATTTTAAAGATCTCAGTTCTGGCTTACATTCCACTGTTAGTGGCCTACAGTTGTCCCCAGGAGGGAGTCCCTGCCTGATCTGGCAATGGCTGACCTGAACAACGATAGCAACAATAATAATAACTAATGTGAATAATAATCCATGTTGTGTTGCAACCCTAAATCTGTTGCAACTCTCACAGGAATTGAGTGGACTTAAGTTTTACAAAGTTCTATTGCTAGCAACTCTTGTGCAACCAAGTCTCTTTCTCTACTTCTGGTTTGCTGACATATGCTTTCCTTGAAAATATTATTTTATATTAAGGAATAATGAATTTAGTAAGGAGGTAATTCATTTTTATAAAAATGTTTAATTAACACTCACCTTATGTATCCTCTGATATCTTGTAGTGTATTCAAACAGATTCTATTAGCATACTACTTTTAAAAAATACATGATTTTATTGGAATACGTCATAGTAAGGCTTTGGAGGAAGAGGGAATCATTTTAGAAGTTATTAGAAACAATTCATTATCAGACTTTGAGGATATTTTGAGGTGGACAAGAATATAACTGTCCAATTGATAGTTTTTTAAAGATGAATATGAAGAATTAGTTACTGAGCTGGATTTTGATGGCAGCAGAAGTGAATAATCTGAATGTCAATAAAGAACCTTACAGTAGGACATTCAAAATGAAGGACGCTTGCTTTTGTTCATAGTCCTTTGCTGTTGCTATGAATAATGTGATATGATTTTACTATACCTTTTGAAACCATAAAAATGCTTATCTCAATGAAATATGTAAGCTAAACTTAGTTTACTTTTGCAATATTGTAGGGGATACCTCGTAGGAAAAGAAGAGAAGGGTACTGAGTTGCACCTCTCTCTAGAGATCAGTGAGTACTCTCTACAAATATAAATTTTGTGAAATTTAGGCAGTCAGTGCCTGAAATATGCCACCACATACCCAAATAAAAAGTAACTATTCAATCAGAGGAGACTACTGAGTGAACAGACTTAAGAAAGGTAATGGACCCCTTTCCAACTGTGGTGAGTATCAAGTTAGCACCAAAGAGGTTCCTTTGTGGACAGAGAGCCACACAACCATTTAAAATATTTCTAGTATGTTTTCATAGTTACATGACCTTAAGTGCCCAAAATGCTTTACCCCATCAGATGATCTCACCAGAAAAAATTGCTTCTTTTCTTATTACACTTGAAGATACAGTATGCAAAGGACTACAAAATAATGTATGATTGTATTTACTAAAGTTTTCACAAAGATACAATGAAAGTCCACATTAACAGGAAATCACTCTTTACTCTGGCAAATCAACATGGCCTCAGGAGCTTATCTTCCGAAATTCCACCATAACTCAACAATAGATCATCCTAATTGATTTATATTGGAAAGATAGCTTCTACAAATGTTGTGCCAGTATATAAGCACCAAAAAAAAAAAAAAAAAAAAAAAAAAAAAAAAAAAAAAAAAAAAAAAAACACAATTCTAATGAATACATAGATAAGTCATGGACCCTCTTTAAGTGTAACAAATATATTGATGTCTACCCATTATATAAAAGAAAATGTTGATACTAAGAATATATACATGAAAGTGAGTCTTTTTAAAGAATCCAGTGCACCTGTGCGATGCCTTTGAGGCATATGCTAAGGTGAACCAGCAAAAGTGTGGTAGTCAACCTTTCAACCTTGAACCTTTTAGGTGTGCAGCTATTGATTAATTTGAATGTGTTGCAGCGTTTCATATAGGATTTTTTGTTTGGGAGGGGAATTCAAGAATGGAGAGGAGAAATAATGTTACATTATAAAGTTCTAACCAATTAGAAGATGCCCTAAAGTAACTAACAATCATGAATGCATATGTAACAATGCCAAATTACCAAAAAGCCCACAACATGTGACTGAACAGTATACACCAGGTTGTTGTTCTTTTTTTTTTCTATTTTTTTTTGTTTTGTTTTTTTTGTTGAAATTTTTAATTAGCAATCTTTTGACCACAAATGTGGTCATCTTAGAATGCAGGTCCATATACTGTCTCGAGTGGTGTGTGTGTGGTCCTAGGTTCATCCCTTACCCAAATCTGGTCAATGAATGTGCAGGTGTCCACGGGTGATTTTGCAAGGCCCACACTCAACCCACATTATGCAGAATTCTGCATTAGGTAGGAAATTAAAAAAAGAAAAAAAGAAACAACTATCAATTACCATGTATACATATTAATTCCTTTGAGTAATAGTTAGTGCACCTCATTAATTATCAACAATACTGTTGAAATAATCCATGAGCTATTAGTTGTTCAGGATCTCTGGCAATACATTGCAGTACGTTAATGCTTCCTGTGGTTAGAGGATTAGCAGCTATATCTGCTACAAGGATTACACAGATAAGATATTCACATATCTCATACGAATCATTCACCCAGGGGGTGGAAATAGACAATTATTCTAGGTTGGACATATCCATAAAAATGAATCGTAATTTGAAATCTTGGAGGGTGGTAAAATATAAAAGCCTGCAGCTAGAGTAATTGGAATACAAATACACTATGATAAGTTAAGTTTGTGGTAATTGATATTAAAAGTGCACAGCCAGTCACTTAAAATAACAAGTGCTGACAGAAAAAGGGTATGTTACATTTGCCTGCAGCTTAAGTAATTCAATTAAAATTGCACACTATGGTAACTTCAATATACCTATACATACACCAAAATTTTATGATTCAATTGCAGCCAGGAGTATTTTTCCTGTGTATCCCTCTTCACTTGGGTTAAGAGGCATGAAGAGAAATGGGAAAAATTAAAAACAATTTCATATTGGGACTGTTAAGTTAATTTCTAGTTGGTGGTCTAAATCTGGTATATCAGCAGCTGCATTGGTCAAATATCAATTATGGATGAGGCAGAACAGATTACAAATTCAAGGATATAATAAACTAAAGGATTTTTTTCCAAACATTGATATTTTGTGCTCTAACATTGTAGATTGTGATAATACTAACCAAAAAGTTGTTCTTATTAAATAAGTAGGTGCACATTTGATTAAGAAAGAACAAGTAATAAATTAATTATTTCAATAAGTACCTGGTAAATTCAGGACATTCACAGAGAAAAGCAGCGATAAATTGCTCTAATTCAATGGCTAACAACAATGGCAACTACATAGTAATGATTGTAGCAATGGAGCTCTAAATTTAGTTCCATTTATAATCAAAAATTGGTCCCTAACCTCCCACCGACCCAATCACTGACACCCCCTCAGAACATCCTCAGAGAGACACAAGTACTGTAAGAGAAACACATGTGTAAAGGCAGATTTCATCTCACAAAGACAAAAGCATCTTTTAACAAGTAATTCCATATCCCAATGTTTGGAAGACATTTTCAACAATAATGACTACATCAGATGTATAGCATGGAAGTCCACAGCTGCAGTGCTGTTGCATGCGCACGATAAAATGTTTCACTTTTTCCCATCACACAATTCAATATTTAAAAAGCAGTATTTTTAAATCTAAAAGTTGTGAAATATATATAATATATATAGCATCTGGTCATAAAAAATAAAAATACAATTCAAAAAAATACCCTGCACTTCATTCTGTTGTTTAGAATTGATCCATTCGACAAGTACAGAAGCAGTAGCTGATCTTACTACCTCTGAGATAAAATGAAATGCACTCAAAGTTGTTGGCTTTATATCAAATACATTATAGTTGGAGGCGCGCACACACACACATACTCACACACACATGCACACACACACACGCACGCACACACTCACACACACACACACACACACACACACACACACACACACACACACACACACACACACACACACACACACACACACACACACACACACACACACACACACACACACACACGATATAATTAGTTTGATAAACATGATGGATGCTGGCTTTAATTCATCCTATCATACATTACTGACAATAAGAAAAATTGCTTCATGAAAATGTGTGATGTACTCTACAATGGCTTCTCATCCGTGGCAGTGGTGGTGTAGATGTAGTGAAGGTACTGAGTTTTGACCATAGAACAACTGTCATAGTTGGTTGAGAGAGGGAGTGGCTTATTTTTTAAATTCATTAATACACATCATTTTCTCATATTCTGTATTTTGTAAAAATCTTTTCCTTCTGCAGATAATGAGTTCTCATGTAATTCAATAACTAACATTAAGCCTAATACCTTCCTCTCTCCAATCCTTGCAACAGCTCTGTTCTCAGGCCGGTTGAAGTTGTGTGTGATGTGAGGTTACATATGGAAGAGTGCAATTTGAAGTATTCACAGGCTAGGACTGGGTCGGTGAAGCAGCAATTGCATCTAGCTAGTGGAAAAAAAAAGAAAAAAGAGAGTGTCAAAGGAGTGAAAGTGAGGCCCAATAAAAGTTGACAGTCTGTGGGCTCTGTACAACTTACTTTGCAATTGGAGTAAAATCTAAAAGTTGCAGTACTGAATTGAATCCAGTGAATAAGAATTTTTCTTCTTTTTTTTTTTTTTTTTTTTTTTTTTTTTTTTTTTCCTTTATGAGTGGGGTGGGTGGGTGGGTGGGGGGGGGGGGGGGGGAAGGGAGTGAGGTGGAGTAAGGTATGTGATACCTGTATAGATACTTGTGTATCCGAATAAGAGTGCAAATTTTAACTGAATACATCATTGCCCTTGACTAGTGGCAATGCTCATGTATTAAGCATTACATGATCACTTAAAAATTTAACATTATGACACTAGAAACGTTTGTTCCTTGTACAGCATGGAAATGTGTGGAAGAAACTCAAGGAGACAATTCAATGTGGAGACTAACACCTTCCAAGTGAAAAACTAGTGCACCTTGCTAAAAGAAACAGTGAAGGTGTACTCCTGTGGTATGCATTACCATAGGAGTGGGACACACAGACAAAATATGATGCGGCCCTGGAATGACATGTTCAACATTGACAGTGATGGAAATATTTTGAACCTTGAGCTGAAAAACTACATTCCTGGGTGGAAGGAGCAGTACTCCTTAAGCTCAAAATATTTGTATAAACTATTTCTGTGGTGTGTGTCCATTCCTCAATATTCCACAAAGTGGGTGGGGTCTCCCATGAACAAAAATCCTTTGGCTGTGCAAATGCCACCACTCACCCTCCATTGTTCTCTTTATCCCCCACTGACCACTGACCACTGACCACTGACCACTGACCACTGACCACTGACCACTGACCACTGACCACTGACCACTGACCACTGACCACTGACCACTGACCACTGACCACTGACCACTGACCACTGACCACTGACCACTGACCACTGACCACTGCATTTACAAATATGCAGAGCTCACCTTCATGGATTAAACATTTGATGACAAGAAATTGGTTGTGGACAAACAGAAGGTTAATTACTCTGTTCTAGTTTTTGAGACAATTGAAGTTTTGGACAATCACAGACAGAAACATGCAGATGATAGAATTTGGAGATACAATATAGCAAATTGAAGTAATGCTTCTACAATTTGCTATATTGTAGCGCATAATTAGATTTAGAAGCATTGATTTTTTTTATCATATACTTGGAAAGTGAAACTCTGTTTTCATTCTTATTATTTTTCCTTTTTTTTAAATGTGAGCTCACTGACAACACACACACGCATGCACACACATGCACTGCTAAAGTTTGGAGTGCTACTGTTACGGAGGTAGCACTCCAGAGGTGGGAGGAGATTAAAAATAAAAAGTTTGTATGTGTGTATGCAAGGCTGTAGAGAAGGGGGTGCTCTCTTGTCCAAAGCAATGCAAGGTAGAAGTGTTCAACTACAGAAATCATAATTTGATGAAAATGACTGTAGCAACACTGCAGAGTATCAGGTCAGACAAGACTTTTCACCTATTTTTTGGCAGAAAATAGAAATGAAATGTGAAAAACTGCCTTATTCAGTCACACTCAGAGAAGTTCTAGAGAGACTGACCTGATCATTTCCATTCCCTAGCTTGTGTGCTACATCTAATTGGTAACTCACATTTTGTACAACCTGCTTCATTGAGTTACCTGGTTAATGTTACCACAAAGCTTATTCAAACTGAGTATTGTGGTAAACATTGCTCAACTCTTGGTCACAAGTTAGAGATGTGCCCATGCACAAAAACAGTTGATATGAAGATATTGAGTTTGCAGTAGGGCTAGTATGGGATCTTATTCCCAAGAGTGGGAGTCAAGATGAAATTAACCTTTTTGGTATCAGTACTCATGCTTCTACCATAGCCACATGAGCTAATTGCAGACAACTTGACTTTGTTGTGAATATTATAGAGTGTTGTGTGTCCCAATCAAAAGACCAATTATAACTGGATATGTCATTAATCTTGACTAGATCATGTATTAAACATGATATGATATGATATGGTTGCATAGAGATTTGACATTATGACACTATTGAACGTTCATTACTCTTACAACCTGGGCAACTTGTTTGGGGGAACCAGAAATCTCAAAATGAAGGCAGACAGGTTCAATGTCAAGGTTGTGAATATAAACATGCACATATGGAAAAAGAAAAAAAACAACTGTTGGTTAGCCCTTCCTGGATGCACTACCGAGTAACTGGCCACATAGAGATGAATCAGATGTTAAGACCTAGCCATTGAAAGATGTGTTCGATATTTCTTATGACTTTTTATGATGGACACTTTTTTTTTTTAATTTGAGACCAAAACTCAAACTCCTGAGTGTGAGGGGCAGTACTCCTGCTCAAAATATTTGTGTACACTCTTACTGTGTGAGCATCCATTCCAATAGTGTTCAATGGGAATGCAAACACAGGAATCTGATGGCAGTGCCCTTGCAACCACTCACCCTGCCATGTTCCTGATGCATAAGAGTGTTAGCAAAAGTGTGGCTAGTGGACCTTAACCCTTGGCAGTAAGCACAGCTTATGTTTTACAATAAAAATAGAGAGTTTTGATGAGCATGTGGAGCATGTGGTGAATAAACAAATTAGATTACGAGAGAGAATGAAAGGTGTGGTCAAACTTGAAAAATAATTTGAAGAACAGCAAATTTTAAAGTATAGATTTCTCTAAGAATACAATTGTTGAAATGTAATTCAATTATAAAGTTCAATTAAATTTTAGCTGTTATTGTTTATAAATTCTCTCAAATAAAACTGTGTATACCTGGATAATTACTGGGCCAATTTCAACATGAAACATTACAGAAGCCACTAAAAGCACCATTCCAGGCCTGTAAAAGAGGGGAGGTTGATAATTGAGTTCAAAGAACCAAATTTTTCTTGCCAATTCATTTACTTTTAGTTTACTCAATAACCCCCATTTTGCTTTCAATTAATTTTCTTTTAGCGTTCTCAATACTGTCTCAAATTCCACTTTATTTTACTACATTTGTCACCAGGAGTCCCTGGTGGTGTAGCTAAGCAGGCCCTGCAATGCCACTTTGGGAATGTCAGGCCAGTGAGTGGGTGTGGCTATATATTTGTGGTTACTAAAGATAAACAATAACCACTTCATATACACATCTAATACAAAATATACCTCAAATTTCAAGCATATACCAATGACGAAGGCAAATCTATGCAAAGGTACCAAAGACATGAATATAAAGTTCAGTTTACTATAAAAATTTAATTAGTTACATATACAGCTATATTGTAGGTCAGTTGAAATCTTTTTAACAAGCAGTGTCATTATATTATTCTAGTGTTCCTGACTACATTCACAATAAAAAAAAAACCTAACAGTAATTTACTTTTTTTTCATCTTGGAACAAAGCTAATATATATATTTTTCAGTTTATTTTTCCTCTTTATTTGTTTGTTAAATAATCGGTATGCCAAATGACCTTTCGGGATTTATTGAGGAGGCATGCACCATGTGGATCAAACAGACACTTTGAAGTACTGCTACTAGTAACAGTTGGAATGGTTCCATCACATAAACTTGACAGTAACAAGTTGTGCAACTTTTGCACTTATATCCCATCATCAAGTTTACCATATGAAATGCTTATATGAGAAAATAAAGTTCATTAATTAATTTGAAAGGGTCAGCTGCAAATAGGTGTCCCAAGTGCATGGGGTATTGGATAAGTTGTTAAGGACTCACCTCATTATGGGGTGGGATTTGGTCTGACCACTTATAATAATAAAGCAATACAGTTGAGATTCTGTGGGACACATATGAAGGATCTCTTGTGTTCTGCTTTGGTTAAACTTAGGTCATCTCTCCCAAGGTTGTATTGGCAATTAGGTTCTGTTTGGTGGCATCCAGGCAGATGCATCAAACTCCACATGCTGCTGACTAAAAGCTAGTTTAGCACTTACAAACTAAAACTAGTTTAGCATCAGCTTTGTTTCACTTTTTGGCAAGGTCAGCAATGTGGATGAGCTGCAACCTTAGCAATATAGTTGCTCAATCTTTTCCCAGCTGTTAAATAGGTACGTTCAATATTACCTGTTGTTAATAAGCCCTTCTGAGTATGCCCACTTCATTATTACCACAAAGTTTATTCTACCTGGGGTGTTGTGGTAAGTATTTATCAAATTAGGCTGAGCTGCAAATGTTGGTCACACATACAGTTGTAGCCATGCACCAAAAGTGTTAATATGAAGACAGCTTCAGCTGCAGTATAATATCTTTGAGTTGCTCTAGTGCTAGTATTAAATTATAATATGATTATAAAAAATATCTGAAGTCATTTGATATAATGATCTGAAACATTGATAATGTAAAATCCTATACAATGTGGGTTGGAGCAGGACAAAGAAACACACCCACCACTCGGAGAGAAAGTACCATTTTTTTTGGCTTTTTTCATCACCATAGTAACCATTTGACAGATTTTTAGCCCATTTTTTAAGTTTGGTCAAAACCTATGTTGTACCAAATTTTAGAGTAATATCCACAGGTTTGGCCTGAATGATAATACCGACCGACCGACCGACCGACCGACCGACCGACCGACCGACCGACCGACCGACCGACCGACCGACCGACCGACCGACCGACCGACCGACCGACCGACCGACCGACCGACCGACCGACCGACCGACCGACCGACCGACCGACCGACCGACCGACCGACCGACCGACCGACCGACCGACCGACCGGCCGGCAGGCAGGCAGGCAGACAGACATCTAGTATGTATATATATACTAGCAACACATAGCAGGCGTTCCCCATGATATAATTATATGCCTACAGGAAAAAGTGTGGCTTAGTATTACCCAACCCATTCCCATACCAGATTCAAGTTATATTTGTATGCTTCTAGATATCTAGGTCCATGAATTTGACCATTATTAACACTACCATAAATAGATTGCAAGATTTTTAGCATTCTTTGATCTGACATGGCCATAGGAACAGATGTG
>OZ017785.1:14153071-14236501 GCA_963969325.1 Lycopodina hypogea
AGACTGAAAAAAATTCTCATAGGTGGGTTTTTCACTAGTACAAAATATTAAAAGAGAGAGTCAATATCAGTCACAATGAACTTCGATGAGTGTGGTGTGGTTTTTTTCCCCCCACAGGATAATGTGCTATGAATTTATACATAATACTAGAAATTCTGACAATTAAAGTAATGTTGTAGACTGAGCAGATCTGAACTAAATATTAATGCAGTTATATTTCCAGTCAGGGCACAGGGTTCTAATGTTTCAATCCAGGTGCAGCCATGAATCTTATAGTAGTGTGGAGGAGGTATGTGAAAATTTTAAGAATTACTCAAAAGGGAATCGAGATAAGATCTTCTGTGCATTGCTACAGAAGCCATGCAGACCACCATTCCAACCAGAAATGTTGTAAATATTTTAATTCAATTGATTCACCTTTCATCAATCTTCACCAAGTAATTTAGCTTCTCACAGCTTACCAAACCTCTTCCACACCACTTCAACATTCAGGGATGCCTCTGCCTCTAAATTGAAACATCTGAACTCTATGCCCTGACTTCAAATAGAACTGAATTGCTCTCTTTCCTCAGATATGCTCAACTACACCACTGCTATAATAGTGAGGGTTTCAAGGCTATGTACAGCACATATTATCCTTATGGAATAAGAAACACGACACAGCACATACATGAACACGCGCACCCACACGCACACACACGCACACACACGCGCGCTCGCACACACACACACACACACACACACACACACACACACACACACACAACACACACACACACACAACACACACACACACTATAACACACACACACACACACACACACACACACACACACACACACACACACACACACACACACACACACACACACACACACACACACACACACACACACACACACACACACACACACACACACACACACACACACACACACACACACACACACACACACACACACACACACACACACACACACACACACACACACACACACACACACACACACACACACTATAACACAGTTGTAACTGATATTGACTGTCTCTTTTAATAATTATACTTGATAAACCTGCCCTACAGGAGGTTTTTCATTCTGCCTTCAGTCTCCTGTGCTTAGAAACTTGTTCTGTTTACTTACTGTTTTGTGATGCATCTTCTAACTCCCTCCCTCCTTCCCCCCCCCCCCTCACCACCATCAAAAAGGGGATATCATAATTACTTAGATGAACAACTTTTCTGTACACCAATAACAATAACAAAGGAAAGCTGCTTATCCAATTCCTCACCACCCATACCTTCGCCCCAATTTTTAGCCAAATCCACCAAGTTATTGCACAGGAAATGGCGGACCAAGTTTAGTGACAGACAGACACAAATTCACTAAGTAAACATGATTCTGAGCTTCAATGATTGCTGAATATTTCCTTAATTATTGGAAAATGTTTTATTTTCTAACAGCTTGTTTATTGTTCCTTTAAGAATTGAACACATGTACAAAAATAGCAAATCACATATTAGCAATTCAGGTTGAAGATTTAAACACATTTACAAGCTTCTGACCAATTGCCACTTAATATTAATGTCTTTTTCATCAATGCACACTACTATTCAGGAATACTTGAACTAGCACATAAAAATATGTTGGATGGTAATAATTTATGTGGGATATGTGTTATGTTTCAGTTTATAAGTATGTGACAAAGGAGAAATCATCATCTTCAAAATTTATAGTTTTAAAATGCTCAATATAGTGCTTGCAATGCAAATATTATTACAGATATCTACATAATGTGTAAACTTCAACATACAGTAATTAATGAAGACATTTTAATTAATGATTTAACACACACACACACACGCATGCTCACACACACGCACACACACACGCACACACACATACACATACATACACATCTCTCTCTCTCTCCAACTCACTTCTAAGTTAATTGTGACAGATGTTGTTTTCATCTTTTAATGCTTCATTCCTCTGTGGTATTCGCTTATAAGTCTTGTTTTGGCTGAGGTTGTCATGCAGGATGTTTTTAAAAGATTACTCTTGAATTAATACCTTAATTGTGTTAAGTGGCTTCGTAACTAGACACTCATATGTGCCTAAAAAATTAGAAGAAATAGTGGAGGCATGGTGTAAATGCTGAACAATCAGAACCATAAGGTGTACTTTGTAAGAAAATGATCCAAATTAGCTGTTCACTTACCTAACCAGAACTGTTGATGTTCCTCCTGGTTTTAATTGTAACACAGATTTTCATTCACATGCTTTCTCTTACTGACTGATGGTGACTGATGATTTTGGAATAACTGAACTTTTATTTTTTTTTTCTTAGCATGAATGGACTGCATAGAAAAATTGCTAAGAGGGGGGGGGACCGGGGGCGGGGGGGCGAAATAGAGATGCTGTCTGTGAAGGGAGGGGAGGCATGTCAGTGTATATGCATGTAAATGTTAGAATCACCTGAAAAAAATCCACATGACATTGTAGAGAGTGTAGTTGATATTTATAACAGAAAACTTAGACGTATTGCTGTATAAATGTACTTTATTTGCTTTTACAAAAAATGCTCAGGGGGCACAAAATCCTCAAAGGGGGGAGGGGCAAATCCCCCCCCCCCCCCTAAAAAAACACTGATTGCAATAATGAAACAAGTTAGCATTTTTTAAAAATCAGTTCACTTAGCTAAACATGGCTGTACTAGAGCATCCTTTTGAATTTGCTTAGGTTATAATAATTCAGATGAGATCAGACTGAATGTGTGGTTTTTATTTCTACTTTATGATTCCTCCTGCCGGAAGAATGTTTACTTAAGCATATTAAAATCCATATTTCCGTGTTCTGCCGCCTCAGGATCCCACCACTGTTACCAGATTACTCCCTGGGTCAAGTTGCATATGCATGACAATTGTCAGGACTCGATGGCCAATGGTTTGGCAGCCCATTAGCTACATAGGTAGATAGGTACATAGGTGCATAGGTACATATATATGACCGAGAATTTATATATATGTTCCATTCAATATAGAAATTTGCCCAATCTATGGATTATGCTGCACACTATGAATCAGAGTCAAGTATTACCTTACTATGAAAAAATAAAGAGTACACACTTGGAGCATTGCTTATTGGGATGGTGTTGAACACACCTGGCTACACCTCTTGCTGGTTCATACATGTGTGGGTACATATGTCCATATGTCTGTATGCCTGACTGTATATACGTATGTATGTGTGTATGCATATATGTACAGTTGTGTGTACCCATTTTATTTTACCGAAGCACATAATCAAATGAAACTTACCCTTCTGCACCAAGAATGGTTTCTTAATCAAAAAATGTGGACCACTTCCTGTGTGTGTGTAAATATAAGATAAAACCCTTTGAATGGACCTGAACTAAACTTTGCCACAAACACACACAGTATGATTCTGACAGCTGTATAGACTGGGTCCTACCTTTTTGCAACCCTTTCTCTTGAGTATGTATGTCTGTCAGGCTAAAAATGGTTCTTAGACATGTGCGTGTATGCTTGTGTATATGTTTGTGTGTATGTTTGTGTGCATTTTCCTTCCGACCAATGCATCATAACCAAATGAAGCCCACTCTTCAGAGTAGGTACATCTAACATTAAGAGAGTTTTAAAGACCCAACATCTTTTCGAGTGGGCATGTGAGGCTAAAAATATAATAATAAAAAACTACCAATGGACATAGGTGGGGTCATATTTGGCCACACCTCTTCATTTGGGCAATTATTGTATTCCTGGTAATGTTTGATGTGCCTGCTTGTTTATCATAACACAGATTGTAATCACTTGATTTCTTTATTTAGTATATCTGCTTTATAAAAAAAACACAAAACCATTCATTCATAAATAGGCAGCATGATGTATAGATTGGATGAATGATTAGATGAATTACCAATATGATCACATTCTGTGGTCATGTTTGATTTTTAATATATCGTAGTGAGTTGTGTAATTAAAACTTTCTTCAGATGTCCTAGTTTATATAAGATGGAACATGTACTTCATTGGTTGCAAATATTTAACTCTGATATATAGAATTGGCAGCACAATCTATGGATCGATAGAACTAGAAAAGTACACATCCTATGGATGCAGACAACAGCTTCCCCCCCCCCCACCTGAAAGATATTTTAGTGTAGCACCCACCCTATGGACAGAATCAACAGAGACCTTTACATACCATTGTAGATCTGTTGTTCCAGATGCTGGGCCCACAGAGCTCAAAATGGAGTAAAGAAAAGAGGTGGATGGGGTTTGGGCACAGTTTTGCTGATGCGTGTGCTTGCACAATTGTAATAAGTGAGATGGTTTACTCATGCATAAAATTGGGACCACAACCAGGAAATGTATGGGGAAAAATAGACCCACAGGCAGGGTTTTGCTCGGATTTTCACCAAACTTCCTTATAACCACCCCAGGGTGATTAAACCCTGTATGTTTAAGCCCTTTAAGTCCAATAGCCTGGGATGAGTTAGCGAACAAATCAATCTTCTCCAAACTTTGTTATAATATCCCCAGAGTGACCCCCATAAACCCTGAAAATTAGAGCCCTTTAGTTCCAATAATCTGGGAGTAGTTACCAGACAAACAAAAAAACAAACAAACAATAAAAAATTTTAATAATTGAGAATTATAGTAAGATGTGCAGCATAATGTATAGATTGTGCAAATTTCTAGATTGGATGGATCATGCATACTAGAGGGTATGTCCATGTCGCCTGTGCCAATGTCAACAGGAAACATGAATGAAGCCACTCTAAACACCATTTTTATACCTTGTGGCTTCATTCAATTAACAGCAGTTCATTAGTAGTCATGTAACCATGTTGCACTCAGATGTTTCAGAAGGTTTAGGAAGTTTTGAAAGCATTGTGTGATGCTAAAAGGTTGATTTCCAATGTTGGCCATTTATTATTTTTTCAGGAAGGTCAGAATGTTATGGAGGCATGGTGTAACTCTAAACAACCCAATCACAACCATAAGGTGTGCTTCAGAATGATATGATCAAAATGACCTGTTCACTTACCTAACAAGAACCAGGGATGTTCCTCGATTTTGCTCATTGGCTTTCTATTACCAACTGGTGGTGACCAATGACTTTAGCAATCACATGAATGGACTGCATAGCAACAATGAAAAAAGTACCAAAAAGTTAGCATTTTTAAGTGACCTGTTCACTAAGCTGAACAGAACTGTGGTATAGTGTCCTTTAGAATTTGTTTGGGTTATAATAATTTGGGTAAAATCAGTTTACATGTGCTTTCTGTCATAATTTTGTGGTTACTCATATAGGAAGGAAGTTTACTTAAGCTTGTAAAAAAAATAAATAAATAAATAAATAAATAAATAAATAAATAAATAAATAAAATAAAAATTTTTTTTAAATCCTTTTGTATTTGGTCCTGCCAACACGGGAGATCCCCCCTAAGGTTCTAACATTGACCAGATTACTCCCTGTGTTAAGTTGTATAGACATGCCAATTTTCAGGTCTCTAGGTCCAACAGTTTGACGGGCCATTACAACCACAGCAATGGCTGTGAAGAGAGCCAGCAAGAGTGGAGTGGCACAGGCAATGATCGATGGTACTAGCAAACGTAATAAACCTGATGTTAGTTCTCCACCACTTAGTGGTGCATGACCTATCAGAGCACAGGATATGGTATCATCCCACATGCATAAATGATAAACCACAAATTACCCCAGTTTATGTTTTCATGGGAACATTCCTACCACCATTTTTCTTGACCAAATTTAGAGGGATAGAAAGACAGGATACCTTTTCACTCTATCATTACTGTATCCTCATTTTAAATTGGTTTAGTCCAGGATTTAATAGTCTCTGGGATCTATTCACTCTGTATGATAACCTGGCAACCAGGGTTGAACTGGCAATAATAAATATGTTATCTATGTCGTCAACATCATTTCTATCGATAAGTTGAGTCTCCATAGAAATATTCCAGATATCCAACACCTCTATCATGCTATTATCACAGACATTGTTAGTAAGTACATCAGCATCAAACTGTAACAAAAAAGCAAATGGTCATGATTATTACGGTCATATTATTATATACATATTCTATTTTTAATTCTTTCATTGGTTTTGACAGAGAATAAGCCATACTAATTAATAAAGATCACACTTGTACATGTTAAACATTAATTCACTTATAATATATTATGTTACACTAAGTTGGAACAACAAAACTTGCTGGAAATATCACACCTAGTCATGGTAGTGTGGCATTAACAACAAATAGTCCTGCAAACTTTCTCCACATATAAATAACTTCAGAGTGGAACAATTTCTTAACAGTTTCACAACTAATAGATTATAATTTGTACATTATTAATGTCATGGACATGTGACAAGCACTTAACTAAAGTGGAGAAGAAGCAGACAACCCTGGAGAGGCCAGGTATGCTGGTAAAGAATAGGTTTGTCATATCTATACAAAGCCATTAATGGCCATTGCAACTATGTGTTATTAGTACATTAGTACATGTATTTTTTCTACTGAATCAACCAGTGCAGAATCTTTATTTGAATGCATTAACACAACAATGACAAAAAGAGAAGTGGATTTGAGGGGGGGGGGGGGTGGACTTGTTATGTAATTAATGCTATGTATTCAACATAGTATAGAAAAAATTGAAATAACTGATATATTTTTTTTTATTGTCATTTTTAAATAGTTTATAAAATTTAATATTTTCTTCATAGTGACAGAACAATGGCTGAGGCATGACCCATTGATTTTATCAGAAATATTTCAAGTATATATATATGTTATGAATAAATAAAATTTAAAACTATTATTACGCTTTTGTACCAATTTAAAAATGGTGCCCGATCTTTTTTCTTTCTTTTTTTACAGATAACTTCATTGTTACTGATTTGGATGCAGAACACCAGAAACAACATCTGTCTCTTTGTCACGATTTTACTGTATTAGTAGAGGAGATAAAAAATTACTTGGTGAAGACTGACAGAAGGCAAAGAGTTGAAATCAAATATTTACAAAAATTTATGGAGCACAGGAATCTGTGCAAATGCAAGAATGTGGTAGCGTCAGTCAGTCTAAATGCAAGGGCTGTGATTTGGGTATCTACCAGCATGCATGGCTTCTGTAGCAATGCACAATAAGTTTTCTCTCCATTCCTGTTGAAGTAATTCAAACTCTTCACATGCCACCACCCCCCCCCCCCCCCACACTACTTTACTTTAAGATTCATTAATGTTTCCAGACTGGAACTAGCACGCAGACTTAGATCTGCTAAAACAGCAATTTTGCTATACTTGTCAGTGTTTTACATAATAGGTATAGATTTACAGCACATAGTATTGTTGTGGGGGAAAAACAAGAAAAATAAACTTGATTACATCTCTACATACATTTTCAGAAACACATGTATACACACACACACATGCACGCACGCACACACACACACCATTCATCCTTCCATACATATGCTGTATGCACTCCACTTGCCACACATGGTAGGAGTGGTATATGCCAAAAAGTTATTTTGATTGTGATCTTTGTTGCTATGTCTTTGGTGGCTATGAAGACCCTGTTGATGAATTAATTGCTTGCAGAACTGACACATGGACTTTAACAGCAGCATGTGTTTATAGCATGTGTGGATAGATAGATCACCCTTGTTCACAGCGACAAAATCACATGCAGGATTGGTAGAGCGAAGTGCCACCTCAGCATCCACTGGTCTCTTCACACACACACACACACACACACACACACACACACACACACACACACACACACACACACACACACACACACACACACACACACACACACACACACACACACACACACACACACACACACACACACACACACACACACACACACACACACACACACACACACACACACACACACACACACACACAATTTAATATTTCGCAACATATCTGGCATTGCTATGTCACATGTAACAGTCTACTAATAGATAGTAATTATCATGAACACACACACACACACACACACACACACACACACACACACACACACACACACACACACACACACACACACACACACACACACACACACACACACACACACACACACACACACACACACACACACACACACACACACACACACACACACACACACACACACACACACACACACACACACACACACACACACAATTTGGGCTCTATAATCTGTATGAAGCCATTAAAATGCAGTTTTCATAAGTCAGGCCATCAAAAAAAAAAATTGTATTTGATTTTTCTCTCTGACGAACTAACTCCCCACAATTTTTATCCTTGATTATATTTTTAGTATGTTAGCAGACATACCTGGTGTTGTTGGTGGTGGTAGCTATGGGGTTTATAATGACATACCTACAGGAAGTGCAATGATCAAGTGTGTCCCAACCCATGCCCAAGGGCTTGGCTTAAGTGCCTATTTTGTTTGCATTTTCAGCCTGACACCCCACAGGAAGAGAAATAGATAACATTTACAGAATGTCCGGCAGGGGTATGAATGTGAAGACCTTGATAATATCCCAAGAAATTTCCTTTTGGAGCTTATTAGGGAATTGGCAGTAGTATCTATTAGATAGGAAGCTAGCAGACCATTTGTTGGAAGGTCTTTGCCCTCTACCTACCCCTACCCTCTCTTGTCTTCTATGGAAATGAAGGTTGAATTGTACACTAACTTTGTGTAGGAGGTGATAAAAGCTCACCCATATACAGCATTACCACTCAAACATCTTTGTATGTTCTAATTGAAGCATACCAGAATTGTTAATATGCATTGGAGTGAAAAGCATGGAACTAAGTGCTACATAGTTTGAATCTTGTATATCTATTTTACTGTTCAACCTACATGGCTAATATATCCGATTTTTCACCTCTGTTATATGATCGCCACTAAAGAATTTAAGTATTGAAAGAAAAGAAGGAAATAAAAAGGGGTTAGAAAGAAATACTATGTCTGTTTGTTGTTTTATGTTGTATTTATTATGCTTACATTTTTATGGAAAATTAGAATTCCTTTCTATCCACCAGGTATGTACTTTCAATCATTTTTGTGGTGAAAAATTTTAGCAGGCAAACAAAGATTAAGTTTGCAAAGTTTCATCAATATCCATTCAGCAAGCAAGCACACATGCATGCACAGTTAAAAAAAATTCGGATGGACTAAATTCTTAGTAAATATAAAAGCTAATTTGTTATAAGCTAAATATCATTATTATGGCATGACAGTTTTAAAATTAGCAGTGACCATTGTTGTCTCTCTCTTTTAATGCTTCAGTCTTCATTGGCATTCATTTAAGGGCCATGTTTTGGTTGATGTCAACATGGTAGGTTTCATGAGTCATGCATTTCCTCAGTTCTCTCTAATAAAGAATTATGCTGTGGTTGAGATTGTCTGGGTGGTCATATTTTTAAGGGCTATGTTTTGGTTAAGGTTGTCAGGGAGGATGTTTTTTACAAGTGGTATATTTTTAATAAGGTGATATTAGTATTTTACTTGATTGGTGGCAAGTGTTTAATAACAAGGTATATTTTGGAAAGAATTACACTCATAGAGAAGCTATTACTTGGTGTGCTATATTTCTCTCTATAATGCTCTTCTCAAATGCTCAGTAAGTGTATCTAAAGCTATTAAGCTCAAAAAGGCATTGCACAATGCCACATGAATCATTCATAATACTTTATATTTTAGCATATCACCCATCCTATGGACAGAGACAACAAAGACCTTATAATATAGTTCTAAATCTGTTTTTGCTATCTCATCCCAATTATTTAGGTCTTCAGGGCTCAAAATGAAGAAAAGATAATGTCCAGTAGTATTTTGGCCAGTTTTTCTGACCTATGTGTTTACACAATTGTGGTTGGATATAAGTGGGGTGGTTCACAAAGGCACAGAGTTGTGACCCCAACCAGGAAATTTTGACAAAAATAGCCCCTCAAGCAGGGTTTTACTTTGATTGTTACCAAACTTCCTTATCTATATATGGGAGAGGAAGGGAGGGAGGGAGGGAGGGGGGGGGGGGGTGGGGGTTGAAAGGAAACCATATTTTCCATTTATAATAACTATATGTGATTGAAATACATAATATTATATAATAGATGCTACTTTCTATAGCTACAACAGTTTCAGTCATAAGTTTCAGTCCACACTATTCTACTTGTTCACATTATACAACTAGTTCAAGTTCTGCCTGGACTGACTCCTATTCTCTATTTACAAACACAGCAATGGCTGTGAAGAGAGCCAGCAAGAGTGGAGTGGCACAGGCAATGGTGGCACCATCAGTGGGGGGAGGAAGAGTAACCACGTTTAACATGGTCTCACTTATCCACCGATTTGGCATTGTATGGCCCGGATTCAGAGTATTATCCATCTGGGTCATGCCACGTGCATAAATGATCCACCAATCATTATCCAAGTCCCGGTCCACAGGAGGGTCTTCGACAGTACCAGTAATCAACCGGGTAAATCTATAGGGATAAAAAGACGGGAGGAAATCATCCCACTCTATCATAATAGGTCATCCTTTTAAACTGGATCATTCCAGGATTTTATATAGCCTGAACTAGTATATATTATGCCAAGATTCCACTCACTGGCATGTTATCCGTCCACCTGTGATACCAGTGCTAAAGGCAAGCGTATCCATTGTGTTATCCAGAACATTGGCCCTACTGCTAGGTAGAGAGCCATTTGCAACATTCCATGTGTCCAGCACCACCACTTCGTCACCATCATTAACATTGCAAGCAAGAACATCAGCATCAAACTGGAACAGGAAATGAACATTACATGATTATAATTCTCACATTGTCACACACACATTCTGTCCTGCAAATATTTTGATACTCTCATTGGTTAAACACAAAGATAGACCCATACTAATGAATTGAGATCACACTTGTACACATTAACAGAATTAATGGACTGGTTTACTTATAACTCATTATTAGGTCATACAAAATTAAAGCACAGAACTTGTGAGAAACACCACACCTATCCGTGGCAGTGTGGTATAAACAACCAGTAGACCTGCAAAAAAAAAAAAAAAAAAAAAAAAAAAAAAAAATTTCAAATGAGTAAATTCTAAACAGATTTCACAACTTTGGTAAGGCCAGCTATGCTAAGGTCTGTTTGCGCTGACTTGGGCCCTGGGAAAACATTAATAACTTGGCCAATACTCAAAGGATTTCCAGATTTCAAGGACCAACAAACTCATGACGCTCCAGATATTCTTTTGGTACTATTCCTGAGGAAGTTAACTATCCCTAGGCAAAGTTAGCTGTATGTCCCATAAGCAAGTACACAACATTCCACTGAGAGTTAATTGACCATATGGAAAATATCCCTTGGTGGACATTAGTCCACCGCAGAACTCTAGCAGTTAGGAGCACAGAATTGATTCTTCGTTGTTTCAGCTGGACCCTAACTCCAAGTAAGCTTATACCTTGTAATAACTTCTCCCTCTGGCTCAAGGTTAATGGCTGAAGGTAAAGAAGGTCTGTTGTTCATGTCAATCATCTCAAATGGAGTGATGAAGTGTCCAACTTCAGGAAGTTGGTCAATAAGAGCAAGGAAGGCAATTTCCATGCTTTTTGCAATTTGTTCCAGGGATATACCATGCCTGTTCGTCAAATACAAATTTCTCACCATTAAGTAATTTTTATTGCTTCTGTATTTATTTATGTATATTCATTACTTCTTTGGTGTGTTCTTTATCATTTCAATGAATGAATAAACTTGTGTAAGACAAATGAAAAAAATAATAAATAAATATATATATATATATATATATATATATATATATATATATATATATTCAGAGGAAAAAAATTTTTTTTTCTTCTTTTTTTAAAACTTTTATTGCATACATGGGGAATGAAATCAATAACAAACACCAATTATGAGATACATAAATTAGTGGAAAAATGATGATAAGGTGTAAATAGCTAAATATAAGATACATGAATTAATGATAAATGATGACAAGGTGAAAGCTTGAAGTGGACTATTACCAGGGATGAGATAGTAAAATTAAGATAAAATTGGTTGTAAGTGTTTTTTTTAAGACAGAAAGGTATGAAGATATTCTAATGTGGAGTGGAAGACAGTTCCACAGTTCTGTGGTAGGGGGAATGAAGAGAAGGGAATTTTGATGTTGAAGGGATGATAATGATGATAGGATGTTATATGAATTAATGATAGGTGGATGATGTCTGGAGGAAAATAAATAAGGTTGATAAGTATTCCAATGAGAAGCAGAGGCTTGAGCACAATCTACAATAGAAGATACAAATGTGAGAGAAGTGAGTTAGGGATGGGACAAGTTGATTGCAGGGGGGAGGGGAAAGATAAAGATCAGAAATTGAGTTAATTTTTTCAAGAAGTGAAGACAGCAATGAGTCGTTGACATCGAAATCAGCTTCAAGAATAAGGTCTTGCATGGAAAGGTAAAGGATTGAGAGGAGGATAAAAGAGTGGCAAGTAAATAATCTAAATGATCAGGTGAAGAGGGGCATTCAGCACAGGAAAAACGATATAGGAGTTTTTAATTGTTTGTCCTATTATTTCCATTGATGTTAATTCATGTTTTGGAAGTACTTAGTCCAGCCTTGCCGGCTACAAAAGTGTCCCTATGATGAAGGTACAAGTTCTTGATGTGACCCGTTTCACTTAGTTGTGGAGTACTAAAATCTGTATCACAAGCATGTGTCCATGTTTGCATGGTCGAGGGGTTCAACTTTCCCAAAATTGAAGGAAGAAAATTCTCAGTATTATCCCATTCTTTTTTCTTTTCTTTTTTTTGGGGGGGGGGGGGGGGGGGGGGGTGTGTGTGTGTGTGTGTGTGTGTGTGTGTGTGTGTGATAAATCTCTATACTTGAAGGAAGATATTTCACGAGGTTATGTTCATAATCACTGTATTGAATGTTTCAATTCTCCCTGTACAGAAGGAACAATTTGCAAGGATATATCCCATAGTCATAACCAGGATTTGATGAGGAGGGCTCTCCTTTAATTATTGAGGTGTTATTGGTTTTCCGTGGAGTGCTGGTTATCACACTTGTGAGGAGTATTGGCATGACATTTTATCTCAGAATAGGTACTGGTCTGGCAGTTAGACTCGGAAGGGTTACTACAGTGGCAGTTTGATTTTGAAGAAGAGGATTGCTTCTGAGACACAAGGTCAGTCTCAGAGTTAACAGTACAGCAACATGACAGAGAAGGAGCAGGCTCTGTAAATATATAAGCATATCATCATATAGAAATAATAATTCCTAGCCCTAAACCTATATATTTCCCCAATGTTAGACTGGCACTCAGTTGACAAGCCACAGCAACTAACAACCAACCATAGCAACCAGCAAAAACAACAAAAATGCAAGCATTCAGCATTAGCTAACAGAGTTTAGCATGATTGAAGACTACAATAGCACAGCTTACTTATCAGTCAGAGAAGTTCCGAAGTTCTGAGAGATGCCTTAAAATGCCTGAAAAGCCTGGGAGTGGCTCTTAGTGCCAGCTTAGTGCACAGGCACCCTGACTATATCAGGTGCATGTGACTGTGTGACAGCAGCTAGAAATTTGCATTTTTTTTGGCATTTTGTGTGTGTGTGTGTGTGTGTGTGTGTGTTCATGATAATTACTTTTATTTCATTTACACAGCTTCACTATGATTCGGTGATCCTACTGATCAGAAACCCATTCCATGCAATTGTGTCAGAAAAGAATCGTTTGCTCACTGTCAATTCTAATATGAATGTGGCTGGCAATATGCACACTGGTACTTTCAATGAAACATTTTTCATGAACAACTTGAAGTGGAAAAAATTTGTCAATGATAATATTAATAGATGGAGGGGGTATTTTAATTGGATGATCAATATCCCTAAAGGACATACCATTCTTGTTATTCGTTATGAAGATCTGAAAGATAATGTGATTACTGAAATGAGAAAAATTCTTGATTTCCTCCATTACAAGACAATAGGTATTTACATGATGACTTATGCATGTACCTTTAATATGCCATAAAAATGCTCCCCTTTTACTCCTCACCTTCATCCATATGTAGTGTATACCTGTAGTTATCTGAATGCAACATCAAGCCTGTTTGAATTTTTGAAAATTCTGAAGGTGAATAAAAATTTGTACCTCATTGTTTTTTTTACTAATTTAGTGTTTGCTTTCAGTTATGCTAAACATCAAGTAAACGCTAATTTTTAAATAACCAATGATATAAAATTAAATTTCATTTCTTTAGTTAATCATTTTATATAGTTCAGGTTTTTCTAAAACTATAATAATGACAGAGTAACTCTTATAATTCTTTGGAAATTGCCATAACATTTTCTATATCATTTCCCGCCCTCTCCCTTTCCCTTGTTATGTCTGTAGATCAACAGGTGAAGGAAATATTACTTTCTACTAAAGTTGACTATTACTTGAGGCCAAAAAAAAAGGATTTTCAACATTACACTCCACAAGATGAAAATATGATAAATGACACTATTCTTTCCGTAGAAAAATGGCTGAAGGAAAAACTGGGCAACACTTATGGCATAAAGGAATATCTTAGAAGTTAATTATGAAATATGCAATTGTGACTGGAACTAGCACATGCATGTAACTTTCTTCAATGGCCAATATTTGGATATTTATTACAGTTTTTTATTTAATGTATCATTGTTTTTATTGATGCATCCACATGTTTTTTTAAAACTATTTAGGTAAATATATGTGTATATATATGTATATATGGCATGCCCACAGGAAAAGGTGTGGCTTTGTTTTACCCAACTCATTTCACTATTAGATTCAAGTTATGTTTGCATACATCTAGGTCTCTAGGTTCATGAATTTGATCGTCTATAAGTACCAGAAATAGATTGCATCATTTTTGGCATTTTTATCCTGACTTGCGCACAGGAATTAGGTGTGGAGAGGGGACACTTATTATTATTATAATTTTTGTGGCTAAAAATCACCTACTGTGTAGGATGAACCTACCTAAAGAGCAGGTCATAATTGGTATGGTGGTTTTGTAGAAAATTGGTATGGCCAAGTGTGACCTAGCATGTGTCCAAGAGTTTTCGATTATGACTCTTTCCACTTTTAAGGCTCATTCACAATATGATGCAAGGCAATCCGTTGTGTGTGTTGCATAGCTCCAATCCATTGTGATGTTATTGTGAATAGGTTATGGACTACCACTAGGGTGCAAGAGTTGAATTTGGATTTTATTCAACTCTTGCGTAGGATGAGTCTGTTTTGGATCCAAACCCTCACTAAAGACATTGTGCAAGTACTCATTTTTGTTTTATAGTGATGTCCATGGAGGGAAAAAAAATATCATTGAAGAAATTCGAACCTCTTTCTGCCTCTGGCAACCATCAGCTAAGGACTATAAATATATTAAGGACAAAGAAAATGCCTGAAAGTTAACAAACAGGTAGAATAAAAATAGTACAGTTTGTGATTCATTGTTTGTGAGATTTATGACCCTGCAGTCCATGCTCAATGCTAAACTGTTTTCTCTTATGTCATAGATGGCAGCACTTGTGATGATTGCTCCAAAAAGTTGACAAAATAGGGATAAATTTGTTAGCCAACCCAAATTCCATCCTCCTACATCCAATTACAGTATATTATAACTTGATGAACTTTAATGATATATTCTCTTCCTTTTTTCTTCTTCATATTTTGACTGTTATATTTTATATTAGTAATGCATTTATGTTTGTACACACGTAGTAATATGTATAATGTTCATATCTGCCTGGCATGGCTGTACTGCCATGATACAGTCACCAGTGAATTTTCTTGAAGTATTCTTTGAAAGTGTCACCCACAGAAACAGAAGTCTTTGAATATGTAAATTTAATTTTTTAAAAGATTAATTGAATCCTTCGTATTTATATGAGCATTACTAGCATGTTGTTTGTAGTAGGTGCCACAGACTCCACACCACTGGATAAGTTGCTATCTGTACAATTTCTTTATCAATGACATTGCCATCCCCATTCTCTCTGTCAAGTCCAGGTGGACAATAGGTGGCAGACTCTGTGCTATGTATACTATTATTTAATATTATTACCTCCTTGGAATACAGGATCCCTATTTTTCTTGCAAATATTCTTTTCATCTGCAGCATCTGCTTCTCCTTTAGATGAATTGTGATGAATCAGCATGGACAGGAACTTGAATAACTAAATGCTAACCATTATAACTCCTATGTTGATATTTAAAACAGGAAAATACTTGCAAATATTAATATTTTCATTTACACCAGCATGCATACATAATTGCCCCAAATCAGTTTAGAATGCTGTACAGCTGCTGAAATACTATGCTGATTTCTTACAAATCAGCAGCACATGATGGTGCCTTGAAATATGCTCTCTGAAGTGCAGTTCAAATGTCATCTCCTTAGAAATAGAGCTTACCTATCCTGAAGCTAACTGATAAGGATGCCTGAGATATATGAAGCTAATATTTCACCGAATTTGTTTTAAGATCTACATTTATTGTTCAGAGAGTTCCCTATAGCAAGATAACACAGGATGAGAGCCAGCTTTTAGTTAGTGTAATCACAGCTAGTTTAATCTCAGTTCTAACAAAGCTGTTATACCATGATGCATGAGGTATGAGCATACCTATTTCATATAAATAGCCAAGTCTATAGCAGGAGACAAAATTAAGCTCAAAATTAATCATTCCTCAGGCAATAAATATATAAATCTTTCAACACTCAGCATTAGGTAACTAAAATGGTATTTTGGGTCAGAGAGCCTCATTTAACAAAAGATATTCTTAGATTTATATGGCTGTTTACAGCATACAAAAAATAAAACAACATGAATAAATATATAAAAGTGAAAAAAAAACAGAAACAGGTGTTGAGATAAAAATAAACAAGCATCCATAGTTTGACAACAAGACAGACTACAAAATAGACCAACATAAAGAAATTCACCAATCTCAAGCAAGTGCACCAAAAATAATCTCCTGCTGAAAAAAAGTGAGTTGTATACCACATAACCAACATATATTAAACCAGAAAAACAAATTTAACCAAACCTGTGTGGTCCAGTACATTCCTAAGAATTTCTATTCTACACAACATACACAAGGAATTCGATGGAGCAAAAATTATTCTCAGTTGGAATAAAGTAAGTTGTACACAAAAATTATTCTCAGTTGGAATAAAGTAAGTTGCACACAGCTTAACTAACACTTATTGAATCATAAAAGACAAATTTACTTAAACCAATTTAACTTTATACATTCATTTACATTTCCTTTTTAAATTAGTGATTATTTACTACAAAAAAATATTTCAATGAATGAATAGCACAAAAAAAAAAAAAAAAAAAAAAAAAAAAAAAAAAGAACCCCCAAAAAAACACATTATTTATTCAATCCTTACATAATATAGACACACACACACACACATTCTTAAGATCCAGCAAACAAAAGGCAACTATACTTAATTAACAACCTGCAGCTCTCTCTCTCTCTCTCTCTCTCTCTCTCTCTCTCTCTCTTAAAAAAAAAAAAAAAAAAAAAAAAAAAAAAAAAAAAAAAAAAAAAAATAAGATTAAGTCACCAGACTAAAATCAAAAGGCAAGAGAAGTAGGCAGAATAAAAACCATTCAATTACACTACAGGACAAGTGAAATGCTCCAAACATCATCAACTAAAGGAATCTTCATGAATACACTGAATGAACATGAAATGAATGAACATCAAATAAATGAACTTCAGCCAAAAACAACAAATGCACATTATATTACAACACATAGTCATAAATACATACTGGAGCCTCAGGTCACAGCAATCACAGAAGCAACTAATATTGAATCAGAAACAATGGCAAGATCAAACATCACCTGGCTAAATGCAGGTTTCCAATATGACACAACCACTGATTATGCAAGCAATTATTTGGTTACCATTGGAAGGATGACAGATGTATGCCCACATTGCAATGCACAGAAATGGAAGAAAGAACCACCAACACCCTGTTGTTCCAATGGAAAGGTGAGACTCCAACTCATCAAGGAGCCCCCACTAATTTTGAACAGGCTACTTGAAGAAAACACTGCAATTCAAAAGCATTTTAGAAGCATTATCAACAAGTACAATTCTGCATTCCAGATGACCTCCTTTGGAACAGAGCACAACTTAGGCAATCATGGATTCTTCACCACATTCAAAATTAAAGGCCAATACTATCACAAAATTGGAGGACTACTTAAAATTTCAGAAAAGAAACAAAGTTCTTTCAAGTGTATTTCGTGGGAGATACACAAGAAGAGGCCAAGCAACGAAGAAGACATGTTGGTGGAAGCCTTGATATGAACATAGTCACTGAATTGCAGGAAATGCTTATTGAAATCATGCCTATTGAGCATATTCAAGTATGCACTGGAAAATATAGCACTGCCAGACCACAAAGTAATAATAAGGTCAGATATGAGACCAGGTTTTAACAGAGTTGAAGAACAATCAGCATCACATAACAATAAGAGCACAATTCACTTCAAATACCTTTTCTTTCTCATCATGAATATAATACATATATGTATGCGTATATGCGTGTGTATATATATACATATACATATATATACTAGCAAAAAACCCACCCTACAGGTGGTTTTCGGCCCACTATGGTGAGCTGTGGTTACAAAAATTGTCTTCTTCTTCGTGTACATATTTATTTGGTTTTTATGTAATATATTTGAATATAATTTAGTTCATTTCATTTGTTTAGTTCATTTGGATTATTTTAAAGCATATGTCTTAAGGGAGGTCATCTCTGTAGGAGGAAATGTCTTGTTTGAGGTCATGTGCTGGTGTGGTGCTTGTCTTTATGATAGCATATCTTTCTATTTGTTTGGTTTGGCTGGAAGACATTTCTTACTGGATGACATGATTTGCTTGAGGGTACATATTGTAGGAGAGCATGAATAAGAATTTATCTTAACATTAACATATAATACAGGAAGTCATTCACATTTTGTACACTTATTCAATTGGTAGACATATTGATCAGTATATCTTTCATTATTCATGCTTTCATAAGTTAAATGCTTTGTTTTTTCATTGACACAAGTACACTTTAAATGTGTTATCTTATCAATTAAATGCATGCCTGTAGGATATTGATGATTTCACAACATGTATTGTGTGACAGCATGTTTGTCCGGAATGATTGTTATAGGTGTTCATGACAGTTTTAAAATAAATGTGAAGTCCTGCTCATTATGTGTTTATGTATAATGAAAGATTAAAATACATGAATTTTGAATTAGTGATTACTGAGTATCATGGATTTCAGTGCTTGGTAGGAAGGCAAAGAATTGTGCTAGAAGTGCTTATTGTCAAGTGAGCAACAGACATTGCATTAATATGTAAATTATTTCAGGGAAGATTTCCAACCTATCTTAGTGGTGCATGGCAATAGAGGTTGTTTTGTTTTTTTTTTAATTTATTTATTTTTTTTTTCTACCCTTGGGATAAGACAGTGTGGATGTGTAGTGAGCAGTGAATACATATTTAGTTGACATTGATAAATTTATTCTTTTCTTTCATATGTTGATGTGCTGTTTTTTTTTTTAAATTTCTTTAGAAAATTACTGTATTCATTACTAATGTGTGAATATGTACATTTTTTATTTCTTTTTGTTTAGGTTGTTGTTTTTTAGGGCAAAGCTATTTACTTATAAGGAATTTTTTTTGGTTGGAGTTTTGGGTGCGTAATTACTTCATGTACTAATTGAAAATATTTCATTAGGTTTGTGGCATTTTGTTACTTTTTCCTTTGGTTGGTAACATTTGAAGTATATGTTTTTAATTACCTGATGAATTGCATAATGATGTTTTGTCCTGGCAGTTTGTATACGATTACTTCATTGCTCGGTTTTCTCATTTAGAAGCATCATGGTTCGTGTATTACAAATTTGTTGTATACATAAATGGTGCTGTTCATTCATTTCGTTTTGATGCCTTATTGTTTGTCTGATGGACATATCCTGTAAGAGTGTGTGATGTTGTTCATCCGTCTCACTTTGGTGCCTCACAGATTGACTGGTACATATGTTCTGTGTTCATGTGTGATGTTGTTCTTCAGCCTCATTTTGATGCCTAACTGCTTGTCTGGATGACATGTCCTCAATCCATGTTCGAGTTGATCTTCTGTTTCATTCTGACACCTAACTGCTTGTCTTGTAGAAATGTCCTGGACTCTTTTTGGTGTTGATCTTCTGTCTCATTTTGATGTCTAACTGCTTGTCTGGTGGATATGTCCTGTACAAGTGCTTGGTGTTGTTCATCTGACTCATTTTGATGCCTTACAGTTTTCCTGTTAGTTAGTGCTTGAAGTCATAGGGTATGATTTTGTGGTCTTTCTCTTAATCTCTCTATTTTTGTAGTTTGCACTTATGTTTTGTTTTTGTTTTTTCTAATGATGATCTTCTTTTTCTTGGCATTTTCAAGAATTCTTTTTTTTAAGTTTCTTGTAGAAACAAATTCAATAATGTACTCTTTAAGTTGTATATCTTCTCTGGTAAGTTTTCCTGGCTTCTTTTGTCAACCCCAAACTGTGGCGTGCAGCATTCTGTTTTTTTTGTTTTTTTTAAACTTTTGTATCATACATTTTGGTATCTTTGAAATGTTAGGTGAAGTGGTGAAGGTTCAATAGAATTGGTAGCGTGGGGACAAAAATACATTATTTTGATTTTGATTTTAAGATGAAGTGATGATGGTTCAAATAAATGGAAATTAATTATGCAATGCAGGGGTAGTGGAGAGTAGAGGTTGGGAATTTCCTTCCACACTTCCTCCAGTTAAACCCTTGATAGTCATCATTTGGTTGTGCAAGGATTTTATTTTGTTATACAGGAATAGTGATGAGTCAAGGTTGGGGAGTAGGAAGGAAAAGAGGTTATGTGTGCACATTCAGCTGCTCACCAATAGCAGTTCCTTGACAGTACCTTCAGCTGCTCTTGAAAAGCAGCCTTGCAGCAATAGTTTTTCCCCCCATTAAATTACTGATAGGTTTTTATCTGGTCATGTTGAAATGCATTATCACCTCTTTGGTGTGGTAGAGTGTGAAAGCCTATGCATTCTCTTTGATGGAAATAAAATGGCAGACAAGGAAGAGCCTTTTAACAAACATGGCTGAGGTTACTTTCCCTTACCTGAATATCACATCTGCTAATTTTCAACTGGGATCCTTACAGACATTTGGTAGGTAATCAAACACATAAATAAATATATAAACACCACTAGCTCTATTATTAGTATGAGATAATGTATTAATGTAATTTAATGAGTGTAATAGTGTTAAGTATGGAGTTTAGTAGTACCTATTTTAAAATTAATAATATTCGTCTAAGAATTGTTTTGTTAGTAAATATCATTGTGAATTTTATCTGCCTCATCATTTCTTGAATGTTATATTCCAGATATGTTTATATTTTATCTAGACTTGCCAATGTAACAGTTTATATTACACAGTATTACTTTATTGCTTTGGATCACCATGTGGTATGCCATGGTAATGGATTAATTTTTTGAAAGTATATATTTATATTTACTTTCAATGATTGGTTGTTTTATTGAGTGAGTGTTCAAGAGCATATGTAATGTTGTTTTCTTGATATGTACACATGTCTAATTGTGTTAGTGTGCATTAGTGCACATGATGGTGTGCTGTGTATTTATTGTTGATGTACACTGTCATGTCAACTTTTATGCAATTTACAAATTTATAGCATGAGGTAGGAAATTTTATGTAGTATTCATTCATGTCCTTACTTTGTTACTCGACCATTTCAGTTGATTAGTGCCTCAGGATAAACTACATTCATGGTCTCTCCTCCAGGAGTTGAATGAAATAGGTTTTTTGGGTTGCCTACTCTTAAGCAACCTACGTATAGTTGGCCAAGTGAAAGAGTCAAAACCTTAAAGCTCTCTCTCTGTGACTTGTTGATGGTCATTACAATGCTTAGCCTAACAAGGACTTGCAATCTTTTCAATTCAACTGGTAGTCATCCCCATTGGGGATGAGAGATATTCTTGGAATGAATACTGATTCACTGGCATATTTGCCAGCCATGATGATAGCCTCAATTACATGGGGTAGCAGTCAATGGCAAGGGAGGCAAGTACCACTGCACAGTTTTGGTGGGTCCAAGTTTCTCAGTAGCATGATTGGTAGCATGATTGGAAATTGTGGTGGTTCAAGAATGTGAAGAAACTCTGTTGCATGGTTTTATTCAGCCTATTTCTCTTTCGCCTTTTGATTAGTAGGCCTTGGTGACTTACTCTTTGTTTCTTGGTAACTTACTCTTTTTTTCCTGGTGACTTACTTTTTTTTTTTCAGCATATCTGTGTAGTACATGTGGAATGGTCAAATTTTGTTAAGGCATCAGTATGTGGTTTTATGGCTTACCTTCCTTGCCCTTGATGATTGCTTGAAGATGTAGTTTGGACAGAATAATTGGGTCTGTTTCATTGGTAGAGGTATAGTTGAATTGATTAGTTCAATAAAATATAGGATTAATGTTGTTCTATAATTAAAGGGTTTTTTTTTGTAATATAATCTAATGTGTATGCATTCATTGCAGTTGTGTATGTTGGTAGTGTTTTTTTTTTTTTTTTTAGTAATGAAATATTTTCTTAAGGGCCAATGTGCTTGTACATTGGTTGATTTTTATTTCCATTGATAGTAGAAATTACATGGTGTGGTTTTAAGTGCTAGATCTTCCTTAAATAACTGCTGCAGGTTGTTAATTAAGTATAATTGTTTTTTTTTTTTTTTTGGTTTTGGTTTTTGTTTTTGTTTGCTGGGTGTTAAGAATGTGTGTAGAGTTGTAAGGAAATGTAAATGAATGTATGAAGTCAAATAGGTTTAAGTAAATTTGTCTTTATGACATATACAACTTACTTTTTTCCAACTGAGAATTATTTTTGCTTCACAGAATTTCTTGTGTAGGTTTAAGTAGAACAGAAAATTCTAAGGAGTGCATACAGGTTTGGTTTATATGTTGGTTATGTGGTATACAACTCACCTTTTTTCAGCAGGAGATTAATTTTGGGGAACTTGCTTGAGAGTGGTGAATTTCTAAATGCTGGTCTGTTTTGTAGAGTGTCTTGTCATTAAAGGGATGCTTGTTTATTTTTATTTCAATGACTGTTTGGTTTTTTTTTTCTCTTTGATATATTTATTCACATTTTTTTTAAATTTTGTACAAAGGTACTCTTTTTTATATCTATTATTTACTTGCTTGAGAACAGTGAATTTCTAAATGTTGGTCCCTTTTGTAGAGTGTCTTGTCACAAAAGGGATGCTTGTTTGCTTTTATCTCAACCAGCCTGTTACTTTTTTTTCTCTCTCTCTTTGATATATTTATTCACTTCTCTCTTTTTTTTTTTTTTTTTTTTTTTTTTTTTTTTTTTTTTTACATGAAAGGGATGCTTTTTTTAAATCTATTATTTATTTATTATTTTTTTTTTTTGGAGAAGTTGCATTATTTTAATGTTTGCTATTCTACTTATCATTTGATGATGTGAAAAATGGCAAAAATTGAAGAAGTCACCATTTCGTGAATTTCTTGGTTTAACGACATCTGAATGAATGCAGTGAGTCCAAATATGTCTTCAGATTCGCCTGACTTGGTTCCATTCAAAAGTTTATTGGATTTAGGATCCAAATTTTTGATTTTATATATATATATATATAGATACACACCACCCGCATTGCCCAGCCAGTGTAAACACAAGACATTATGGAAGCCTCTCAATATTCGACCTTGTTGGTACTTTAATTAACTTTTGGCAGCCAAAACAGCTTTTGGTGGGTGTAGCTAATATCAAACCAAACACGTTGCCACACCCACATGCAGTTAGTAATGCTCACATGGTTATTTAGACTTCATATGCAGAATTTAAGCATGATTGGTCCATAAATGAGTTTTTGGCAGGTATGATATCCTATAGGTTCGGCAATGACCAGACCACACCCATTGACATACACACATGTGATTAGTAATGCTCACCCAGTTGCTTAGAAATCTCATTCCAAATTTCAGTCTGGTTGGTCCTTTGATTAGCTTTTAATAGCCAAAACAACTTCCAGTGGGTGTGGCTATGGTAAAACCACACCTATATGTGGTTAATAATGCTTTCTCAGGTACTTGGAGACTACATGGCAACTTTTTCCTAATTGGTCTCTGATTAACTTTTTTCTGCCAAAATAACTTCCTGTAGGTGTGGCTATGAAAAAACCACACCCATTACCTTGTTTATTTACATTCACCCTGGTTTTTGGATAGCACATGCCAAATGTTGGCCTTTTTAGTCCTAGTGTTTCACCGTGATGCCTGGAGACACATACAAACATACATACATACATACTTACAAACCAAAATATATATTAAAGTGTGTATATGGATCTAACCCCTAAGGTCCAAGCACTATTTCACTTCACACACCAATGGGAAGAGGTGTAGCAAGGAAGGATTCCATCCATTTTACTCCCAAAGTCAAGTTGTGTATGCATACCATGCATTAAGTTTGTTGCTCCTAAGGTTTGTCTTAATATATATTTTGTCCTATTTTTGGGCCTGACATGAAAACAAAAATGCGTGTGCACTTAAACATTCCCCAGATTATATTGATTCTAAATATATATGGGTTCATGGGTCATGCTCCCAAGGTTCAACTTGTTTTGCAGAAATATCATTTTTGGCATTTTTAGTCATACATAGGGAAAGACAAAGGTGTGGCCATGTAGGACCAAGCCCATGTTGCACCCAGAGTGAAGTCGTATTTGCATTCCAAGTTTTAGATCTGTAGCTCCAAGGGTTTTTCTGGTCAAATACCATACTTAGCTATTTCTCATTACCATGGTAACTATTTTCCGAATTTTTATTGGGTCAAAACCTATCTTCATGCCAAGTTTCAGAGAAATATATATGTATATATTACACACATGCACACACGCGCACGCACACACACACACACACACACACACACACATGCACACACACACCACATGTCTGTCTGTCTGTCTGTCTGTCTGTCTGTCTGTCTGTCTGTCTGTCTGTCTGTCTGTCTGTCTGTCTGTCTGTCTGTCTGTCTGTCTGTCTGTCTGTCTGTCTGTCTGTCTGTCTGTCTGTCTGTCTGTCTGTCTGTCTGTCTGTCTGTCTGTCTGTCTGTCTGTCTGTCTGTCTGCAATACGCACTTAAACAGTTCAAGGTAGACCCACAAATCCATATCAGAGAGTATGGTAATACTCTCTAATTAGGGATGACCACGAAATAAAAGGCAACCTCTTTAACTAATGCAACATAAAAGCTTCATTTTCTCTGCTATGGCTCAAACCTAGGCTACAAAACTCACCTGCAGTCCATATAAGCTGCAACACAAACTACCAAGATAGTTTCTGTCCTCCAAATCAATCGCTAAAGTAGCAAGCCGAGATTCATCAAAATCACCAAATGTTCTTCATCTTTCTTCTTCTTACTATTATTCTTCAGTTCCTGGGCTAGAGCCGCTGGCTACAGCAAATTACGCAATAGTTATACTAACAGCTTACTATTTTTTTTTTCTGGAGTAGGTCAACAACCTCTTCATTTGCTTTGCCATGCTAACAAACTACCAAAGTATATCCCAGACTAGCAGCTGCAGTGTTAAGTTCAAACCACTATGTTTGACACTACTAATTTGTCTACCCGCAGAATTATCAAATACTGGTATGATGTTATATTTAACAAATTAAAGTAAAAAATATGTGCGCACTTGTGGATGCCAATCAGATGCATATGAGATGCCAATCCAGTACTGTAGCTAACTATCTGACAGTGTGCAAAAACTAAAGGAAACAAGTGAAAGTAAAAAATATTTTTAAAAATAAAAACAGTAAGTAGGGATGATTTATCAGCAAAAAGTGCAGAAACAAGAATTCTGTGAGTGCGTGTTACAAAATTCCCTACTTCCCGATTCCACATTCTCACATAATGTGTAAGGTGTGATTCCCACATTATGTATAAGATGTGCTGCCAAAGACTGCCACCTCTTCTATTTGCTTGTAGCTAGCTCATGTAGAATAATTATTTTAAGTTCACAGGAATTCGCAACATGGACTGTCACGCTATCGTCTAGAATTCTAAGTTTCCAGGAATCAGTGAAGTAGGGAATTTTGTAACACATGCTCTCACAGAATTCTTGTTTCTGCATTTTTTTCTGACACATCATCCCTACTTACTATTTTTATTTCAATGAAATATTTTTTTACTTTCACTTGTATATTTAGATTCAGTCTCACCAGGGGAACATCATGAGTATGTCTACATGGCTGATCCCTTTCCATATTTAAAAAAAGAGCCAAAGATGGTACTGCTACTAGAAGAAAGAATGAAGCAAGACCCACCAACCCATATACTTTGAATCAGTGTCACCAGGGGAATATCATAAGTATATCTATACGGCCACACCCATTTCTTTATTCAAAAAGCTGAAAATGGTTCTTTATTCAGAAAAGAGAATGCAGCAACAGGCCTAAACTTTGACATGCATACACAATTAGACTGCAAATAACATGGGGTGGGTCCCATCTGACCACACCTCTTCCTCTTTGTGTGTAAGGCTAAAATTGTCAAAAATGGTACTTCAAAAAACCACTACAACATATCTTCAAATTAGACACTTTTGGTACTACAGCCCATTAAATGTGGGCAAAAAAACAACCCGTGGTGCGGGTCTTTCTCTAGTATCTATAAATGTGAAAAGGCCTCTGTGTGCATGTGTGTGCGTGTGTGTAAAGCGTGTGTGCATGTGTGGGTGTGTGTAAAGTGTGTGTGCATGTGTGTGCATGTGTGTAAAGTGTGTGTGCATGTGTGGGTGTGTGCGGGATCAATGGACAGCCAAACGTCTGAATGGATATCGACGAAACTTTGCAAGCATGATCCTTAAGTGTGTACTATGGTTATAAAGAAGAAAAAAAATTTTTTTTTGAAAATATCACCCTTAGTGGGGGAAAGAGGGACATAAAAAGTTATATTAAAAACAGGCCTTAAAAAATGTGGCTCAGTGGTTAAAGTGTAAGTCTTTCAAATTGAAAGTTGTGGTTTAAATTTGAACCTGGTCGATTTTTTTTATCCTTTTCTTCCCATCCCCCACCCCCCCCCCCCATTTCTTTCCATCTTCTATATTCTATTCCTCTTTTATTTTTTCCTTCTTCTCTTCTCTTTTCCTGATTTAATTCTGATACAGCTCAAATGTAAAAAAAAAAAAAAAAAAAAAAAAAATCATTTTAAAATTGCTAGGTTAAATAGAAAACACTCAGACATGCACAAACATAATTTCTTTATTACTTATTGGAATCAGGACCTGAATAGATTGTTATTAGTGAATAATGACTCAAGTTGATTTGTTATTCATTGAGTTGATTTAATATTTATTGAGAGATTTGTTACATGTGGATTACTGGCCTGAGAAGGAGGAAGCATACTTGCACAAATGTAATTATAAATAAGTTATTGATCATTGAATTATTTATTATTACATTACATTATCATCTCCATTGGTGGGAAGCTAACCTATTTAAAGTAAATTGCTGGCTGATTGTGATGGAGTCAAGGGGAAAGAAACAATGGGAACCTTGTAGTTGTCTTGTTGTTAAGAATACTATCAGAATTTCAATTTATTGTATCATGTCATGTCAGTTATGTGTTTTGTATCAGTTATGTGTTTTGTATCAGTTATGTGTTTTGTATCAGTTATGTGTTTTGTATCAGTTATGTGTTTGTATCAGTTATGTGCTTTGTATCAGTTATGTGTTTTGTATCAGTTATGTGTTTTGTATCAGTTATGTGTTTTGTATCGTGTTGATTGATGTAAGGGACAGGTTGTATTATTATTTATTGCTATAAGGGGCAGGTTGTATTGTTGTTTGTTGTTGTAAGGGGAAGATTGTATTGTTGTTTGTTGTTGTAACAGGCAGGTTTTTAGATGAAATATAGAGGAAGATGATCAGTTGATGGTAGGAGGGTAGTTGGATATTATATACATATATGGTCACTTTGATGAAACTTTAAATGTATTCATGATGAGGAAGAAAAGGTATTTGAAGTGAACTGTGCTCTTATTGTTAGGTGATGCTGATTGTTCTTCAACTCTGTTAAAACTGAAGTTATGATACTTGGAAAATAAAGGGTGTCACTGGCTCAGAGTTTGTGACACTGATCTTCAGACAATGTGGAGAAGTCTTAACAGTGCTTCTACAAGTAGTGACATTTCGACACAAGTGTGGAGAGGAAAGGTCTCATTGTGAAATTGCTAAAACTTTCAAAACATAGTGAATTTAACATCATGAATCAGGGATTCCATGCTAAGTTTGACCATAGCCAGCTATCCATGCAGAAGAAGATGAAACTGGAAGAGATTATCTTCAGGTTTCTCAGAAAGGTATATATAATGCTACAGAAGAATCAAGCTCCTTACCAAGACAGCTCCATTCCAATTGTCACTGTTCTTGCAAGCTACCCCTGAAGCGAGAATATCTGTGTCCAAAATCATTTCCATAAAATGTTTCATCCTAGGGAGAGCTGGAGTCTAAGTGCCACATGATCAAGGAGCTGGCCTGGGACACCAGCAGCACAGAGTTTCTAGCTGGATGTGCATTCATACAAGGATCCTGTGGGGAACTTTGCATTTCAACTGTTCAGCCTGGGTATGCTGAAAATGTTCTGTCTTCCTATTTTCAATGCAGATAATAAGTAGTCCATAAGGCAAATATTAAAGCTGTAACCTGAAGGAAAAGCTGTAATATTTTCCAATATAAATTTGCAATATGTGGTCGAATGCAAAATATAATCTTTGTTAGTGTTTTTGTAGTGATTAATTTGATAGCTGAAAATATGTAGTGATTAAAAGTAGTCATTTTGAGCTGAATCCATTTAGTAACACAGGTCTTGCTTGAGTCATTGAGTTTTTCAATAGAAAAATAATTACATTTGATTGGATTTTCTCTACTCAATGTAGTTGTTCCTATTCAAACCTCTTGCTGTGGGTTTGTGAGGCTAAATGTTCAAGTAGTCATAATCGACAACTCTTGGACATATGCTGGGTCACACTTGGCTACACCAATTTTCTATGAAATCACCATACCAAGTGTAACCTGCTCTTCGTGATTGGCACATCATACACAGTAGATGGTGTTTAGCCACAAAAATAATAATAATAATAGTAATAATAATAGTAAGTGTCACCTATCTACATCTCTTCCTGTGTTCAAAACAGGACAGAAATGCCAAAAATAATGCAATATGTTTATGGTACCTATAGACGGTCAAATTCATGAACCTAGATACCTAGATATATGCAAACAACTTGAAATTGATAGTGAAATGGGTTTGGTCACATGAAGCCACACTTTTTCCTGTAGGCATGCCATTATATCCCGGAAAACGCTGGGTATATCGTGCTAGTATATATATATATATATATATATATATATATATATATAAACATGCATATGCATCAATAAAATCTCCACAACAATACATTAAAAACTGTAATAAATATCCAAATATTTGGCCATTGAAGAAAGTTACATGCATGTGTTAGTTCCAGTCAGAAATATATATATTTCATAATTAACTTCTAAGATATTCCTTTATGCCAGAAGTGTTGCCCAGTTTTTTCTTCAGCCATTTTTCTATGGAAAGAATATTCTTATTTATCTTTTTTTTTCATCTTGTGGAGCGTAATGTTGAAAATCCTTCTTCTTTTTTTTTGGCCTCAAGAAATAGTCAACTTTAGTAGAAAGTAATATTTCCTCCACCTATTGATCTACAGATATAACAGGGGGAGGGAGACGGTGGGAAATGTAAAAAATGTTATTGCAATTTCCAAAGAATTATGAGAGTACTCTGCCATTAAATATATAGTTCTAGAAAAACTTGAACTATATAAAATGATTAAACTAAACAATGAAAATTAATTCTATCTCATTGGTTATTTAAAAATTAGTGTTTGCTCGATGTTTAGCACAACTGCAAGCAAACACTAAATTGTAAATAACCAATGAGGTACTATTTTTATTCTCCTTCAGAATTTTTAAAAATTCCAACAAGCTTGATGTTGCATTGTCATGGTTATTCAATTATTAAACCAAGTAACTAAGAGCAATTAGTGATATATAATTAGGATTAAAGATTTATTATTTGGATAGTGGGCAAACATTCCCAAAGCTATTATTTCATTTCCCCTGGAGTGGTTGTAATAACATGGTATCAAAACTCATGTACTCTGTTATGGATTGAAAATCATGATTGTTATCCCTTTTCATTATATTATACAAAGAAAATGTTTCCACACTAGACACGCATAAAAAATACTTAAAGTTGGTAACAATCAAGGTTTAAATGCACTACATTGTAGTTCCAATAGGTTGTCACTATATATGATATGAATAACTTGTTTACAGAATAATACAGCAACAATTTTATTTATAAACTCACTGTAGATCCTTCACCCAGAATCATGTTCATTTTAGAGGTCCAGTGAGGCGTGTTGATATGAATCTTAATTAATGACACAGAAGCAGACTCCACATCTTTTCCGTAAAATCCTCCATCAACCAAACTTGGATCACAATATATACTTCCTACAATAAAAACATAAATTATGTAATCAATATTAATTGTATTTCAATGTATAAGATGTATGTAAACTCTGACCACAAGTTTAGAGATATACATAATTTGTACATAAGAACAATTTAAAAAGAAAGTGTATGTGTCCAAGATTCCATTTTCTTTACATCTGACAGACTGCACTATAATTTGTTTATTCAATCAAAACCATATTTTGAGATCATGCTGGATTTGGTTCTGATTTTCAAAGTGCATTTTTGATGTGATTCTTAAAGGGTGATAATTAAATCTCAATGTAAATTGTCTTTCCAGTTGAAACATCTATAAGTAAAGCAGATACATGATATAATTTTTCGTTTTTACTTACAAGCATGAAAATTTACATGATAATATAATATAATATACTACAGAATATTTTTAAAAGTGAAGACATTCAATATTTGACCTTAGGTAAATTGTTAAATTATTGGAAAATTTCCCCTCTAATTAAGCATCATTCTCTAGCATGTTTGATATGGATGTCAAATGAACTTTAAGCTATCTAGCAAATAAAAATCTGAATCATGTTTCTATCTTGTTCTGACCACAAGTTATAATCATTTTTTGTACTTTCACTCAAATTTTCTCATGATTTGTTCACTGCATCAAAAATATGTCATGTGTTTATAAGCATTCTCAAGCTTTTCTTGCTTTAATCTGCAGTGTTCTGGAGGGCTAAGTTATAAGATGGCTGTTGACCATCATATTTCTGCACTGACTAATGTTCAACCAGAACATCACATTGTCATTGAGAATCTGACCATTGAAAACATCGTCCTCTGATCAGTTAACATGGAGAACATTGTTGCTCTATGTGACTATGGTCAGTTTTTCATAGATGAGAGAATGGCAGCTGGTTGTATGGCAGGCATGTGGTTTGATTCAAGACTTCGGGGTGAGCTGACCTTTGCTTAATAGTGCCAGGAGAGTGCCAAATGTGCAACAAAAAAGAGTTTTTTGGTGCCAAACCTCATCAATAAGTGCCAAAAAATAGTGCAAAATTCAGTGCATGATGCCTAAAAAATATTTAGTGCCAAAAGGTTTCAAACAGTGTCAAATTGGCTACACTGTTATTCACCTTTCCCAGGCAGAGACAGCTTCCTTTAAATAGGTTGGGTTTCCTTCAATGGAGATGGAATATAACACAAAAATGAATAGTTCGATGTTGAATTACCTAATTACTATTATATGTGTCTACTAGTATGCTTTATCCTACTCAAACAAGTGAAATAACAAATCAACTCAAATAAAGATCCTACCAAGTTCTAAGTGTTTTTTTTTTCCTTTCTTTCTTTTTTTCTAAAACAATTGTGAAAACAAGAAAAAAAAATAAAGAAAGAAGGAATTAAGAAAGGATAATGGGGGGGGTAGAGGAAAAAAGGAATGAAGAGAAGGGAAAAAGGGGGAAAGATAAAAAAAGTGGGAAAATAGGTGGATAAAATGAAAAAAAAAGTAAGGGAAAAATAGGAGAAATATGGAAAGAAATAAGCGAGGAGGAAGAAAAAAGGATTGAAAGAAGAAATATAGTAGAAGAAATAAGTAGAAGGAGGAAATATGGAAGGAAAATAAGATAGCAGGCAAAAAGATAGAAGGAAATGAAAATAGAAGGAAAAAGGATAAAGAAAAAGGATAAAAAGGAAAAAAAAAGGAGATGGAATAATATGGAAGAAAAAAGATAGATGGGAAAAAAAAGATGGATTAAAAGGGGGAAAAAATGAATAAGGAACTGAACAAGTTTGTAACTACAACCAGAATTAGAAAATTATTTACAGCTCTTGTTGTTTGAATTGATGACACTATTGGTGACTTTAGTTAATTGGAAGGTAAGTATATATCAAAGAGTAAGCAAACAGAAAAACGACAGTCTAAATTTTCATTACCATAATCATTTAAATTGTAGCTAATTGTAACATTTTCAGGGAGAATTAAATATGCTTCACAACTGTTGGCTAAATATGTTGGTTACTTGAGTGAATTTGATATTTTTTTATCCAGGCCGAGCTGGGTACTTCTGTTTATTGTTGTTGTTTTTTTCTCCACTTAATTGTTCCCATACAGAGTTGTATCACATAGCTTCCTTGTTGCCTGATCAGAACTGGGGAAAGGTGGAACACATTATTTTGATTCAAGCAACGAAAACTCAAGTATCTTTTTTGTTGTTGTTGTTGTTGTTATTGTTGTTGAGATTGAGTGCAATTCTTCAAATACTACAGCTCTATACCTGTACAAATTCCTGTGACTCTCTCCAGCAAGCCTCTCACCCAAGTGTTGCCCAAACCAGGGAAACTTACGAGTCCCACAAGTCTTTGACCTGCAACACAAATTTAAATTTATATATAATTGATATGTACTACTTTAGTGAGACCAGCAAGTAAACCAACCACATATGGTAGCCACCACTGGATGCACAGATAATACATTGATCTTCATACTCACAACTACAATAGATATGCATTATGAACTAATTTAATGCAGCCTTGCACTTCCAAATCCTTGGCCACTTCCCTTTAAGCAGCAACATTGGCTTCATTAAAATAAACAAATTCAACTTTAATAGTATCACACCTTAAAGATTCACGGTTTTAGGTTGACTCATTAACCAGGCTGGTAGATTTAATCGGATCCTCAAAAACATCTCATATCTGCACTAAATCATTGAATATATTTAACTTAAATGTATATATATATATATATGTGCTTGATAGGTATTTAAATATATTAACTGTAGTTAGCTGTTGTTTTTTATAATATAATGAGATGGCATCAATCGTTATATTAAAATAGTCCCTAAAGAAAGTAATAATTATCACTATTTTAAGACACCAGTGGTTTGTGAAAAAGTTTTTGCTTATGTAACAAGAAAAGGATCCCTCTATAAATTATTCATTTTTATCCTACCCATGACATTTCCCTTTCACCCTGATAATTAATTACCTTTTCCATCCCTGAAATGGCAAGATGCAGAGTCATTTGATACTCCATTTTCTTTGAATTTCTTCTTCTTGAACATCTGATTTTTTTTTTTGGCAAGAATCAAACTTTTTCCTAACTCTAGCAGACAGAAAATTCAGACACAGGGAATCGTTGCATGGATCATGCACATCTAATTTACTGAGATATTATCTTTATTGGAATAGTTGACTTCTACTCCTTCCTGATGAGAATTCACATCTTTAGAGCTTGTGGTATAATTATTAACTCCCATAGGAGATATTTTCTGTTCATGAAGTGATAAATTTGAAAGAGAATCATTTTCAGAGAGAACCATCAAAAATGGGTCGATAGAAATGTAGAAGTTCCCTTGTGTTTACCATTGTTGAGAAAGAATAAGGACCTGTGAATATAAATAAAGTATTAGCCCACATTTTGAACATGTGACATAAGATCAAAAGTGTGTGATATAATGCATAGGTACCCAATTAAAATATGTATATGCAAACATAAACATAAAGTATTTGTAACCTGCACTCCTCCTAGACTTTTGTCCTAACTGCTACAAAACTATATAGACTTTACAGTGGCACCAAACCTTTTAAATTATACTTCTTTTGGATTTTTCTATACAAAAGAATAGTCAATTTTCACACATTTTTCATAGAGTTGAGGGGACCTGAAAGGGTAGGATAGATTATAGTAGGTGTGCAGTTAGAATGGTTCGTTAACAATCAAATCTGCTAGATAATAAATTAGAGATGATAGTTATAAAGTTCAGCATCTTACCATAATTTGGTATTCGTTTGTCTCTCTGTGTGTTTGTCTGTGTGTTTGTCTGTGTGTTTATCTGTGTGTTTGTCTGTGTGTTTGTCTGTGTGTTTGTCTGTGTGTGTGTGTGTGTGGACTCTAACTCCTCCAAAACTGTTGGGAGGGGAGATCTTCATGAAACTTTCACGGATCAATTAGGGAACCTCACTGCATGTCCTTGTGATAATTTTAGTCATATCGGGTGGCTATGGGTGTGGTTTGTTAATGGGTGTGGTTTGGTGATAGGGAACACAACTTATCACAGAAACTTGGTATGCTTATTAATTGTATCATGTTTGTTTGATTAATGAGATTAGTGTCAATAATCCCTGCATGTCACATAGAGCAAACTGTACATGTTATTTAGGCTGTCTTCATCAGAAAAAGGGGTATTGCCATGGTGTCCTGGTCATTGAACTGCAACATTTTCATGGCACATTCGATGGTCTCTCTTCTAATCAAGTTAACGACTGTAGCAGTAGCACAAAGACTATGTCGCTGGCTGTTCAAGAGACATTAGGACTTGTACAAGACATGTTTGGTTGCCTCAATTAAGGTTCTCATGAGGTAGCTCCTCCCAGCACCTACATCTCCAGCTATGAAATGGTGGAAGGGAGCAGTAACTTCTGTCTGGTTGTTAAGGTGCTCAATGACAATATCAATGATCTGACAGGCTGGGAGTTGAAGGTCCTCATCTTCGCATTAATAGCCAACAAGGATTCCATGAGCAATTCATCAGTATGTGGTTGCCTTTTTAATGAAGTCCTGAATCCTTTTTGAATAGTTGTCTCTTCATTCTGGTAAGGTTCATCACAGCTGATTTCATTTACACATGCTTCCTCCTCCTCAATCTCATGGCAGCCAACTCAATGTGCATTATAAGCTCATTGTTCGCTTTAATCTTCTCACAATTTCCTCAATTATGATCAAATTGTCTTCAAAGAGGTTATCAATTGATTTCATGGAATGATAGTTAATCATAGCCCCTTCATTAGATAAAGGTTTGAATGAGAGAAGCACCTCATGCCATGCTTCAGCTTTTCATCAATTTTTTTTTTTTCAGGTAGTATTTGGTAATTTTTCTCCACTGGCATCCAACTTTTACAATAGAATTGGATTAAATTTGTTGGATAGGATTGTGAACTCAGCAGAGATTTTATCCAGACAGAAGTCAGCCAGATTCTTCTGGTCAAGCCTAATAGTTGTAGATCATGCTGAGAAAGAGAGGATTCTCGTTTTTTTCCTGCTGATCCATGTTTGGCTTCAAGAAGCTATCATCGACTATCAGGGTGTGAGATAGTGATGAATTTGACATAAGTAATAACCAAACATCCTATATATGATTTCCTGCTTCAAGTGTGAGTCAAAGATATCCTGGATTTAGATGAGTATTTCTGACATGATTCAGTTGTATTTTCAACATTCTTCCTCTAGAAAAAGCAGGAACTTCAAAGTTTTTGCTTCTGGCTTCTTTTCCTTCTCTTTTTCCTTCTATCTTTATTTTATTCCATTAAAAATAGTAGCCTGAAAACTATCATGTAATAGTTAAGTGGGGTTTTCAAACTGATGGTTAGTAGTTCAATTCCTTCCTCTCTCCCCACCACCACCCCCACCCCCTCCACTTCATCCAATTATAATTTCATTTTAAACCTTTTTTTCTTCTTTTTCGTCCACTTTCTTTTTTTTTCTTCCTTTCCAGTGAAAAGTCATTGGTTCATGTTTTTAAATTATTATCTATCTATCTATCTATCTATCTATCTATCTATCTATCTATCTATCTATCTATCTATCTATCTATCTATCTATCTATCTATCTATCTATCTATCTATCTATCTATCTATCTATCTATCTATCTATCTATCTACTTTTTTTAAAATTCAATTAAAAAATTTTTTTTCTCTTTTTCCTTCATTCCTTGTGGTCATAAGAAAATGGTTTATTTTCTTTTTGAATCTGGTTTAAAATACCTGATCAATATTTTCACGCTAGTATTTCTTGTATTTCTACATTGGTCCATACATCTGTCTGTGTGTTCATGGTAAAGGGTTAATGATAAACATGTCGTTTTTAAAATGGTGAATAGAAGAAAAAAAAGTTTAGTGACTTACCACCAAGAAAAGTAAAGAAAATCTATGAAGACAACTATTTTACCTGTGTAGAACAATTACAATATATAATTATCACATGGAATAATTACTGTTTTATTGAATAATAACTATGGAATTATTACTGTGTAATAACTACTGTGGTGGATCCACTAAATAGCGGTAGAGGAGCTTTTAACAAACTTCAAGGAGCCTGGTTGTGAGCTAGAACCCAGTTCAATATATTCATCTTAACAATGAAGTTTCTGAAAGTTCAGCATAAACTTTTACATAATTTTTTTTTTCAAAATTCACTGAAAGAAACTATAGTGTAAGCTGTTCTCTCTCTGCTTTGTAGTGATTTCTGAAATTTCTCTTTTTAGAAAATGCTAAGTTTTTATGACCTCATCCCATTGGTTATTTCCACCCTTCCATTTGTTTATTGCTTATTTTGGGAGCCTCGTCCTTTCTGTTATTCTATCCTTTCTGCTTGATTTCCCATTTTGGGAGATGGTGGGGGAACACATGCCTGGGTATATTTTGTGAAGTTATCTGTCTGGTTAGTAGTGGAGGTAGGAATTGTAACAGCTGTAGAATATGTCACCTGCTTTTTTGATTTCTGGGATTTGATTTTTCATTCCATTTAGGAAATATTGATTTAGCATATGGCTCTATTCCAATCCCGAATTTAAACTAAATCATTCATTAGATAAGCAGTAGACATTTTCCCTTTTTTATCTAGTGGTATGGTGCTTCTTTTCCCTGACTTAGACACCCAGGATGATCCAAAGGCAAGAGATCACAAAAGACTCCAGGTGGCAAACATGGGGCTCTAGGAGGATAGTGCTCTCTAGACCATGCATATACACACATATATGTATACGTGTGTGTGTGTGTATGTGTGTGTGTGTGTGTGTGTGTGTGTGTGTGTGTGTGTGTGTGTGTGTGTGTGTGTGTGTGTGTGTGTGTGTGTGTGTGTGTGGTTTTATGCATGTGCACTTGCACCTGCATGACTCCAATATATTCTTATATTTATGTATATATTTATAGGATATACCAGGTCAGAGTAACAGCTATAACTGCGGAGAATTCTTGTGCTTGGTAGGCTATCTTCCTTTTATTTGTGTTTGTGTGTTTGTGCTTCTGGTTTTGTCCAGCTCATGCTTGAGCTTATTCTTTCTATTTTCTTCTCTTTCTATTGTCTTTTGCAGTATGCACTTTTCCAAACGTTGGACCTAAAATTTAACTTTTGTCAGGTTTGTCAAAATATTGCAATATCAATGACTTAGTTATCTCTCTCTCTTTTCATCATTTCCCCCCCCCCCCCCTCTACTTCTATGCAGGGTGTAATTCCTCAGTTAAGAGAGAAAATGATCAGTGAAATCAGAACAAAAACATGATTTTTCACATTTTTTATTGATACTTTCAATCAATATGTGTATACATATATATATTTATATATTATATACACACTTGTTGATTGCAATTGATGGTAGTTTGTATAATTCCACAGTAATAATCTGATGATGTCAGCAGTATCGGTTTAAATCAAACAAGGAGTGATTGCATGCATATTTTATTTTTACACATTTCATTTTGTAAGAAGTTCACTTCTTTTGTCACATTTGTTTGTATCGATAACATTTATGATGGTATCTCCATCTTGCTCAAATTCATATGCTGTTATGGAGTCATGCCTCTAAAAGTGTCTCCCTCATGCATCCTCCAAAAATATAAAGTAAATAATGAATATGCATTGTCAAAATGTAATTAAGAACTGATTATGAGACACTGTAATTTTGATGGCTTTTTTGGTTAGCTTTCTTGCATGATTATCTCAATGAAAATTCACTCATCTGAAGCAATGCATGATGAAAGTCAAAGTGTCCAGGCTTAAGCTAAGCCCCTACTCAATATTTATCCTACTGAGGATCAGTAAACTGGCAGAATGAACTAAATTCTTCACTTTTCTAGTCTGTGAAATTTTGGAGTGAGTACAATCTCAGCACGCCACCACCGTGTAGCGTGCCGAGATTGTACCCGTGCTGAGATTGTATTTCGGAGTTATGAGTTATGCGAATGCGCCAACCGGAGTGACAATCTCAGAACGTGTAGGCTCCGTGCTGAGATTGTACCTGTGTGAGACTCTACCCTGCTGAGATTGCACCCACTCCAAAATTCCTCAAACTAGTCCAGAATTTAGTATACTCTGCCAGTTTGCTGATCCTCAGTAAGATAAATACTGACCAGGTGCTTAGCTTAGGCCTGGACACTTTGACTTTCATACAGTGCTTCAGATTAGTGAATTTTCATTGAAAAAAATCATACATGAAAGCTAACCAAAAAGCCATCAAAATTAGTGTCTCATAATCAGTTTTTAATAACATTTTGACTATGCCTATTCATTATTTATTTTATATCTTTGGAGGATGCATGAGGGAGACACTTTTAGAGGCATGACTCCATAACAGCATGTGAATAGGAACAAATGGAGAAACCATCATAAATGTTATCGATACAAACAAAACTGACAAAAGAAGTGAACTTCTTACAGAATAAAATGTGCATGAAACAAAATATGCATGCAATCACTAAAAAATGATATCTCCTTGTTTGATTTAAACATACTGATGACATCATCAGATTGATTATTATTGTGGAATTATACAAACTTCCATCAATTGTAATCATCAAGTGTGTGTAAATATATATATAATATATATGCATATTAATTGAAAGTATCAAAAAAATGTTAAACTAATGTTTTTGTTCTGATTTCACTGATCATTTTCTCCCTTATCTGAGGAATCACATCCTGCATACAAGTAGAACGGAAAAAGATGATGAAAGAGAAAGATAATAAAGTCATTGATATTATAGTAATATTATGACAAACCTGACAAAAGTTGAATTTTAGGTCCAATGCTTGGAAAAGTGCGCACTGTAAGACAATAGAAAGAGAAGACAATAAAAAGAATAAGCTAATCAAAAGTATAAACACACAAACACAAACTAGAGGATGAGAGCTTACCAAGCACAAAAAGACTCCACAGTCACAGATGTTACTCTGACCTGGCATATCCTATAAATATATACATAAATATAAGAATATATTGGAGGCATGCAGGTGCACATGCATAAAACACAGCACGCGCACACACACACATATATATGTATACGTGTGTGTATATGTATGGCCTGCAGAGCACTGTCCTCCTAGAACCCCATGTTCACCACCTTGATTCCTTTGTCATCACTTGCCTTCGGATCATCGTGGGTGTCTCAGTCAGGGAAAAGAAGCGCCATACCACCATGCACACGATGGCAAACCAGCAGAAAATATTATCCATCCTCTCACAGCACTGTCTTCATTTTCTCAGGCACCTTACAAGGATGCCTGAAGATCAGCTACCTATGCAGCTTCTTGTGTGTGCCCCTGCTGGTGGGAAGTGTTCTGCTGGAGGAAAGAAATGACGGTGAGTTGTATTGTGGCCAGTGACCTTAAAAAGTGCAACTTGTCTGGAACCTGGAGAGAGTATGCCCAAGAGTATGACTCTTGGTGCTCAACCATCCATCACAGTGTAGAGCGGCTCCATATAGAAACTGAAAACAATGAGAAGAATCTTAAACATGACAAGAAGCATTGTCGCAAGCAGAAACTCATGGACTCTGAGACTGTTTTGCACTGCAACCACCCTGGCTGATACTTATAGGCCCTGACCAAGGCAAGTCTGACCAACCATCAGTGCCAACGTCATTCCACAATTCCAAGGATTCAGTGCCAGTGCTGCCACCACATGTTCAACCAGCAAGGGCTTCATAATCATCAATGTTTTTGCTCAGCCAGACCCTGACCATCAATGTAGACTCAACCTGATTGGCCTGCATCTCTGTATCTTAGAGGTATCATTGTAGCTCAGCAGCAAATGGATGGATGGATGGTGTGTGTATATATATGTGTGTGTATATGTGTGTATATGTGTGTGTATGTATATATGTGTGTATGTGCACATGTGTGTATATATGCATGTGCATATATGCATATACATATATGCATCAATATGTATGTATATTTCTGTGAATATGTTTGTGTATATGTGTGTATATATATACACGTGTGTATATATGCGTACAATAATATATGTATATATATATGTATATATATATATGTGTCTATATATATATATATATATATATATATATATATATATATATATATATATATATATATATATATATATATATATAGGCATGCCAGGGCTATATTTATTTAAAGCATTAGTGCTTCAAATATAGCAGTAGCATACCCAAGTTAGCATGTAATGCTAGAATTCCCATGTAAGCATGAAAGAGTATTTGTTGATAATATTTCTTTTTTCTCTTTTTAAATTTTTTTTTTTTAATATATTTCCTGTGACTAATTTCAGTTTTCCATAGGCAACCCTTATTCTATACTTGATCCAGTTTGTTGCCACATGGACTGCATTTAGCAAATATCTTATTATTTAATTTGTAAAAAATATTTTGTTACCAATTTATAACACTGTGCATCAAAGGGAAGTGGCAATAAATATACCTGTACTGATAATACAACTTACTTGGAGCATTTAATCGATGTTGCTTGGCCTGGTACTAGATATTTTTAGACACATTTTTTGAAAGACCTGGTGGGCATTTATTAGTTAAGTATTAAGTCACCAGAACCTGGATGTGGCATTGCTCTTCACCATGAGATAATCTACCAACTCAACTGTTAGACTGTTCTATTCAGTGAATCACAATCAAGAGGCAACTAAGTCTGATGGTACTAACTGAAGGACCATAAACAGGATAATCTAAGCAAATGATTGTATGGGATGACACCGTATATAGCCATACACTTTATCACTCAGGTTGGCGCATGCGCATAACTTCGAAATACAATCTCAGCACGCCTCACCGGAAAGGGGATTGGAAACGAACGGCGGTAAGTGCAGGATGGCTGACCGTTATGTAATTTGACCTCGCAGTCTGACCTTTGATCCCTTAGGCTGGTTGACCTTTGGCCCCATTAGTGTAAGGTCACGTGACCCGTTGACTTTTCATCTGATTTCAACCTCAGGTATTGGGCGTGTTGGCCTTTGACCCGGTTTTAGCATTCAGCTGTTATGGTGAAATATGTAAGCGTCTGCGACTACAAGTTAAAAAATATATTGAAGGGGGTTTCTGCACCCCTTAGAATTCTACAACCACGAGATCTTTTTTGCTGCAGTTCTACAACTAACAAAGCAGTATCCATGATATGTGGGATAAATGGTGGATGCTTTTCCAATGCTTATTGTGTTCTTGCTTAAAAGAAAAAGAACTTTTGCATTGTGGACAATGAAACCTGCTTCCAAGGTCATTTTCTTGATCAGTGTTACTCTGTTATAAATTAAAACTGTAGGCTGAAAGTGGTGTATCTACATTCAGCTATAAATTGTTTTAACTGTGGTGTAAGTTGGGAGGTATCAATACTTACTTATCAGTTCAGAAGTTCTGATGGAAGCCTTAAAAGCCTGGGATGCCTTACAAGTGCAATTCTTGCAAATCTTGGAAAAACTACAGCCTCCATGGTACAACTGAAATGGGTTGTTGTGGGTGTTTGTTTTGTTTTTAAGGGTAATGATTTGGGCTTGGTCTTTACTAGCTCATCCTCCCTAATTCATGCTCTCTCTGTTGACACTTCAACTTGTGCAAATATATCTGATCATAATCTGATTTCATTTGATTTAATACCAACAAATGTTTACTCACCTGGAATATTACCACGTGAGATCTACATTAATTTTAAAGCTGACATAGTTAATCTCTCAGAATACCTATCTATATCTCTGGAATCCCACCTTAACATTAGTGATATAAAGTCTTTGTGGAATGTTATTAAAACTATAGTCTGTTCACGCTGACTTGGGCCCCCGGTTAATTATTGAAGTGATGTAATGCATACTTCAGCCTATTAACTTCGCCAAAAGAGGTTTAAGGTATGCTTGCGCCAAAACGCCCACAATAAACCCATTGCAGTTTTACCCGTGGAGAATGTAGTTTTTCTCTGGTTGGCAAACTTGCACTTGTAAGGTATCCCAGGCTTTTCAGGCATTTTAAGGCATCTCTCAGAACTTCCGAACTTCTCAGACTCATAAGTAAGCTGTGCTATTGTAGTCTTCAATCATGCTAAACTCTGTTAGCTAATGCTGAATGCTTGCATTTTTGTTGTTGTTGCTGGTTGCTATGGTTGGTTGTTGCAACACCCACAGGCTTTTTTTTTCTATAAAAAGTTAATCAAAGAACCAACTAAGCTGAAATTTGGAAGTAATTTCCAAGGAACTGGGAGAATGTTATTAAGTATGTATGGGTGTGGCAATGGATGTAGTTTTATCATAGCCACACCCACAGGAAATGTTTCACCTGTAAATGCTAATTTATGTATAGATCAAGCCGAAATTTGATGTGTGGTCTCCAAGTAACTGTGTAAGCATTATTGACCACATTGGGTGTGATTTATCTATAGCCACACCCACAGGAAGTTATTGTTGTTTTTTTATCAAAAGCTAATCAAAGGACCTACTAGGCTGAAATTTGGCATGTAGTTCCCAAGGAACTGGGCGAGCGTTATCAAGCATTTGTGGGTGTGGTTTTATAAGAGCCACACCCACAGGAAGTTTTTTTGGCTGCCAAAAGCTAATTTATGGATCAATCCAAATGAATTTGGCATGTGGACTACAAGTAACTGGGTGAGCAGCATTAAACATGTGGGTGTGCTTTTTTCATTGCCACGCTTGCAGGAAGTAAATTTAGCTTCCAAAAGCTAACTAAAGGACTAAGCAGGCTGGAAATCTTGTGGTCTCGTAGTGGCAGGGTGATCATTATTGACCACATGTGGGTGGGTCAGTGGGTTTTGTTTGGTCATAGCCACACCCACAGGAAGTTAATTTGGCATATGGACTACAAGTAACTGGGTCAGAGGCACGTGGGATTGGGTGTGGTTTTTTAAAAACCATACACAGGATATTATTTTGGCAAACATATGGTAATTGAAGTGCCAATCAAGCAAAATTTTAGCAGAAGTTCTCCAAGAAACTGAGTGAACAATATTAACCACATGTGGGTGTAGCAGTGTGTGTGGCTTTATCATTGCCACACCCATAGGATGTCATTTTGGCTAGAAATACTGATTTAAAGACCAACGATGCTGAAATTTGGCATGTGGTATCCAAGTAACAAAGTGAGTGCATTAACTGCATATAGGTGTGTCAATGGGTGTGATTAGTTGGTAGTCACACCCCAAAGAAGTTGTTTTGGCTACCAAAAGCTGTTTAAAGGACCAACCAGGTAGAAATATGAGTAGCTTCTATAATGTTACATGTTGACATTGGCCGAGTGACACCGGGTGTATGCTGCTAGTGTTAGATAAAGTTGTATCTAACTTCACCATCTGATTATAGCAATTTTAATGAGTCAATTATGATAATAAATATATCTTCCACCAAAAATGGCTTGTGGAAAGCAGCTTTGCCTAAAATCCTCTCTTGAAGCACCAATTGCCTGTATTACAAATTTTCCAACCCACTTTTTCTTTAATACTTATAGGTAAAAAGAAAAGCCAAGATTTTATCCCCAAAAAACTTAATCAACATCATTTGAAATGAAAAATTTTCAATCTGCTCTAAAGTGATAGCATAGAATGTCTGAGTAATCGTTATGTATAATTTAAAGAGTAATTTGGCTAAAAACATAGTCTACATCTACATATCATCCTACCTCGTGCACTTCTTATAACAGTAATGCTATTTTGTTTACATATTTTGTCATATGTGTCATCCCTACATCCTTTGCCATTTTAAATGCCTTTAAAGCTTGTGTATATAATTTCCACAATGCTGGTGACCTACATTCTGATGTTGTACATGATCATGAAGTCAACTTTATGGTATGATGTTGTCAAATTAATCAACATTGCTGCTTTCACTTGGTTTGAATATCAAGATTATCTAAATGATTCTCTAAGAATGTTAGCCCATGCATGAAAAGAACTACTTGGTTCCCTCAAGCTCGATATAGCTGATGATCTAGTTTTGATGCTATTATAGTATTCTTGAAGGACAATAATTTTGATAAAAGCTATCCTTGTGGTCGAGGTTATTATGGAGTATAATAATGATAGGAAAAGTTTGTGGTGTCCCTTCTAAGATATGTCAGTTACAGCCTAAAGCTTTGCAGTCACATTGTAGGGCTCATATCCAGTAATATCATCCTCATGCTAACATGTACCTAATCTCAAATATTGATTTGACATCATAGGATCGATTTCTCTATTTTTAGGGGCAAGTCCTAATAGAGAGACTGTAATACCAAATGTCTACTATCTGATATGATCAGATGATATTCTGAACAAAGTGGATTGCTGTCTCTATAAATGCCACAAAAATTATTAGTATCTACCATCCACCCACTGTGGCACTTGACACCTCCCAATTTCCATCAGTCACCCCTCGTTTTATTATCTCTGGTGACCTCAATTGTCATCATGAAAATTGGGGATACCCAAACTCGAACACAAATGGGGATCTCCTTGCAGACTGATGTTCAAATAATGATCTGCACATTGACCCAAAACAACTTCATCATTCCATTCTGGCAGGTGGAACAGAGATACTAACCCAGATGTGATATTCTGCACTAATATTTTCGATGAAACCCAAGTCAGGGCAACCCTCAATCATTTTCCTGTTTACAAGAGGTTTATATTAGCATTGAAAACAGCAACCAAAGCATCGATATCAAGAGGTTTTTGAAAATCATACATTCCCACTTGGGATGATGAGTGTGTAGATCTCCTGAATGGAGATCACACAGCTACTGACCAAGATTGCAGACAGAAAGCTGCAGCAGCTCTGTTGAATCACCTGAATGAGAAGCGACTTGAATGCTGAATAGAAATAGTGAGTAATATCAATTTCACATGCTCATCCAGGAGAGTCTGGAACTCAATCAACAGACTCACTGGCAAATCATCTACAAGGAGGAAATGCCAGATCTCCCCAAATTTCATAGCTAAACAACTAGCAAAAAATGGAATGTATCCTTGATCAGAAAAGAAACTCTAAAGGGAAGTCCTACAGGAGAGTTCCAACCTCAGATCTTGGGGGGGGGGGGGGGGGGGGGGGGGAGTGGTGGGAAAGAGAACACTGAAACAGCGACACTTCAGAAGCTTGGCACCCAAGTTTAGAAAATTATATAATTATTAGACCCAGCTCATGTCTTTAATCATGTCTTTAATTGTTCTGCTTTACTGTGGTTAACTGATCCTGTTCCTAACTCATGGGATACCTGACTCTGAGGTTATCTTGTACTTAACTTTTCAAATAAATAAGAAGAATGATTATAGGTACAAAACCAGCTAAATAATCTTTGATTCTCAGCTGTACTGATGTAGATTACATTTTCTATAATTAATATTTTTGTTGCATTTTTATCAACCATTTTAAAAACGGTGAGTGTGGATGGATATAATTTGCTTTAAAAGAAGGCTTTAGTTTACCTCTAACTTTTGAGTTTGACATTTTAAAGAAATTTGAAGGCCTCATGCACACCTAGGACCATGTAGGGAGCAGAATTAAGTTTAATTCTCAGTCATAGGATCCACAATTCAAAATTTTTTCTTGACAGTTACATTGCATGCATGCAGGCAGGCACGAATGCAGGCAGGCAGGCAGGCAGGCAGGCAGGCACACAGGCACGCAGGCAGGCACGCAGGCAGGCACGCAGGCAGGCACGCAGGCAGGCACGCAGGCAGGCACGCAGGCAGGCACGCAGGCAGGCACGCAGGCAGGCACGCAGGCAGGCACGCAGGCAGGCACGCAGGCAGGCACGCAGGCAGGCACGCAGGCAGGCACGCAGGCAGGCACGCAGGCAGGCACGCAGGCAGGCACGCAGGCAGGCACGCAGGCAGGCACGCAGGCAGGCACGCAGGCAGGCACGCAGGCAGGCACGCAGGCAGGCACGCAGGCAGGCACGCAGGCAGGCACGCAGGCAGGCACGCAGGCAGGCACGCAGGCAGGCACGCAGGCAGGCACGCAGGCAGGCACGCAGGCAGGCACGCAGGCAGGCACGCAGGCAGGCACGCAGGCAGGCACGCAGGCAGGCACGCAGGCAGGCACGCAGGCAGGCACGCAGGCAGGCACGCAGGCAGGCACGCAGGCAGGCACGCAGGCAGGCACGCAGGCAGGCACGCAGGCAGGCACGCAGGCAGGCACGCAGGCAGGCACGCAGGCAGGCACGCAGGCAGGCACGCAGGCAGGCACGCAGGCAGGCACGCAGGCAGGCACGCAGGCAGGCACGCAGGCAGGCACGCAGGCAGGCACGCAGGCAGGCACGCAGGCAGGCACGCAGGCAGGCACGCAGGCAGGCACGCAGGCAGGCACGCAGGCAGGCACGCAGGCAGGCACGCAGGCAGGCACGCAGGCAGGCACGCAGGCAGGCACGCAGGCAGGCACGCAGGCAGGCACGCAGGCAGGCACGCAGGCAGGCACGCAGGCAGGCACGCAGGCAGGCACGCAGGCAGGCACGCAGGCAGGCACGCAGGCAGGCAGGCAGGCACGCAGGCAGGCACGCAGGCAGGCACGCAGGCAGGCACGCAGGCAGGCACGCAGGCAGGCACGCAGGCAGGCACGCAGGCAGGCACGCAGGCAGGCACGCAGGCAGGCACGCAGGCAGGCACGCAGGCAGGGAGTTAGTAAAAATAATATATAGGACCAGAGGTCCATTGGCCGCTTGGCTTGCAATGATGAAGACACTTTGTCCAACTAACAAACTTATCATAGACTGTTCACAATGGTGCTGATTTTTTTAAACGGCTCTTAGTTTAAAGACTCTCTGCCACTTAAGGCTGCTATCTTTGGAGAGGTTAAGTTTTTTTGTATTGGAGCTATCACTCTTTGGTACAAAAGTTTTGAAAAGTTGGAGGATTAAGGACTCTATCTTTTCACTTCTCCTGTACCAAAGTGTGCATCATACTACTACGCTTGAGGGGAACACAAGAACAAATGTTACGCTACATTACATGGAATGCTGCATCAAAAAAAAGAATATAATTAGTGAATGATAGGGACAGAAAGGTGGGCTTTGGTCACTATTATTGCATTGAGTGTAATTACTAATGACAGGGATAGAAATATTGGCTGTGGGTCACTATTAGTAGAGTAGAGTGAGTGTAAATACTAATATCAGTGGCTAAAACATTCACTTGGGGCCACTATTAGTAGAGTGAGTATAATTACTAATAACAGGGGCAGAAACATTGGCTGGGAGTCAATATTTGTTCAATGAGTGCAATTAATAATGACAGTGGGTGTTTGGGGGGCACTATTATTGCAGTGAGTGAAAATACTAATGACAGGGCAGAAAGGTGGGCTAATGTGACTATTAGTGCAGTGAGTATAATTACTAATGACCGGGACAGAAAGGTGGGCTGATATCAATATTAGTGCTCTGAATGTAATTACTAATGACAGAGGTAGCAAGATGTGCTTAGGTTGTTGTGGTGATGAAGTTGATGGTGGTGTATGAGGTGGTGGGTAAGGTGTAGGTGGTTAATAATTGTCCAAATAAAATGACTTGATATTGAAATAATTGATGCAGTTTATTGTAACAGGAATAATAGGTGCTTAGGTTGTTGTGGTGATGAAGTTGATGGTGATGTAGGAGGTGGTGGGTAAGGTGTAGGTGGTTAATAATTGTCCAAATATAATGACATTGATATTGAAATAATTGATACAGTTTATTGAATAGGAATAATAGGTACATATTTTGGAATACAAGGACATGTGAGAGTGTTAACTTATGCCCATTTGGATGAGTGCCAGTCAATCAATACCCTCAATCATCATATGGTAGCTGCAGAGAAAGTTGTTTTGTTTTTTTCTATTCTCATTAATTCATGAAGTAATAATAGAGACTGTCTCTGGAAGAATATATTGAAGGAAGTGTGGAAGGAGGAATAGTGTTGAAGTAGGAATAGTGTTGAAGGAGGAGAATGATTAGGATGTGGGGGGAGGGGGGGGAAGGAGGTGTATGAGGAGGAGGTGGAGGATGGGAGGGAGGTGGGAGGTGGGGTACAAGGAAATAGGAGAATATGGTTGAGATGGAAGTAAAATGAGTGGAGGATGAAGTACAAGAATGTGGCGGAGAAGAAAGTAAGAGAATGTGATAGAGGAGAAGTAGGAGAATGTGGTGGAGAAAAAAGTAGGAGAATGTAGTGTAGGAGGAAGTAGGAGAATGTGGTTGAGGAGGAAATAGGAGGAGAATGTGGTGGTGTAGGAAGTAAGAGAATGTGGTGGAGGAAGAAGTAGGAGAATGTGGTGGAGGAAGAAGTAGGAAAAGTTGATGGTGAAGGAAGTAGGAGGAGAATGTGGTGTAGGAGGAAGTAGGATGAAAATAAGATGGAGGAGGAAGTAGAATGAAGCAGAGGTGGAAGTAGGAGAATGTGGTGGAGGAGGAAGTAGGAGGAGAATATGGTGAAGGAGGAAGTAGGAGAACGTGGTAGAGGAGGAAGTAAGAGGAGAATGTGGTGTAAGAGGAAGTAAAATGAGAATATGATGAAGGAGGAAGTAAGAGTGGCGGAGGAGGAAGTAGGAAAATGTGGTGGAAGAGGAAGTAAGAGAAAGTGGTGAAGGAGGAGAATGTGGTGGAGGAGGAAGGAGGAGAATTTAGTGGAGGAAGAAGTAGGAGGAGAATGTGGTAAAGGAGAAAAAAATAGTAGGAAAATATGGTGGAGGAGGAAGTAGGAAAATGTGGTAGAGGAGGGCCGTGGGTTCTGCGCCACAACCTGCATGTATCCAGAAAATAAAGTCGTCCCCATTTGTGGGTTGTGTTGTTCAAACAAAATGGCAGGCTCTGCCGAGTTAAAAAAACAGTAACAGAGCAACGAATAGTTAGCGCATTTGTAGGCACATGGAAGTGAGAACTGCATCCTCTAAAACAGTGTTCCACTCAGCAGCTTCATGCAATAGACCCAGGTGCAGCAAGTAGCCTGAAAGGTTTCATACTGGATGCCATTGACTTTGAGCACGTCTTCCCAAGACACTTTGTCACAGGATTGCTCATAGTGCAGGAGAATGCGGAAAAAGTACAGCTCACCAGCAAAGGGGTGGACTGAGTGTACTCTACCCAGTATGTCTGTTTTTGCATTCCTCTGCCAAGCTTTCCAGTGTGTGTACGAGCATTCCACACAAAATGCCCTGGTAAATCACCATAGAGAGTGTGCTGAGTGTTGTTTGGATGTTCTCGGTTGTATTGAAACCAAGTAGTGAGCTGTGGTGGTCCCGCAATAACTTGCCTCGCTTGACCTTGGCTGAAGTACACCAACTGGCCTTCCTCTAGATGCACCAGGAGAGCAATGACGGGGGCAACTGACTGCTCATGGGAAAATCAAACAAATGCCAGCAGGCTTCAATTGCCCCTATACTTCGAAGGTCTTGGTATTCGCTTATCTCATTGCATGTTCCCAGAGGAACTTGGTTAACTGGTGCATTATGAACTATTGTATGGTCATTACCTTTGTAGATGCATTTAAAGATATATTTACAGGCTTTGACAGGAGTACAGGCCTCAATATTAATGCGGAATCTGTACTTCCTTGAGATGTATGGGTTTTAGGGCACTATCCACCTGTTGTCGACAGTTTGCCCATGTCCACCTCGTGCCTCCCCCCTGTGAGCGCTCCCTGGCTCCTGTCCTCTGTTACTCAGGCAACCAGAAAAGCGACAAGATCCCTGACACACAAGTTAGGTCTCACTACCCAACTTCGTATAAAGGCTACCACACAACCCCTCTATTAGTGGCTGGTTCCAAAGTGAGTTCTCAACAAAGATAAGTATCATAAACTGATCCAGTGAACTGCTGGTATCAAACAATAGATTCTTTTACAATATTTGCACAACAACTATGCACAATGATACACTCTTTGATAGTTAGTGAGGAACTTAAATATATTCAGTTATCTATATTTTATACTTAATAGTTTGTGGTTACTTTCTGGGCCTTTTCTCCCAGGGCCAGCTGAATCCTTCTCATGTGAGTTCTCACAATAATCCTTATCCAGCATCTCTTGGTTACCCACATTCGTATTAACTATAGAATTCTCATAACTCCTGTCCTTATCCAGCCTCTTTTGGTTACCCACATTTGTATTAGTTCAAGATTGGTCCTCCTCCTGTGGCTCTGACACTCCCCCAAACTTAGTTGCTGACTCAGGTTCACGGGAGAGACCGTCAGCATTGGCGTTCGCTTTGCCGCTTCGATGATCAATGGTGAAGTTATACGTTTGTAAGATGAGTGCCCACCTAGCTAGTCTACCATGACTGTCCTTTAAATTGCTAAGATGGGTCAACAGGTTCTGGTCAGTCTGTACCTTGAACTGTACACATTGTAGTATATTTGGAAGTGTTTAATGCCTTTCACTATGGCCAGAGCCTCACATTCTATGGCAGAGTAGTTATGTTCAGGTTGAGAGAGAGTCTTGGATGCAAAAGCTATAGGGTGCTCTTTCCCTAGTTTGTTTATTTAAGAGAGAAAATATCCCAGTCCAACTGCTGAGGCATCAGTTTGCAATATGATGGGTTTAGACCAGTCCAGTGTGGATAGAATAGGTGCCTGAATGAGTAGACTTGACAACATGGAGAAGGCTTTCTCACACCTACTATCCCATTTGACTTTATTGGGTATACTTTTCTGGGTGAGCTCAGTTAAAGGTATTTCTATGGTTATATATATATTCATTTGTCACAGTTAGAGTTCTAGTGGCAGTCCGTATAGCCAGGTTCTTGTAGCTTCATCAGGACTGCAGAGGGAGGAGAGGTTACCGGGTTATCTAAGCTGCACACAGTCTGTCACCACATGCTGCACGGTCTGTGTGGGGTACCTACACATGCACATTGCCAAATCTTGTATCCCCCAGCGGTGGAGTGTCTTCCAACACATGCAGGGCCAGAGCGCAGACAGTTGAGTCTCACCAACTGCTTTTGCGGTAGGTTAGCACCGGGTGGCAGTGACGACCTGGGTGGAGAGCAAGTGGTCCGGATGGAAGATGGACCATGATTGACATGATCGTTCCATGCCTTTGTGTGTCAAACTTGATACTAAGAGGTGGGCAGCGTGTCTAGTGAAAGGCCGGCGGGACCTGATATGCTGCCTGGAAACCGTGGCAGCAAAAGAAACTCACTGGTGAAATATGTGATCCGGGTTCTCCATGGCTGTTTTGGTAATATTGGAGATGTGTGACTCATGGCTGATGTTGGGTGGTGTGATGCCGGCAAGGACGGGTAGGAAGGTAGTCTCTGTCGGACGCATACACCCAGTGACGATACACATGGTGTCGTTGAGGCTCGAGTCCAGCTTGGGAACATGAGCACTGTGGCACCACATGGGTGATGTGTACTCGGCGGCGCTGTACACCAGAGTGAGGGCACCTGTATGGAGGGTGGCAGTGCAAGCTCCCCAGCTGGAACCGGCAAGACAGCGGAGGAGGCCGTTTCTCTCATTGACTTTGCACTTGAGAGACTCGATGTGCTGTCTGTAGGTCAGATTGCGGTCAAGCATCACACCGAGGTATACAGGATGGTCATTGTTGGGCAGGGCAATGCTGTTCACAGAGACATCAAGATAGCGTTGGATGTCTTTGCTGTTAAGGTGAAAGGCAGTGGTGGTAGTCTTAGCAGTGCTCAACTTTAGCCTCCAGCGCTCCAGGTATTGGTGTAGGGCCTGCATGTCCTGGTTGAGCGTCATCTCCACTCTCTCCCAGGTTCCATCCACAGTGAGCAGTGCCAGATCATCGGCATAGCCTTACTGCTTCAATATTGTCTGCAGGAGGTCGCTGATGTAGATAGGAACAGCGTGGGAGAGAGGGTCGAGCCCTGCGAAACGCCGCTACGAAGGTATCTGAGCCGGCTCACCTGCCCACCACTTGTTTTCAGTTTGAAGCTATGGTTGGTGAAGAACTCCATAATAAAAGACACCATATGACCATCTGGGATCGTCTACAGGGGCTTGAGATGTAGTAGTCCCCGGAGCCACACTCTGTCATACGCAGCAGTTAGGTCTACTAGGACCACACCGACTTTCTTCCGCACCTCAAATCCTGCCTTAATGTCGTCAGTCAGGAGAGTGACTTGGTCAGTGGTGGAAGACCACGGTGGAAGCTGGCTTGCTGTGATGGGAGTTGCGGGTCAATCACAGGCTCGAGTCAGGTGAGGAGAATGCGCTTGAGCAGCTTTAGGGGCATACAGAAGCGAGATGGGGCGATAGTTCTTGGCATCGTCGGCGGGCTTGTTTGGTTTAAGGATTGCAATGACATCTGCTCTATGCCAGATCTTGGGGAGGTGGAGGGTTGACATGCAGTGAGAGAAGAATTCCCCCAGTCATGCCAACATTGGAGTCCTGCAGTTGATGACAAACTTTGGTGCAATTCAGTCGGGGCCCTGCGCTTTTCCTCTCTTCAGCCGCTTCACTGCCACAGCCATCTCATCTTCCATGAATGCCTCGGTGAGTGTGCCACCATCAGCAGCGTGCTCTCAGACTCGCAATCTCAGCGTTCACCTCCCTGCTAACCTTCCTATCTATGTTGTGATGGTGACCGTTCTCAATGAGTTTGGAGGCAATGGCGTTGGCACTCATTGGGCAGGGCAGGGTCTTCTTTGCACATCCGGTGAGGCGGTTGAGCAGTTGCCATGCTTGACGACTCAAGTGGCTAAAGTGGATGGATGCTGTGCTGGACTCCCATCGCCTGCGTCATCGCTCGTCGAGGGTCTGCTTCAGAGAGTCAGCTCGCTCATTGGCATCGTCGCTTGGGGCAGCCCTAGTAAACTCATACATCTGCTGGCAGTCGTTATCCCAAGTTGGTATGAAGGCCTTTCGGCAGCCACATGGGATAGTCTTTTTTGCAGTGGCGAGGATGGCAGAGCACCAGGAGCTGTATGCTGTGTTTGGGTTTGAGGTAGGGCTGGGGAGCTGGCTGGCTGCGGTGTTGAGGAGCTCGGTAAAGGTTGCCCAGTCTGCCTTCCTAAAGTTCCACCTCTTGACTGGTCTCGTTGGTACAGACTTGATGGTGGAGGAGGTCTTGATGATGGAAGGCCGATGTTGCGATTTTGGGAAGGCGGTGAGTATACGACGGTGTGTAGTCTCGAGTTCCATGTTTGCAAAAGCTAGGTCTGGAATGGTTGCTGTTCCCCAGCGAGCTGAGCGGAAGCTGCGAGGTTGTTTGGGGTCCAGTAGCAGCATCAGGTCATGAACGGACGCCCAGTCCTCGAGTGCGGTTCCATCGGGGTTGGTGGTAGATATCCCCCAGGTAGTGCTGTGGCAGTTGAAATTGCCGGCATAGATGCAAGGTGATGGGTGGCGTGTTAGGGAGTCAGCAGCGAAGTGAGTTCCAGGCAGCTTGTAAATGTTGGTGATGTTGACTCCCTCGACCTCCATGACAGCCCACTCGATCTCACTGTCATGTTGTGAAAAGTGATCTTGTGCCACTTGGCTGAGTCATTGACGAATGTGGCAATGACCTAGCTGTCGCTGATGGTATGTGCAGCAAGGGAGTAGCCCGGGATGGTGAGCATGTCTGGTCTTGTGGCATGTGTTTCTTGTAGCAAGATAGTGGTAGCTTTGTTCTCTGTGGCCAGGTGGGAGATAATCTCGAGCTTGGCCTTGGAAATTCCCTTAACATTGAGTTGAAGTAGAATGAGCTCCCACCCTATGATGGTCGGGACTGCACGCCCTGTAAAGGGCGTGTGTTCAGGCGGGTGATGACTAGATGAAGTAGTGACTGTGACTTTTGAAACCATTGGCCTGCAGATGCGAAGCGATTGCAAAGCAGCTGCAGTTTCCAGGGGGCACAACGAGGACACTGGTTTCTTGCTATGGTTGAGACTATTTAATAAATTTTTGGTAGTAACCACAGAGTCCCAGAAATGCTCTAACATCTTTCTTTGACTGTGGTTGCTGAAACTCTTTGACAGCAATCATCTTACACTCCATTGGTTTAATAGTTCCACCACCAAACACATGACCCAAGTATACACAAGTATCACATCCAAATGCACATTTCCTTTCCTTTATTGTCAGACCCGCTTCCCTTAATTTGTTAAATACTATTGCATGTGCTCTTTCCAATTAGAGCTATGAACTATAATGTCATCAAGGTTGGCCACCGTGAAATCATGCAACCCATTCAGGAGACCATCCATTAGTCTCTGGAATGTAGAAGGGGCAGAGATCAATCCAAAGGGCATGGTTATAAATTTGTATTTTCCATAAAGCATTATGAAGGCAGTCTTCTCCCGATCATTGATATGGACAGGAACTTGGTAATACCCTTTTGTTAGGTCTAGCGTAGAAATGTATTTTGATGCACCCAGGTTCGATATTAGATCATCAATATTTGGGAGGGGATATGGATCATTAATTGTGACCTTGTTGAGCCACCTATAGTCTACACACATGCATTGGGTATCGTGTTTCATTTTTAACAAAACTATAGGGCTGTGCCCATGGACTTTTTTGATGATTTTATTATGTCCTGGTCAAGTAGGTCTTTATTTCTTCCCTTAGCACTTCCTGGGAGTGGTATGCTAATCGGTATGGGTGCAACCTTATAGGGAGAACACTCCCTGTGGGAATCTCATGACATACTAAGGTTGTATACCCCGGCACCTCCAGCAGAACGTCCTTGTAGGTTTTCTTAAACTTTATCAGGTCCATGTTTTGAGAGGCAGCCATGTTTTGTGTAGGATCTTTCTCTGTTTTTCCTAGGTTTTCTTCTTTTTCTTCTTCTTCTGCCAAGAACACAGCTGCAGATGGGGAGTTCCATTTCCTCATGCAATTCACATGGTATGTCCAGTATGTATTACCCTTTTCCCCCACATCTACTCAGTAAGTTACCGGTGTAACAGTTTCTGTAATCAGGTAGGGCCCTTGTCACTGATTGAGTAGTTTATTCTTTAAGGTCGGCCTAAATACCAGTGCAAAATATCCCACAGCAAAGGTTCGGTCCTTTGTTTGGAAGTCATAGTAATACTTTTTCTGGACCTTTTCTTCCACTTCTTTTTCATATGCTAAATCCCTGATCATTTGCATATTTGCCCTCAATGTTTGTATGTACTCGGTTACACCACTCTCGTTCTCTTTTTCCTTTCCCTTCCAGTAATGCACCATTTGATCCAAGGGCATTTTCATCTCTCTGCCAAATAATGACTCATAAGGAGAAAATCCTGTTGTCTTATGTATCGTCCCATGGTATGTCCAAAATACGTAAGGCAAGCGTTTGTCCCACTCAGCTTTTGGGTCTTGGGTTAACTTTCTTAACAACCTTTTTAATGTGGAATTAAACCGCTCAACTATGCTGTCAGTTTGGGGATAGTAAGGTGATATCTTAGGTTGTTTAATTCCAGTGGTCTCACAATATTACTTCATTACCTCAGACATTAAATTAGAGCCATTATTAGATAGTAATTCCTCGGGCACCCCAATTCTAGCTGTCATCTCCAATGGACTACTGTTTCAGTGGTTACATTTCTTAAGGCAAGTGCCTCAGGCCACTTAGTAGCATAGTCCATTATGACTAGAAGGAACTTATTTCCAGATTTGGTACAGGGTAGAGGTCCTACTACATCCATAGCTATTCTCTTAAAGGGTTCTTTCTTAATGGGTAGAGGGTGTAAAGGGGCTCTAGTTGTCACCACTGGGCCTGCCTTTTGACACACGGGGAAAGTATTTCACATTTCCTCCACATCTTTGACCACCACCGGCCAATCCAATCTGGCTCTTATTGCATGCAACGTCCTATCCCGACTAAAATATCCTGCAATAGGGGTGTTGTGGGCCATTCGTAAAACCTTATTTTAGGCTACCCTTGGCACCATAATTAGCTCCTTCCCTGACACATGATATGGCTCACTCATCAATAAGTCTTCTTTCCAAAAGTATGGCCCACCGCCCTTGTATGCTTTCTCTCTTATATTAGCCAACGTGGCATCATACCTTTGGGCTTTGCCTAATTCCTCCCAGGTGAGAACGCTGGATGACTCCCCAAATTCTTCAGTTGGATCAGCCATCACAGACCCCTCAGTGCCCTGCTCCTCCACCTGGTTCTCTCCAGGCATCTCAGCTTGGCCCCCTCGGTCTGGTTGGCTATCTCGGATCCCTCAGGAAGTTGCTCCTCCACCTGGCTCTCTCCATGTGCCTCAGCGTGGCCCTCCTCGGTCTCGAGATCCTCAGTCCCCTCAGCCTGCACTCAACTGTTGACTGAGTCAAGCATAATGATGACTGGGCTGTCCTGATCCTGCCCCAGGCACTCTTCCATTTGAGAGCATCTTGCTGGTGTTGCCTGGCACGGGTCACCACCATTCCTGCCTCAGTCTCAGTGGAAGCAGGTGATGTAGGTTCTTCTCCATCTTCTTGAATTTCTTCCTCGAGCTCCTTTTTCAGAAAATTTTGGAAGTGGGGTATGTCTTTTTCCATCAACATATCCTGGCCAGTGTGCTCCGACACTCCCACAGATAATTTTGTGACCCTCCCCTCAATCTCCAGCTCTACATGCGCAGCATGGAAGTAGATCTGTTTTAATGAAATGGTCTGGTAGGGAATGTCCCATCCCAAGTAGTCTTCTTTGGTGAAACACCGGGGGTGTACAAGGGTCTTAGTACACCCTGTGTCCAAGAGAGCTTTTATTTCTCATCCATTTATCCAGACCATCTTTGTCCACTCCAGCGACCTCCAGTTGTGGGGCACCAGGAGGCCACATTTCACCTCCTCCAGCTTCACCCTGCAATTTCGTTAGTAATGGCCTCTCTTGTCACACTTATAGCACTCGGGGGCATACTTGTTATCTTTATATTTTACATCATACCCATTATCATTATTCTTATACCCCTCCTTATGCTCTTAGATATGTCTTATTTGTCCGAAGCTTGACCTTCCTTTGCTCTCTCGGGTTGGGCTCCGCCTTCTTCCTCGCTGGTCTGTGCTGGTGAATAGTGTCGGCTCTTGCTTGGGCTTTGAGGTGCTGATATATCTTGTCACAGCCTCCTTCAGCTCTTCATACGTGTTTGGCTTCAGCTACTTCATCTGGTTCTCTAGCCAGCATGGAAGCTTCTGCAATGTAAGTTCTAATATTAACGTGTTTTTTTGCAGATCCTCCACTAGCCTGTATCCATTTCTTATATGCTTGTTGTTGGTCTTGGAACCATGCATCAGGGTTTCCAGCACTGAATATTGCATTGAACACTTTTTTTCTGTACATTTCTTTGGAGACATGGTAGGTTACCAGTAGAGTTGCCTTGATGGTGATGTAGTCAATTTGTTCTATTCCTGACAGAGATGATATGGCTAATAGACCTTGTCCTGACAGGGTGTTTCACAGGTAAATAGGCCAGTGGTTGTGAGCCCAACCAGCAGCGTCGGCAGTTTCTTCAAACACTTCCAAAAATGCTCTTATGTCATCTAATCCTTCAACAAATTTTGGTGGGGACAATTTTGGTGGTTCCGCTCTGGGTGGTAGTGCTGTACCTACTCCAGCTGCCACCATGCCTTGCAGGGTTTCGATCCAGTGTTGCTGTTGTTCTGAAAATTGTAGCTCCCATTGGTATCAGTGTTCATCCCATTGTTGGTCCTCTTGTCTTAGCTGTTCCTCTCATTCTATTATTCTCTCTTCTCACTCTGCCTGCCTCTCCTCTGCCAGGCAGAAATCCTCGATGATGCCTTGTGTTTGTGATGTAGCTGATGTGGAGAATGGTTGCGGCTCTGACTCTCCCAGCATCAATCGAGCCTGTCGATCAGCTTCTGGCGCTAACATAATTCAATATTTTGTCCACATGCTGCCATCAATGTGAGCGCTCCCTGGCTCCTGTCCTCTGTTACTCAGGCAACCAGAGCAGTGACAGAATGCCTGACACACAAGTTGGGCCTCACTACCCAACTTCCTATAAAGGCTACCACACCACCCCTTTATTGGTGGCTGGTTCACAAAGTGAGTTCTCAACAAAGATAAGTATCATAAACTGATCCAGTGAACTGCTGGTATCAAACAATAGATTCTTTTACAATATTAGCACAACTATGCACAATGATACACTCTTTAGTAGTTAGTGAAGAATTTAATTATATTTAGTTATCTGTCTTTATACTTTATAGTTTGTGGTTACTTCCTGGGCCTTTGCTCCCAGGCCAACTGAACCCTCCTCATGTGAGTTCTCATAATAGTCCTTATCCAGCATCTCTTGGTTACCCACATTCATATTAGCTACAGAATTCTCATAACTCCTATCTTTATCCAGCCTCTCTTAGTTACCCACATTTGTACTAGTTTGGGATTGGTCCTCCTCCTGTGGCTCTGACACCCCCTGTTTCAGGTGCATGTCTACGGTGTTTCGTGTTTCTATGTGTGTGCCTAATAGAATGTAACTATGGGATGTTGCATATACTTGTATATGTGTTTGTAGGTGATGGATATTAGTATGATCCTGGCTGAAGCTATTCGTCGTACACACAACTCTGAATCCATTTCATATCTTTCGGTATTGTTTCATTGTCCTCCCATGAGGTGTTCTCAGAAAAGGGCTTTGGAAAGTGCTTAGTGCATTTGCCATCTTTCTGGCAGGTGGAATTGCACCTGTGCACCATGCAGCGCAACATGATGTGCCACAGCTTTTCATCTGCAGGGATTTCAGCACATACCATTTTGTTGATGTCGTCAACTGTTCGTAGTTTATTATCGTGGTTTACAATACGGAGATGAGCATGCGGCAAGCCACACTTTAGAAACTCAATGACCTACATATGGGCTAATGACCTTCCAAAAATGCCCTCGTCATCAATTTCGTACAACAGCTTGTTGAGTTGCCCCCTGAACACCCTGGCCACAATATTTGGCTGATCTGCGGCATTCCGACCGTGTAACAGGGCTTCAATGATATCAGGCCATGCAGGATTGCAAGTGACCGTAATGAAGTAGTCAGGTTTGCCGTACTTCCTTACTGTGGCCATTCCATCTTGATAGCAGCGGTGCATATCATGCAGACTGTCTGTGAATGTAGCAGGGAAAATGACCCTTTAATCAACACTGTGGTCATAATCAGAAGCTGCTACTGCATCTACAATGTTTTGATACAGGTTGGCATGAACGGCACTTTGATTAGAAGCTAGAAACTTCAAGCGCATGTTTTTAACTTTTGTAAAGGCCATGCACACGTATTCCTAAAAGAGACGGCATGCCCACAGCAAGGTGTCCCTCTCAGTATCATGTTAATGCAGGTGAAAGGCATAGAAATCACGTGCATACATGCGCTAGCCAGCGGATAGTTTTAGGCTCAAGTTCCAACCATCATCTCCAGCAGAGAAAAAGAGCAGCTCCCACTCACTACAATCCTGAACAAAAAAAAATTAAGTTCCTGTACAACCAAAATAATGGCTTTCAAAGATTTCACTGGAATAACAGTGTTAAAAAATAAAAATGATAATTGCTAAAATAGCCACAGACATAGTATTAATATGAAAATTATTCCTACAAAGATTTCAAACCAATCTTAGTGTTGTGTGATAACAGTTGTACCTCCCATCACCATTGTTTGGCTCATTGCAACTACAATTTTTAAGTTAGTGTATTCTAACCATAGTTCAGGGGATGTTTGTCAAGCATGCAAGAAGATAATTGACTTATCAAAAATAGGTCAACCAAGCAGACAATAAAAGTAGACCTACTACCCAAGAAGAACATTTCAACCAATAAATCCTTGATAATCATGTGTCAGAACAAAAAAAAAAAACTGGATGAAAAAAAAACAACACACCAGCTGCCTGAACTCACAGCAGCTTCAATGGACGCAGCTTCTGCACAGACTTGCAAGACATGCACACCTACTGGACATGTACTGTCACAACAAATATTCTCATAATAGACATACCAACCACTATCACATATCTTCCAGTAATACATGTCCACCTGCATAACATGCCATCCTATATAAGACACATCCTATATCAATTCATACATTTCTATAAAACATGTCCACTCATATTGCATGTACTCCTACAAGACGTGTCCTTCCTTAAGACAATTTAGTGACCACAGCATGTTAATAATAGTAATAATAGTAATAGTAACAGTAATAATAATAATAATAATAATAATAATAATAATAATAATAATAATAATAATAATGATAATAATAATAATAATAATAATAATAATAATAATAATAATAATAATAATAATAATAATAATAATAATAATATTTTTTAAAAACATTTATGATAGGGGGAGAGAGAATAACAGTATCTTACATTTGCAATAACCTTAAAATTGCAATAATAACACTGTAGAATGTCATCTATTCACTGTACTATTCTAAAATCACTATCCACTATTAGTTCAAGTTCTTCTTTGACTGGCTTCTATTCTCGATTTACAACCACAGCAATGGCTGTGAAGAGAGCCAGCAAGAGTGGAGTGGCACAGGCAATGGTGGCACCAGCAGTGGTGGCACCATCAGTAGTAGCACCATCAGTGGTGGCACCAGCAGTGGTGGCACCAGCAGTGGTGGCACCAGCAGTGGTGGCACCAGCAGTGGTGGCATCAACAGTGGTGGCACCAACAGTGGGGGGAGCAACAGTGGTTGCATCTACCACGTTAAACCTGGTGTCAGATATCCACCGGTTTTGACCTGTATGCGCCATCAGAGAACCTGCATTCGGGTCCATGCCACGTGCATATATGATCCACCAATCATTATCCAAGTCCAGGTCCATAATAGGGGTAACGTCACTACCAGCAATAGACCTGGAAAATCTAAAGGGATAGAAAGACAGGAAATTACATCACTCTATCACTATGTATCATTTTTGATATCTTTTATTTATTTCAGGATTACATATAGCAGGAATTAATGTCATGTTTTAATTTCACTCACTCGCATGTAATCCGACCATCAGCAAAGGACACATCAAAGGCGGTGATATCATTACTCATCATGTCCACCACATTGTCCCTAAGGGGATCGGCTTCGTTCCATGTGTCCAACACCTCTATCATGGGCATACTATCAACATTGCAAGCAAGAACATCAGCAGAGAACTGAAATAGGAAAAGAAAAAGTGCATGATTATTATACTCATATATTATTTTAATACTTGCACTGGTTCTACACAGTGATGGTGTGCAATATGAAACGTTATGTGAAAAGTATGGTTTCTCTGGTAGCTGTAGTTGTAGTTGATGTATTTGAGATATAATTGGATGTTTTAAATCTTTGGGAAGTATTTTCAAGAGATTTCATCATTGCTTAATAATCAACAGCACAAACTATGTTATGCATAATTAGAACTTTAACATGAATAGTTCCCCTCCCTCTGAAAAGAAACACACAAACACATAAACATAAAGAAAGAGTAACATACTAATTAATTAACATCCATTTGTACACCTTTACAGACAAACCCACTTATAAATCATTATTATTAAAGTTCTGTTTTGATGGACAGACATTGCAGGAAACACCACATCCATTCATGGTAGTATGGCATACACACCTCTAGCCTAAAAAACTGTGTTGAAATAATATTTTTTTTAAATAAGAAAAAACAACTTTGAGTAGAAAGATTCTTTGTAGAGTACAAAATTAAAACATTATTTATAAGATAGTAATGCTATTATTTTATAGAAATACGACAAGCACTAACTGAAGTGGAGGAGGAACTGACAAACTTAGTGAGGTGAAGTGTGTTGGTAAAGAATAGGTTTGGCATTGTCTATTCAAAGCCATCTTTACCAAGTAACCCGTCGTTCATTATTTTGTTGTTGCTTTTTTTGTGTTTGTTTATGGGAGCGGTTTGAGCAATTAAAAATGCTCTTGAATTCAGACAAAGAGATGTCGAATTGGTTTTACATCATTGTAAATAACACAAGCATGCACACACACATGCACGAATGAACGCATGCACGAACGAATGCATGCGCACGCACGCACGCAGACAGACAGACAGACAGACAGACAGACAGACAGACAGACAGACAGACAGACAGACAGACACTTCATAGAACATGTACAAAACAATTAGTATATGCAAAGAAACAGAAAACCAAAAGATACCATAGTTCTAATATTTCATGATAATTTTTTTTTTTTTTTTTTTTTTTTATCTAATGAATATTGCTGCCTACCATTGGTAATAAATAACAACACACCATTATTTATGTATGCTAGGAGTATTCTTACCATGTCCTCAGTGTTAGAAAATCCTACAGCTAGATATGCTGCTGCCTCGCCCTGCATGTATACATCCAGATAAGTAGCGTCATGTTCATTGGGCTCCATCCCAATGAATATATCACAATCAGTGTGGTCGGTGCACTCAGGGGGCTGTCGAAAAATAGTAGCATAATCAGTAGGTTGCCGGGTTGGTTCACTAGGGCCCCAACACATAACCTGTCCAAACGAGAGAAAAAGCAAGCACAGCGCATAAAACAAAGCCATCTCCAACTATATGTTTTGTTTTCGTTAGTCGGTTTTTTCCGCAGACAATGGTAATGCACTTTGCTTTTTTGTATGATTATTTCTGTATTTAAGCTGTGACCGTGCCCTCTCAGCGCAACTAATTGGTTTTCCCATTCTCTATAATTAGGAAGAGGAGGAAGTTTCCAATGTCTGATAGATGTACCATAACATCGGTACTGTGGAGCGTATTAAAGAACTTAGGGTGACTGTTCTACAGTGGAGAGAAGCAGCTAACTTTGTTAGTCTGCGCCAGAGTTTAAACACATAAAAGTTCCACCAAAACTCTTGTCACAACCTCATGTAGCTGAAACATATAGGAAATCTCTGAAAATACCCTTAAGATGATAGTGCAGCACCACCTTCAAGGGATACACAAGGTTAGTTTTATTTCATACAATTCATTATATTTTGGTGTGATGAAACATAATCAATCAATTAACTAAAGCATTAATCGGATTAATAAGTCCTCTTTTACTACAGATAGATAAGGTCAATGATACATACATACATACATACATACATACATACATACATACATACATACATACATACATACATACATACATACATACATACATACATACATATATATATATAAGGAGATGTCTGTCTGTCTGTCTGTCTGCCTGCCTGCCTGCCTGCCTGCCTGCCTGCCTGCCTGCCTGCCTGCCTGCCTGCCTGCCTGTCTGTCTGTCTGTCTGTCTGTCTGTCTGTCTGTCTGTCTGTCTGTCTGTCTGTCTGTCTGTCTGTCTGTCCTCAATACATGCTTGAATGGTTTGAAGTTAAACCTACAAACCAATGTATATTTAGAATCAGTGTCACCAGGGGAATGTCATGAGTAGTCCATATGATACTTTTGCCAGAAAAAGGAAGTAGCTATAGGCCTAAAACTTCGGCATACAGACATAACTTGACTCTGTGAATATCATGAAGGAATCCCCTCTGGCCACACCTTTTCCTCTTTGTATGTAAGTTTAAAAATGTATTTTAAAAAATACTTCTAAAAAAAAAATGCTTTGCCTAATCATGTGTTCACTTTTATATTAAATGTCTACAATATATTTCTTCAAAGCATACACTTTTGCAACTACATACCACCAAAGGTGCACAGAGAAACCGCCTGTAGTGCACGTTTTTCACTAGTATGAATAAATCAACTTGGGGGTAGGGTATTATTTTAATTTTTGTCTTCGTAGGGCAGGTAGAGAATCAAATTGGACCACAGTAGATTAAGCACCATACCAGTGATGTCATACATGGGCACATGTAGCGAGTGTCAAGTTAATCTGAGAAATACACACCTTTGCATTTTAAATTGCTATGTTAGAATTTGGCAGTTCTTGATCTTTATTCCTTCACCCCCTCCCCCACCCACACCCACCCACATTCAGTCCTTGACAATTATACCTGTAGTATAATATTGTGGTAATATAAGATAAGATGTTTTAGTTCACCATTAGTTCATGGACATTGACTAATAGAAACTCTACCAGATCTTGGCATTAACACAGGTATTAATGTTAGCAATTGTCTGATAGTCCGGCTCATAAGGAAGATCGTAATGAAAGAGAAGGAAAATGTCAATTTTTGTTTAAAAAATATATGTTCCACACTTTCTGTGGATTTTTACAATCCAATGCACAAAACAATTGAGGAATTCCTAGGATAATGATAATTTATAGTATAGCAAGAATTCTTTTTAAAAACATTCAAAATTATTTTCTATTTTTGCACACTCAAGATTTTAACAAAATTATATCTGTAACACTGACCATGGCTTGAATTCAACTTCCAAGACTTAATTTTTAATAAAGGTGTAGCAAGTTTCCTCGAGTTTCCATGCCCTAATGCTAAACAATAATATGGAAGAGCCCATTACTTCCATATTGATTTTCCTACACTCTCCCTTCAAATGAAAAGCTAATTCAAATATATTAAAAGAACAAAACAATATGATGTACTATGCTTCAATGATGCTATTCAGCACAAATTAAACAGTTGCCATGGAAACATGCTTGATTTCTGTCATCCAACACAATTCAAACAGTTTCTATAGAACCATGCTTCATTGCTGTCATCCAACTTGCACATCTACACATGCTACCATTCATGAGATTGTGAACACTGCAACATGCTATCATCTTCAGGCATTCAGCAATTACAAATGATAGAGAGTGTGTCTCCTGATTCAATAATTTCTTTGGAAACTCACTTCTGGACAGGGAAGCTAATTCTTGAAAGAAGAAAAGGAAGAATATTCCACATTAGCATATCACTGACCCATTAAATGCCTAGCACTAACCCATCAATGTTGCACACGTTGATAGAGTATGACTACGAATATTATTATATTCAATAGCTAAAATTAGACAACTCACCACTGGTGAGGCTTGGTAACCTATTATAATTTTTGAATGCATAATCAAGAGCTCTCTACGTAATGAGTTTGACGTCAGCTTGAGTGTGTAATTATAGTTGATACAAGTTAAAACAGTGACTCTCTACAGGATCATATGGAGCTGCACCAAACTTGGTTGAACCAGAGAAAGTGCTTGATTATTTTATCCTCCCCCCCCCCCACCCCACCGAATCAACATAAAAAATTAAAATAAGTGAACATGGTTGTAACTCTAGAGGGTGGCAAATTGACCCCCAAAAAAAACAACAAAACTTGTAAGGAATGAGAACAAGACTGGAAATTTCCAGCCAAAAACTCACTCATTTATGATTTAATATTTGACTTAATTGTGGGTAAAAAAAAAATTTTTTTTAATGACAATATCTTTCATTTGCAATAACTATGTAAATTGTAATAATTACGGTATAGATATAAGCTATTTGTTGTACTAATTTAAAATCACTGTCCATTATTAGTTCAATTTCTGCCTGTTCTGACTTTATCCTTGATTCACAAACACAACAATAGCTGTGAAGAGAGCCAGCAAGAGTGGAGTGGCACAGGCAATAGTTGCACCAGCAATACCACCAACTGCATTAATCCTGGTCAGATATCCACCTGTTGGCATTTGTATGGCCCATCAGAGAACCCTCATTCTGGTTCATGCCACATCCATAAATAATCCACAGTGAATTATTAAAGTCCAGGTCCTTAATAGGGTCTTCAACAGTAGCAGCAACAAACCTGGAAAATTTAGAGGGATAGAAATACCTGAAGTAACATCACTGTATCACAATGTATCATTTAAAATCTCTTCAGCCCACGATTCCATATAGCAGGAATTGATGTCATGTCGTCATCTCACTCACTTGCATGTTATCCGATTTTTATCACTATTGAAGGACATAGCAAAGGGAGTGGTCTTCATTGCTGTCCACAACGTTGTTTCTATCAGGTGAGGCAACATTCCATGTGTCCAATGTATCTATCATGCTCATATCATCAACATTGCAAGCAAGAATATAATCATTATACTGAAATAAGAAAACAAAAAATACATGATTATCATTCTCATGTACATTAGTTCAGCAATTATTTTAATAATTGCACTAGTTTTACACAGTGATATGTTTAACATGAAACACAACATAAAAGAAAGAATTTTCTTGTAATTGTAATTGGGTGCAAAAAGTACATGATTATCATTCTCATGTACATTTAGTTCAGCAATTATTTTAATAATTACACTAGTTTTACACAGTGATATGTTTAATATGAAACAACATAAAAGAAAGATTTTTCTTGTAGTTGTAATTGGATGCTGTATTTTTATATGTAATTGGATGTTACAAATCTGTGGAAAGTATTTCCAAGAGATTTAATCATCCTTTGATAATCAACAGCACAAACTATGATATACAGGTTACCAGTATTTCATCATAATTAGTTCTCCCTCTAAAACAAAACACACAAAAACACATACAGAGAGAGAGAGAGAGAGAGAGACATTTTAATTCATTGAGATCACATTTGTACATATTCACAAATAAACTTACTCATAAATTATTATTATTAAAGCTCTGTTTTGATGCACAGAATGTAACAGAAAACACCTTACTTATTCAGTGTGTGTGTGTGTGTGTGTGTGTGTGTGTGTGTGTGTGTGTGTGTGTGTGTGTGTGTGTGTGTGTGTGTGTTTGTGTACACACAAGCACACAACATATTGTATTGACCATTGTACGTGTGTATGATGTCTTAAATGTTTTTAAAACACTTTTTTTTATTATATTTTTTTAATTATTTGTAAGTTCATGTTATAATGATAAATAGATTAAAGCATGACATCCATACAATTAATCCATGTACAGACGAGTTCTAAAATAAATGGGATGGTAATTCTACCACTTCCCAGCATTTTGTTGTGCATTCTGTATGCCATGTCCAAGGGAGTGTGGCCATTATCCTTTCAATATCCTTCCAGTTGATAAAATGTATCGAGAAGCAGCATCATTGTTTCAAACTCAGTTGTCTTGGCTGATTTGGCTGTGGCTTTCCTTGAGTTTCTTTAGCTTTACCTCATGACTTTATACCTTTTCTTCTTCCTGCAGTTGTTGCTTGAACTGATATTCTCCTGCCATGAAGCAAGTGATCTCCTTTCAGTTTGAAATGGATCCACCAAAAGTCCACCCAAAGCGATGGCATGATGAACTTAATAGTGGAATGCTATGTTTCAATTTGTCATAGTGAAAAATAAAATTTTCAGCACTAGATAGAAGACAATCATTTTCTTCTTTTAACTTCTGTTTGAGATCTTCAGCGAATTCATCAATAGCTAAACACACATCTTGAGTCCTTCTTTGCCTGTCACATGATTCAGGCAAATTAGATGTGACATTATCAACATTATCTGGTTTGGCTCCACACCAAATAGCTTTTATAGTTTTGATGTGAAGTTGGAATATAATGTGTCTGCTTCTTTTGCAGTGCTGGTTTCAGTGTCATGCAAACTTGCATAAAAGTTTTTGTCTTGGTCCGCCTTTTCTCCCAAGGCTCTCCGAGCATAAATTAGGCATATACTGGGTGCTAGTGTTGGAACGCAGTTGATTGGTGAATACTTTTTCCTCTGTCTGTACAAAATTCTCAATTGTGACAAAATCAGCATCTAAACTCTGAAAGCTGTATGCGATGTAATTATCAAGTCATCTACTTGAAACACTGAGCAACCTTCGGCAGTAATATTTCTCGAGTGTGTCTATAAGGAAATGAAATACCTAACCATATTGTAGGCCTAAACTCTGCCAAAAATTAAATCCTTGAGGATCTTCATGCCAATCTCAGAATAGTTATTGGTACGATTTCCATTTCCACGAAGCAGTAATATTTTTCTATAGAAGTGTGCCCAATCCTTTCTTTGAGGCCACAGTGAATTAATGTGAAACAAAAACTGTGGATAGCGCTTTGCTGTTTCACCATGTTTTATTAGTGACAAAAGGTGCTAAAGTTGATCTTCCCCCTCAGCATACACCAGCTCTTTCACCATGTTTCATTAGTGACAAAAGGTGCTAAAGTTGATCTTCCCCCTCAGCATACACCAGCTCTTTCACCTTCTTGATGAGAACAGTCAAATGCCATTAACAAACAATTTTGTGGAAGTTTAAAAAATATTATCATGCACTGTTTAAAAAAACACCTGGTAGCTACTTAGCTATCTCTATAACAAGTTATTAGTATTAAAAGTACCTCATCACAAAGCTATCTCTTTTTTAGACACTGACCTTTCCCTTGAAGCCTCAATATCACCTCATAGGAAGAATAACTGACTTCAGTTCACAATTACGAGAACGCAGGAGTCTATACACCACCTATTGTTCTCTGAGAACTAAAAAACGTTGAAGAAAACCGAACATTAGACCTTACCCACGTTGTGAACTTTGAACTTCTGTCAGAAAGTTTAAAAATCGAATATATACTTTACCCACTTTGTGAACTTTGACTTTCTGTCAGAAAGCTTAAGTAGAAGGTGGTTCCAAAAAGAATATTAAAAAAAAATACGCCCTGCTTGGTCATTGCCAGTCAGTACGCAAAGATTCACTGGGTAAATATAACAGGAGTAAGGGGAATAATATCTTGCCAGCTCTAGTTTATAGCATCAATGGATCACTGTCAATGGATAAACACTATCCTGGGGCGGATCCAGGGGTAGTTCATTGAGTTGTCGAACTACCCCTTTTTCAAGAAAAAAATATGGTAAAGGGTGATTTTCTAGGTGCCACTAGCGGTAAACCTCAGAATAGCGCTCCGGGACGTCACCGTACGTGGAAGAATATTGCCTCGCAACTATACGCCCACTCCTAACTCAATCAATATACCAAACTCATGAAATTAAATGAAAGTGTGTGCGTGTGCAAGTGTGTGTGTTTGGTGTCTGTCCATGGAGTACTATTCTATGTGTGCAGTGATATTGCAAGTGTGTGTGTGGTCTGGTTATTGGATATTTAGTTAAACTTAATAATTTTTTATAATGGTAGATGAAATAACTTCTTTTAATAAAAAAAGTAATTCATTTATGAATTCGATTTGTAAACCATGACATCAGAGAGGATTTTTCGCAATATGCCTAATTAACTAAAGTTACTGGCTAAGTGAATACTACTTCTGCCCTCAATGGCCGGAGGTCTGGATGTCGAAAATGTTTGTGGACAGGGGTATGATGAAGCATCCAATATGTCCTATGAGTGGATTGGATTGCTAATTGACTGAACATCCGCTATTTGTAAAATATAAAAGCTATCTTCATCACAAATTTATTTCTGGATCAGCAACACCTGGTATATTCATCATGTTTACTGGGGTAAGCATCCTTTTAATTAACTGGTAATATATATTGTATTAAAACTAAAGAAACAAGAATTTTTTTTTATAACTCTACATATAGATTGATATTTTATGACTACTAGAGAAAAACCCACCCTATGGGCAGTTATTCAGCCCACAGTTACAATGTGTCTGCTTTAAAAATATTTTATAGACTTTTTAAAGCAGAAGTGAACATGTGATTAAGTTCAATAGTTTTTTTAACTACCATTTTTAACAATTTTAGCCTTACACACTAAGAGGAAGAGGTGCGGCCAGATGGGACCCACCTCATGTTATTCATAGAGTCAAGTTGTGTCTGTATGCCTAAGTTTTAGGCCTCTAGCTCAATTTTTTCTTCTGGGTAAAGTGCAATTATTACTGTTATTTTTTTTTAAAAGTATAGAAAAGGGGAGTGGCCACATAAATGTGATTATAACATTCCCTGGTGACACTGATCCCAAATATATATATATAAATGGGTTTGTGGTCTAACTTCAATAGTTCAAGCATGAACCCGATGATGCACAGACAGACAGACAGACTATTTGTACTTTATAGATAAATATTACATGTAGATGTATTGCAACACATGAGTTGTTCACATATTTATCTTTCAAATTAATAAAAACATCACTGATTACTCAAAAGGTCCAGTTAAATGCTGAGTTGCCTTTGCACTGTGACAGAACTCTTGTAGTAGATATTGAAGGAAGTCTGCATCCACTGTAGTCTGCCTCAATTATGATCCACTTCTAATGAAGGTTGCCAGCTGGGATTCAACTCGTGACACTGCGCAATATGTATATATATGTACATAAATTTATTACATTATGTAGGACTCTTTTGCCATTATGCATGGCTATATTTTTAACCATATTTGGTGACATTTGTATGGTACTTCGCAATAATACTTGAGAATGTAGGACACTTGAACATGCCATGAAGCATACATTGGAAAGCGTTTGAACTAAGCTTTCATTTGGCAATAAGATTAAGGGTAGGGGGTGAGTGACAACAAAGTTACGGTACATATTATATATCTCATGAATCAGGGTTGTGAGTTCAAACCCAGCACTGACAGGAAAACTTTCCTGTCCTTCCACATCTTCCCACACCAGTCTACAGAGAGCTCATGTTGACTACCTCCTTGTAGTGAGCCCTGTAAAACTGACATAAGTAATGCTAAATTCAACAAATAGAGAAGAAATTCTCTTACACGTATTATTATTATTACCAAAAGAATTTGAACATACATTATGCAATTACCAAAATCATTAATTACAGATGCTCCATCAGATATGATTATCTCATTCGTGATCCCATTGCAGCTCCGTCTGTAATAATGAAGACACTTGTTTAGAAATAAACTAAATTTTATTGGGCTGGAATCATCACTGGATTATACCCATTTTATTTTTAATATCTCTTTTTTTTAATATGGCAGTTCTCTAATAGACAGGAAGGACAGGACAAAGTGTTCTGCAAGAGACCCCTGCACGCCAGCCACTTGACAGCTTCCTCTGGAGTGCGCAGGGCTCTTGCAAGTGTCACCATCCTCCAATCTTCTCTCCCAATTGCAGTGTCACTTAAGGTAAAACTGACTGGAACAATTTCAGTATCCATGTCCAAAGAATTTAGTTGAAGGATGAAATGAAATATAATTCTTATGGTTTTATAATGATATGCAAGAAAGCCATACCTTCCCACATTATTGGGATCTGCCCACCATTATAATACCGACCTAGACTGATAATAAATAGTACAAGACTGTGGTTGACTTACAAACACTGTGTGGAAACACCTGATTGGTCAGAGGCTAAACATTGTGATATATAAAGTTAGGACTAGTTCCAATTGTACCTTAAGCTATAGAGCATGGTATAGAAATAACTTGACCACATCAAACGTACTGTAGGAGGGTTAGAAGATTGTGGTCTGAAGGTGGGCCTAGGAACTCCACTACAGAATAGCACTCCCCATACTGAATAACACTTGATGGACAGACACCACCCACACAAACAGGACAAACACCACAACACACACTTGCATTATATCACTGCACCTATAGAATAGCACTCCATAGACAGACACCACACACACACAGTTGCATACTATCACTGCACCTATAGAATAGCACTCCATGGACAGACACCACAAACACACACACACACTTGCATTATATCACTGCACCTATAGAATTGCATTCCATAGACAGACACCACACACACACAATTGCATACTATCACTGCACCTATAGAATAGTACTCCATGGACAGACACCACACACACCCACACACACACTTGCATTATATCACTGCACCTATAGAATTGCATTCCATGGAGAGACACCACACACACACACTTGCATTATAACACTGCATCTACCTATAGAATAGCCCTCCACACACACACACACACACACACACACACACACACACACACACACACACACACACACACACACACACACACACACACACACACACACACACACACACACACACACACACACACACACACACACACACACACACACACACACACACACACACACACACACACACACACACACACACACACACACACACACTTTCATTTAATTTCATGAGTTTGGTATATTGATTTGAGTTAGGAGTGGGCGTATAGTTGCTTTTGACAGTGACGTACTGGAGCGCTATTCTGTAGGTTTACCCCACTAGCTATAACAATAGTTGTTGGCTTCAGCTAACTTTCATACTCCAGTAATACCCCTTATCAGCTTAGTTGTTGGCTCCAGCTAACTTTCATTCTCACAGTATTACCTTTTTTCAGCGTAAATGATTGGCCCAGGTAAGTTTAGGTAATTTTAGGTAAGTTTCCTTGCTACTAGGAGCAATGGCTTTAGCTGTAGGCTAACTGCAGTCGAGCAGGTTGATAAAATCACTTAGCTACTAATCCAACTATAGTTAGCTATCTGAACTATAAGGTAATAGCTAGTGTATTCTGCCATGAGAAAGAATGACTATGGTATTTGGAATTGGAATTATGAAACACTCAGAAAGCTACTGGGTTTTTTTTATATCAAGTGTCTTCCTTTAATTTTTTTTTATTGCTATTTTAGTAACTATGAGACTTTTAAGTACTTTACTCAGTGTTACAGTTAAACTACAGCATTAGTCACTGAATATCATTAGTGCATATGAAAAAATCAGTGATGTTCAAAATGAGTTTGAGTTGCTCAGAATTAATATTGATGAGGAATTTTATACTTTTTAAAAGAGGTAGTTGAATTACTGTTTGTGAAAATGAACACTCAAACAGGCAGATCAAGCTTCTAAAGAACTGCCTCCATTCAACAATGTCAGAAAAAAGACAAATCAATTGATATGGATTAGCTAGTACAGTTGTTTGCAATTCAACATCCTATAAGAATGGTAGTTGTATGCTAGGATGGACAAAAACAATAATTTTTAAACAAACTTACACCTGCTTAGTTCCTCTTTTCTTCTTTAATTTTTTGGTTTTTATTTTATTATTGGGAGTTTGTAAAGGGTGTGTGTTTTGACAAAATGGGTATGGTTTTGGTTAATGAATAAAAGAACTACCCTTGATATGGATTAGCTAGTACAGTTGTTTGCAATTCAACATCCTATAAGAATGGTAGTTGTATGCTAGGATGGGCAAAAACAATAATTTTTGAAAAACTTACACATGCTTAGTTCCTCTTTTCTTCTTTAATTTTTTTTTGGTTTTTATTTTGTTATTGGGAGTTTGTAAAGGGTGTGTGTTTTGACAAAATGGGTATGGTTTTGGTTAATGAATAAAAGAACTACCCCTTCTGAAATCCTGGATCTGCCCCAGCTATCATTGGTTCCATATGCAAAAACACCAGCTATCAAGTGTATCAGAAATAAATATAAAGGTCTTGCACAGAAAAGCAATTTTTATTCAAAAATAATCTGGTCAAGATGATTGACCAAGCAATAATGAGTTTCTTAGTACCCTCAATCAATTCTGGAAGGAGTTGAACGGATACATGCACACAGACTGACAGAGTTAGCCAAATAAGTATTAGGATCAGTCCCAAATGCCAATGTACCTATCATACAAGAGGTTCACATACAATCATAAGTACAAAGAATCTCAAATCTAATTCATTTGAAGAATTTCCGCATGGAATGATTGGAGGAGGAAACTTCATATCAGCCAAAAGGGAGTGATGGTAGCCACACCCACAGGAGGTTCTTCTCACTACCATGACCAATGAGGTTAAAATTTGGCATGCGGTCTCCATGCCACCGAGTGTGGTCTAGCCATACATGCCCACAGAGAGTATCAATCCAGCTGGTTTGATTGATAAAAATAAACATCAACAAACAGGAAATAAAAGCCAGTATCCAAGTTGCTACCAGCAAATCACACTTTTTGGACCAATGCAATGAGATGCAACAGGTGTAATGGTATATATAAACAGGAAATTCTCTGAGTGTGTTCACTACAAACAGCCAAACAGATTTTGATGAAACTTTACAAGCATGATCCTTGAGTGCCTGACTAGTTAGGCCATTCCCATTTGGATATTTATTTGTTGCAAGGTATTTTTAACTGCAAAATTGGGTTGGTTAATCATTTTGAAACTGAAAGATTTTAGCATGGATGGTACTACAATTATTGAAACATAATGAATTCCAGTAGGCCATCATATTAAATCAAATAAATTTATAGGCCTCAATGGGCCTATAACAACTTAGATTTTATCAATAACTGTTGTCTTTTTAAGTGAAGATGGAGGATAGAACAATGGCATTCTGTACTATACAAGTTTAATTATGGGATATTCAAGTGGTAGCTTAAAAAACTTCTCTTTTTTTCATTTGAAGAATTTAAGACACAGTACAAAACTCTACATTGGCCATAGTGTAAAAATAAGCAACCAACTAAAATGATACACATGTGAATATAGATCAAGAGTCAAAAGCGCATTGCCTGAGCAATTCAAGGCAATGGTGAGGACAGCATGAACAACAGGTATGACATTATATTCAAATGGTAAAGTGTGTATATATGTGTGTGTGTAGGCAACGATAATTAACGATTCTGAGGTTTTGATCATTCCACATGAGAATAGCCTATTCTCATCATCATAATATACTAGTTTACTAGGCCACACATTTCGCATTATTGCAGTTCAATGACTGAAATATGCAAGTGCTTGCTGCTGGCAATGCTGTTTCAGCAGTTCCAACTTTCATCGGTGCAATTTCTGACCCAACTAAAATTATTATTTCATTTGTTGTCACTCATGATTTGGTGTTTTGATTTTCCACAGTTTCTTCTTTTTTTTCTCTCTCTCTTTTTTTCTTCAATCAGTTGGTGTAGCCTTTAATAAAAATTTTTAAAAACACCAACAAAAAAAAACCCACAACCAAAAAAAAATTGAAAGGTGCAACAAACATGGCCAAATGGTTAAGGCACCAGGCTCCAAAACAGTCTTCAAAAAGAATGTCAGTGGCTCTATTCCTGGATTGAACTTTTTTCCCCCTCTTCCCTTGTTTCTTCTTCCAAATAACTGATGAGAAGGGCACTTTAGATCAATCCTCATCACAATCCTTCCTGGTTCATACGTATGGGACTAGATGGGTGGGTAGGTGGGTAGGTAGGTAGGTAGGTAGGTAGGTAGGTGGGTAGGTAGGTAGTAGGTAGGTAGGTAGGTACAGCTTCATCAAGGTTACTTTCATCAAATGTGGGGACCTCAAAATCATCTTCTCCTGTACTCATCTATATCACACAAGATTGTCATTTTTTATACACATTAAAATGAAATGTTTATCCCTCAGATTTTTTTAAAAGAAATATTATATTTGATATATATATATATTTCACATAAGTGCATTTTAATGTATAGTTGCAGTTCAAAAAAGATTAACCTGGAAGGAAGGGGGGGGGGGGGGTTTGGAGATGGCAATATGCACTATCAACTGCACTAAACATCATGCTTGACCTACCTCTAAAGGTGTTCTAGGATGTCTGTTGAACATAAGGTAGAAAGGCGAAAAATTGGTGGATTTTTGTGGCTGGCATCTTATTGAGAATGCGATTTCTTCAAGGTATTGGTCCCAATCCATTTGATTATCATTAATTAGTTTGGACGGTCTTATTTTTACTCTCTGGTTTATGCATTCATCTAGACCATTGCATTGCGGATGGTAGCTGCTCATGACTGAGCATTTGATGCCGTATCTTTCACAGAAAGCTTCATCAACCTACAATACAAATCAGAAAAATGTGAGAGATGCAACAATAAAATAAAACAAAAACATTGTTACAGCCTGAGGGATCAAATACATTTTCTGGTTATTACAACTGTCTTATAACTGAGAGATTGAAAGAAATGATCATCTCTAATTGGATTGGGATGCATAAATTTTCACCCGGTTAACAAACTCCCGTTCACGATCTGACAGAAGGCATTCTGGTTCACCCCACCTGTAGCAGTAAGCAGTGTCAGGTACTTGATGACTAACTCAAAACAGAGTGCTAGTGCATATATTGGCTGTTTTAATAGCTGATATTAAAATATCAAGGAAAAAAAATACAGAAATTTTTCTATTACATTTTAGCACAGTTTTTTACATTTTCACCTGCAAATAAGTCTTCATTCCTTTTATAACAGAAGTACCAGTCTTGTCGGGAATTGCGATCAATTCAGAACTTGGTATAATAATCTGTGAATGTTAGGACATACTTGTTTCCTGCATCTGTCACAGCAAATGGACGTACACAGAAAGAACAAAATTATGCTAAATATGGTATTCATATTTCTAATTTGATTGGTGGAGTGAAGTTGTTCAACCCTGCCAATTTGAATATTTGAATGTAAGAATACATAATGAATATGTGAAACTTGAAAGCTCTCCAACTCAAACAAATATTTATACACTAGTTAATCATTAGAACACGCACATGATAGTCCCTGATAAAATTAACAGCAAAGCACTACCTATCAAGTCCATGCCAACCAGCTTGAACAGCAAAGCACTACCTATCAAGTCCATGCCAACCTGCTTGAGTGGTTCGAATACAGCTATTGGCTTTAGCGTGGGTGCTTGGGTCTTTATCTTCTCCTGCAGTTGGCATTTTTCACACGTCATAACCTATACAGAAAATGCAGAATTTTGAAATCCTAGCAGTAACTACATTGACCTTGATTTTCACATTAATAAAATAGTTCACAGGTATTGCATAAGGAAATACTTATTTATTCATAGATTGATCTTCAGTATTTATGTGTCATGAAAATGTCACAGACAATAACTAAATTCTATTTGTAGTATATATATATATATATATATAATTCAACTTGCATATTCCTTCACATCACCGAAACTGCCTGGCCAAGTGTAATATATGCTAATTTTTTTGAAAGTGCTATTAATTCCACTGTGCCCGCCCATAGGATCGAAATGGTGTTGCTCCAGTACTTCATGGACCTCTTCAATGGTAGTTAGACACTTCTGTCATGTAGAGCCTCCATGTGGCTTATTACCTTTGCAGATGCTGAAGAGATGTCCAGCTAAAAATTAGGGAAATGGTAGATTTAATGTGCACTCTCATCAGTCTCGTAGTATAATTTATATGCAGTATTGACTATAGTACTTCCACAATGGCAAAATACCTTGGTATAGGGGTAGAGAAGTTGTCTAATTAATATTAATCTTTGAATATGAATAAGTAGCAAATAATCTATTACACAATATGATGAAATTTTAAAATGCTAAGTAATACTTACTTTTCTCATCTCACTCATGCCTATTTGCCTTCTTTAAAATATTTCTTGCTGTGGAGGTGTAGTAATCCAGACATGTATCTTCATGTTTTTTTTTGTAGTGGATTAGAACATCTACCAAGGTTTTGTTTCAGTTTCAGTCTATCCAACAAGTTTGAACTGGAATCAACATCCACATTACTGGTGCCACCCTCGACCAGTACCACATCCTTCACATTTCTGGTGCCTCTCAATTCATTTCTAAGAATTTAGCTAGCTGAGAACTTTTACCACAGCTAACAAACTGAGAATACCAAAAGCAGCTGCAACTTCTCTGGGGACAGCTTTCAGGCCATCAGGGCATGCGCAGATGACCAATGAGAACTACTACCAGGGAGAACTCTCACCACGCCACACCGTAATTGAACTAGGGAGCCTAGGGAGCGGGGCAGCTACTCTGGTTAGCAGAACAAGTGTGAGACTGAAGCCAGGCTAGCCGCTTACAATGTGCAAGAAGCACTGGGTCACAATAAATGATATGTACATGGGGAAGAGGGAACAAAGGTGCATAGGAAATAGTTCCACATGATTTCTCTGACTTCACTTTTGATAACAGCTGATAATTTTTCCAAGTCGATCTGTGGGATGGTGTTCCATAGTCTTGGTAACCATTGAAATATGAGAAATGAACTCTCCTCCCACCATCATGAAATCATATTCCTAAAAATTTAGCTAATAAGCTGCCCCTTAGATTAGTAAACATGGCAATGACAAAGAAAAGTAACATGATGCACATTAAAAACTCTAATAATATTCCTAACTAGCCACATTTCCACTCTGAAGAACAGAGAGCAATTTTTTGAAATATTTTTTTGTTCTTTTTCTTCCTCAGGGGGAATTCTCAAGTTCTTAAATAGTTTAACAGCTTGGTATACTGTTACTCATCCATTCCTTTTTTTAGCGTTCAAATATCCTTGAAGCGTCTATATTTCCTTGGAAATCTGGGCGCTGAGCGTCATTTCCTAGCGTCCAAATTTCCTGTGACACCGTTCTGTAGTCGGCTAGTCTGCAGTAAATAGACCCATTACCCATCAGCAATGCGGATGAAATAAAAGTCTGCCTAAATAATAGCCAATGGATGCTATTCAGGAAAGGAATGTATGAATTCAAATCTCAACCCAGAATAAAAAAATACTGACTCATTATCCGCCACAGTCCCTAAATTCTTTGAAAAGAAATAGTAAGACGAAGCACCAGGTATCCATTGCTCAAATGGCAGGGTTATTAAAGAAAAAATTAGCAACTCTGTTTAACCTATTAATACCCTCTTTGATGGTACTACTTTTGATCCAAGATTAGTAAGTATGATTGCAGTTGTTGTTGTTTTTTTTTAATAATTTTTTTATTTATTTTTTTTTTTTTTTTTTTTTTTTTTTTTTTTTTTTTTTTTATTTTTTTTTTACTAAATGTTGCTTTCTCAATAACATAATTGGTGGTAACTGTGGAGTGTTCAGGATTGGATACATGGCACCCACATTCAATATGCAGGAATTCAAGTGTGCCCTTGAATATGCCCCATTCTAAGGGTTTGATAGAGTGATTTGTGCAGGTAGGGTTCCTGTCTGATAAGACCAGAGACATTACAATGATCTTTCAGTTCTTGAAATAGCTGCAATCATTATAAGACTAGCAGGAACACACAGAACTGATATATTGATGTCCTCCAATATCCACTCATCTACTCCCACATGGATGATGGCTAACACTGCACCATTCCTTATCTTGATGGATTTCTGCCCACCTGGTGTGTAACCTGTTCCATCAGTAGATTACTGTCCTGAATACTAGACTGTTGACACAACTGTTTTATATAACATACCAATCATATGAACAATGCCATCATAACTTTTTGTACACCAAATTATTGATGCCATTTTCTATGCAATGCAGGCCTCAAGAACAACTGCGTATACACCAGGTAGCCTTTATGCATTCATGTTTAATTTGTAGCATAATGTTGCCTGATTTCCATCACTCAACACAAATATAAGCCCACAGACTCTGAACAATTCCATTATATATCACTTAAATCAATGCACAATTTCAACAATTTATGCACATGTACAATGCTTATGAAATTTCATAAATTATGCACACACTTCATTAATAATCCATGGTTTCAACACATTCAATCAAGTAAACCATGGGGCTAAATTTTGCATGTAAATTATGCACTATTAAACTGCTGCAACAAATTGAATGAAGGTAAATTATAATAGTTCAGAAGCTTCCCCATAGATGCTGTTGAAGTCTTTCCCACCTGTTCGAACATGGCCATAGCAGATGTAACCAGGTCCCACAACCTAATGGTGAGTATACAAATGATAAAATCAATAACAATAGACATAGCCCTAAATGGGAATGAGAACTATACACACTACAGAAAATAGTGGGACATCCTGTGTATGGGAGAATTTCTTTTCTATTAGGTAGTAGACCTGGCAAACTAATTTTTCTTCCAGAATTTGTATCTCGACAGGGATTCCCTTCCACATTCTATTTAATATTTCCAATATGAACTTGTAGGACTAAATAACCTGATAGTGTCAATGATACTCTCTATTTCAAATATCTCTCTGATCTACCTCTTCTTATTCACACCCCAGTCTGTGCCAGAGAGTATGTGAGCCATAATAGAGATATAAAACAATTTTTGACAATTCTTACCACTGATGCTCAACTTTCTCTCAACCACATTGATCTGCCAGAGCGGGTTTCTTTTCTCTGTGCATGCTATTCCTGTGTTGCAATCTATTCTATAAAAATGATAGTTTGTATTCTGGGTGGGTGGGGGGTGGGTGGGTGTATGTGTGTGCATGTATGCCTATCCTAGTAGCACTGCTAAAGGGCAGAATGCATTGTGATAAAACTTTATAGGTATGATTCTTGGATACCTGACAAGGTTTTTCATCACAAAGAATTCTGAATGTGGCCTCTCTTGTGGGGAAAAAGGACTTTAAAAACAGTAGCTCAGTAGTAAAAGCATGGGCCTCTCAAGCTGAAAGTCAGTGGTTTAAACCTGGACCAGTTTCAAATTATGATATGCACAAATGCATAAAAATAAAATTAAAAAAATAAAAAAATTTTTATTTATTATTTTTTTTTTTTTTTATTTAAAAAAAATCAAAAATATCAAAAAAATAATAAATGCATATTTTGCAGTGTGTGCATTAGTTATACATCATTGGTAATCAAGTTAAAGTGTTAACTGCTTCAACATCTTAGCTGCTTTTCTATGTAAATCATAGTCATTTCTCTTAGTTTTGCTTATTGTTACTCATACTCCAAGAACTACTTATTCTTCTCTCTCTTTTTTTTCAAACTTTTTCATCTTATCCAAAATGGGAATAAAAGAAATTGATTCTTTCCCCTCGGGGAAGCATGCATCTTGACTTAATAGCTGAGGTGATCCAGAAATGCCAGATGCTTACTGAGTAAACCCAAGGCATACCAGCTACTACGGCATCTCTCCCATCAAACCTGCCATTTGGTCAAGAATTTTTTTTATTGGCAAGTCAATATGTAGCTACTTTACAGAATTCAATAATTTAACACTGGAAGTGAAGTACAATCATTGCACCTACATTAGAGAGAAACATTATTAACAATTCATAAAGAAGTAAAATAATCTTGACTATGCGGTGGAACCTCCGAATATCAGACATGTTGAGACCCACTCATCTGTCCTTTGTAGAGAGGTTGTCCTCCATCAGAGGTCTGCCAAAGATCAGCCACTAAAACATTTTAATCTCATTATAATAATCTCTTATGTCACTACAGCTAATTGGATCTACTTACTTCTTCATGGAGAGTAGCTATATACAAGGCTTATTTCCTTTTACCACAAACAAGAACAACAAGATTCCCAAGAAAGTACATTTATACTCCCTAAACTTGTTAAAGTTCACAGGTAAAAATGAAAACAAAGCAACAAAGGCAGTGACTAGGAGTGAGAATTAGGAACTTATTAACTGAGTGAGTGTTCAGAGAGATCAAGAATGGATTCTACCTTGAAACTGTGAACAGAATTGCTGGTTTTTACCTAAAACAATATAATTACCTACCTACCCACTGTAGGGACTAAAATCCAACATTGAGATGCAAAGGGAAATGGTGGAGAATCTTCCCTGAGTCATTCAGCCTCATTTAGCCAGTGTATCTTTGTTCTTGACTTTTGTTTATTCATTTTTACAAAAAGGCTGGGTTTGCTTTCACAAAATATCATTTTCAATTTTGGAGGTACTGATCTATTAGCTCTTACAGGGAATCAATCAGTGCCTTACTGCATGTCCATTGTATAGAGGTTGTTCCTATTTCAGAGTCTGTTTAGAGAGATTTCACCGTAATTCTCAATTTGTTTGTTTTTTGTTTGTTTGTTCAGTAACTACTCCCACATGATTGGGCCTATGGGCTCAAATTTGAAGGATTTGATGAGGGTCTCCCTAGGCCCATGGGGCTATTTTGTTTTCAAATTACCTGGTGTGGTCACAACTCGATGCCTGAGTAATAAACTCACAGAAATTAGGGTATATGTGTGGCAAGGATAGATACAAGACCTTGAATATAAGAAACCACTCGACTGCTGTCAGCCCTCCTCCCTCCCTCCAAACTCTAATTGCTTCCTATGCCCCTGTACAGTATGTAATTGTTTAAATAGGCACACACACAAAATGTGGCTCCATTTTGGCCTCTTTTGAGAAAAGGATGGCCTCTGACCGGCCTCAAATTTGAAGTGTGGCCTCCTAAAGCTGTTCTGACCTGGCAATCCTGATCAAAACATAACAACTATAGTACTAGCTACCTCCCTGACAGCTTCCTCACTCTTGTCTCTGCTAACTTTCAACTAGATAGTGTAACTAAAGCTTTTCAAGTTTCTCTTCTACTTCAATCTGCTACTGTTTATCCAGAGTACAATTTCAACACACCTATCTTCTCCAACATTTACCCCCATTTCTCTATTATTTTGAAATTTATTTTAATGTCTCACTCCATTTCTCTTCAGGGTGGGCGTGGTTTAAAAGACAGGACTCAATAGCTAAAAGGTGCTAATGGTCTCACTGGGATGAACAATATGTTTGTTGATATCGGTATGTTGTGATAAATACACATCAACAAGTCTGCATACTCCAGGTCTGTTGTGCATGGGTGCTCCCCTCTGCATTAACTGATGCCAAAAGGCAGTCAATAATCAGTCTACAAAATATAAAAATATATTTCCCTACAATAATGAGTTATCAATATCTTTAGAATACATATTCTCATAAAATCCCAAGATTCTGACATTGGGTTTTTTTTTTGTTTTTTATTTTTTTTATTTTATAAATGCTAAATTGTCTGAATGCACTAGCCAGCATTTGTTATTGATTCGATGCTAACTTACATATCTAAATAATTAAATTTTCTCTGCAGTGACATCATTGGGTATACATTCTAGTAGAAATCTAGGAATATTATATATTCAATGCAAACAGAAAAAAAGAGGGGATTTTGTGTTGTTGTTTTTTTTTGTAAATTCCTTTCTGGCACCTTTATATTAACTGATTAACAACATTCATTGTCTTATTATATGCCACCTCCTAGCGAGGTAATAAAGGCACACTGAGCAAAGATTTTATCTCTTTATCAGCTTTCTTTTTCATCAAACCCCTCTCCCCTCAACCCACCAATTTTCATCCTTGAATACTTATAATATATCAGTAAAAATTTTAAAAAAT
>OZ017785.1:14236701-14244201 GCA_963969325.1 Lycopodina hypogea
CAACAAATATGCAAAATCTTCACTGATTACTTCCTTGCCCTGGAGCATGACTATGTGCACATGTCCTCCACTGTACCCCACGATGATCCTACTCTGTTATTTGCAAATTCTGGCATGAACCAGGTACACATGCATGCACACACGCACGCACGCACGCACGCACGCACGCACGCACGCACGCACGCACGCACGCACGCACGCACGCACGCACGCACGCACGCACGCACGCACGCACGCACGCACGCACGCACGCACGCACGCACGCACGCACGCACGCACACACACAATAGAAAAATTAATAGATGGCCAAAAAAAAACATCACCCATTCACACACATCCCCCCATAATATAAATCAATTCAATATAATAAAACAATATTACATTAAATTAACACACTAATATGTGAAATATAAAAGGGTTTATTTTGAGTGAGGCTAAAATCACCTTACTTCTGCATTCTTCTGGTGACAATCCTGTGATCAAAGGTTAAACTTTGATGAATATTTTGTGATTTTGTTTAACAACCTTGGGATATGCAGCTCTATCTTCTTGCAAGTTTGGTGTGCAGCTTCTAGGAGAGTTGCTGTCATTTTAGCGAATAGATGAGCTGCTCTTATTTCTTTCTCCTTTTTTTTGGTTTTAAATATACTTGTACAAAAAATCTCTATACCTATTAATATATCATTTAACTGCTTGGGCAGTGATTTATTCCGTACATATTAATAACAGAATGACTTATATCTGTTTATGATCATATCTTCTTTCTCAAGCAACATACCTAAGCTGGTACATATCCTCCAAATATAAAACAGATTTCTGACCTGTTGTGTCTTTATCATATTTTGTATTTATAGAATAAGTACGACTATGACTAGATCATAATAGACTTGCAATGAAAGTGTATGACTATCATGGATGGTGTGATGTGTGAGTTCATCAGAACAGACTAAATCATCTATTAGGAACTATTGTGTTGGTCTATTTGGATCTATGTGTGATCTCTTTTTAGATCAGTATCAGTTGTTACACTGTGATTTTTCAAATGTGAGCCTTCTATTCTCTCTCTCTCTCACTGTGAATATTGTTTCATCTTTCTCTTGCTGTGGTTTGTTGAATTGTGGGCTACAACTTCAGAGCATTTTAGCTCATAGCCTTTATTTAAATTTGGAATCTTTCCTTTCTTAAATTATACATGTAGAGTCAGGTCAGTGATATGGTCAGATATTTAACCTTTAAAGAATCCACGTAGTAGTTACTATTCATTTTATTGTCACAGTCTCCAGAATCCACAGTAGTAGTCACTCACTATTCCTTTCATTGTCATAGTCTCCTTACTCTACTTTGGGTAAAAAAAAAAATTTATTACTCAAGATCAGATCTTTCCCATCAAAATAAGGTTTTCTAAAATAAAAATTGTTTTAAAAAAATTAACCTTCCTCTCAACCAGCAGGCACTTCGACAATCTTCTGCATCTTTATCCTGTAACCTTCTACCACCTAACTTCATCGCTGCCAACATGTATATGTTTAAACATGATAGTTACTTGTATCTCAGAATTTAACTCATTAATTAATTAGTAAACAGGAAGTAAAAGTGTAATTATGTGTTTATTGGACTAATTTTATTGTCCCTGGGGAAGATACACTGTTTCCAGAGGTTCAGTAACTCCATCTTGCTGTAGTTGTTGAAATAGCAGGTTTAAAAAATCTTTATCCAACTGAAAATAAAATCCTTATCATAAGTGTCATATATACTGGAGTACATCTTGGTATACTATGCTTTACAATATATATTTGTATAAACCAATAATTGATCACATCAATTTTATCTTTATTTTAATTAATTATAATATATTACTCCATCAGCATGATTTAATAAATCACATATCAGGCTCTATCTATAAAGTGGGCTATTATTTGTGCACAATACATTTCCCTATGTTCTTAGTTGTCAACAAGGAAGGCCTGACTGTCAGCATAAAATGATTTTTTTTTGTTCTACTTTGCTAGATGAAACCCTTCAAGTTGGCCAACCTATTAATATTATGAACTCTGTGTGTGTTTATTAAGTTTAATCATACCATAAGGGCTAGGACAATGCTATCATATAATAATTCATCTGCCAAGTTGAAGAGCCATTGGAAGGCACATTCAATAGAACAAGTCATAATGTGTCAGTGGAAATACTGATGGAGTTTGACTTCAGTTACTACATCAGCAGTAAATCCTCCGAGAACATTTTCTTCTTTTTTTAAAAAAAATTATTTATTTATTTATTTATTTATTTATTTATTTATTTATTTATTTATTTATTTATTTATTTATATTTATTTATCTCTCTATCTATCTATCTATCTATCTATCTATTATTATTATTATTATTATTATTATTATTATTATTATTATTATTATTATTATTATTATTATTATTATTTACTCCTTTAGTTGACTTGGAAATCACTAAGGCTGTACTATTAAGACAGTTAGATCCACACGTACTATGCAAAATAGACTATTAGAAACTTGAGGTTTGGAGGGAGAGTGCATATCCTAAATAGTCACTTGATCCTGCATGCCTCAATGATGAATGCTTACAAATGCAAAATCCTTCTGGTATAGTCTGAACATATGAACAAACTAGGGAGCAATTCTGAGATATTCTAGTATTAGTTGTTTTTGTTCACATAAATTGCCAATTAATTCTTTATGCTTGTCATAAAGTAACTTTAATTGATTCTTTCATGCCAAAATCTTATTTAATAATGGCAGTATGATCTAATTGGGTAGGTAGGTGATCCTCACTATACAAAATCAGGAATAGCATAGGAGGAAGTGAAGGCATGTACTGTGCATCCACTACTCTAAATGTTTTTTTGTTTTTTTTTTAATTAGAAGAACGTCACACAGATGGGCACAAACACGTGATTAAGACAACCACAGATATGATCTAAACTATAAACACCTCTCTGTGTATGTGCCATGTGTGTGCCTGAAATTTTAGGATTATTTGGTCTATATCTGTGTATCCATAACATGTTTATCTCAGATTTAGGTGTGTCTCTGTATAAGAACTTCATGGTTGTGGAGGAGCAATAGTGCAGGAAGTTGGAGCAGGGAAGACTGTAAATGGAGTAGTTCAACAACTTTAGCCTGTCTATATCCAAATTTAGTAGTTAGGTGAATGGCCAGGACCAATTCACTGGAATCCATAAACAATTCTTAAATATTTTCAAATATGTTTAAGGCTGCATAATATTTAACCAGATGCATAAAGGCCCTCCAATTTACTTGAGTAACTTTTGAGCATGAAAGAAAGCCTTTAATTGATAATATAGAAATTACTGTACCCATTCCCAAAATAGTATCAAACAGAATGTAATGTGTAAGCAGTGTTTTGAGAAAGTAGATTAATTAATTGAAATGGATGAACAGCTTGTATTATAAGTTGAACCTCCATGCCTCTCACCAATCAGATTGTATATCTTCTTCAACATCAAATTTCAAACCATACCCTATAATAAGCTGAGAGGTCTATAATAGGGAACATACAATTTTTTTGTTGTAAAATTGAGTGTTGCTAGGATTAATATGTCATCCAGAAATGTTTAGATTTGTATTGACAGTTCTATAACCAAATACAACTTAGTAATCATTCAAAGTTGGAAAAGGGTCACCTACGGTTCTCCATCACTATAGAAGTACAATATAAAAAAAAAAATTCATTTCCATAATATGTGAAAAGTTCCTTCATATATAACGATTAATATCCCCTGACACACTTGACTTCTACCTATCAAAAACCCATTGATCTGACACACCCTGAATCCAAGGTTAGCATATAACACACAAAATGTGCAAGGCACACTAGTTGTGGCTTATTCTTGCTATTTGTTGAACTGATTTTGGTTGTATTATTTTGGTATTTGATTTGTAACACAGCTTTGTGGTGTCATGTATGAAGGAAGTTCACATCCATGCACGTAAAAATCCAGTTATTCAGGCCCTGATGCCCCAAGAGTCTCCCCAAGTGTTTTAACATAGTCCAGGTTACTCCCAAGGTTAAGTTGTGAATGCATGCTAAGTTTCAGGTCTCTGGGTTCAAGGGTGGCAGGCCATAAACCACTGCAACTTGTTAAGTGCTAAAGTTGTGCCTAAGAGATGCCACAGAGATCATTGGTATATTAAGAACAACTAAGTTCAAACCATGCTAGATTTGGTCTCATTGGACTGCCTTCAGTAAATCAAATTGCAGTGGAAAACAGAAATAAAAAATAAGGATATTACTCTATTTGAAAGTATGCAACTGTGAATAGACAATTATGTCCCATATAGCAATGCAAAGCATAACTGTAATAAATATGGTACAGATCATCAGTTATATAAGTGTGGTTAGTTTTTTTGTCATGGTTTTTGTTGTTGCTTCTTGAATGCCTTCTATCTCGGCCTAGTCTTTGACACTTGAGTGAAGGGAGTTGGTTGAAGACTGATCTTATTTGAGGGGCATAGTCCCCATTCCTTTACCATTCTGGAGGTCCCTTGATCTGGTTAACATCCTGAGTTTAGTGGGTGAAGGTTTGGTAGGGGAAGATATCAAGAGCGTAGGTGACAGGGTACTCAGTGGGTGTAGTGGGTGGAATGGCTAGAGCACTAGTATGGGTCTGATGATTGCTGGTATGTGGTCTTAGAGAGGGTGCAAGAATGTGTTTGTGGGGGTTAGGTCGCTGGATCAGAAGTGGCAATCTCAGGTGCAGCAATGATGCCGATTCTCACACAGCACTAGGCATGTGAGGCACATAATGAACACCATATCATGCTCACATGCATACCTGCAGTGTTCTCACTGAATTTTTTCTTGTTTTGCTACTCCAGCAAATATTTTTTTATCCATAAAACCAGCTGGATAAAATATCACAGACGTCCTGTGATTCAAAATCTTGGAAGAAAAAAATATATGGCTTAAGATATTCCAGTCCAGATGCTGCGGACCAGAAAAAAAAAAACAGAAACTAGAAGCCAGTGCAACTTACGCAAGGATCAGGAATTAACAAAATTAACTTTTTAGATATGAGCTTGACCTAAGGTAAATATTAAGGGGGGGAGAGGGGATATGCATGCATCTTCACATCAAAAGGAAATTTTTTTAAAAAGGAGAAAAAATTTTTTATATCTTCAGAATAGATAAAGTATTACAGAATGATGACATACCATAGATCTTTTCTGTGTGTTTTCCCCCTGTAGCAAATAATTTAGCAAGAGCTATGTGTATAATGTACTTACTTCAAATTTTATCAACTGAGCATGCGCAAATCACATAACAGGTACGGTTAGTATGACTTCACAAACAATAAACAGGTAAATGTCAATTGGATAAAAACCAATAATACTTCTTACATTTGAGTATCAACATTACCACTAACAAAACAGGGAATTTTCATAAAGGAGTGATTAAATGAACAAAGTATGAACAAGTAATAATGTAAAGGGTGAGAGTTAATCAAAGAGTTCAGGAGGCAATAGCACAACTTTAGTCACAGGTCGTCCATATGTGCCTGTGGAAGTTTTAATAATAACAACACACACCAGGCCATCATTTTTTGTGTGAGTTGTTAACACAATAGCCAAGAGCCATTCTTCTGGAATCACATTGTCTTCTTGGAGAATTACAATGTGGCCAATCTGTAAATCCTTCCCGGGATGAAGCCACTTGGAATTGTGTTTGAAGCTGTCCAAGTAGTGAGCAGACCATCATAAACTGATGAGGTGTATAACAAGTACTTGGTATAAATGCTATCAAGAAAATTTCGAGATGGAATGATATGCAAGTGTAAAATCCAGTAATGTTTTGAGAGGCCTCCCTATGATGAAGTAACTGGTGTCAGAGCTTCTAGTTCATCATCAGCAATAGGGAAACAAAAGGAGAGGTCTACTGTCACAAAAGTGTCTACTTTGAAAACATTTTATATACTTTCTACACGTGATTAGGTCAAAGCATCTTAATGTACCATTTTAAACATCTTTAGCCTCACACACAAAGAGGAAGAGGTGTGGCCAGATGGGACCCACCCCATTCACAGTCAAGTGGTGTCTGTATGCCAAAATTTTAGGCCTGTAGCACAATTTTTTTTTTTTTTTTTTTTTTTTTTTTTTTTTTTTTTTTGGCAAAAGTACAATTTTTGGCTTTTTTTTTAAAGTATAGAAAGAATGTGGCCATATAGACATACTTATAATATTCCCCTGGTGACACTAATTCTATATATATATATTATATTATATATATATATATAAAACCATATATATGGGTTTGTGGTCTAACTTCAACTGTTCAAGCATGAATCGAGGATGCACAGACAGGCAGGCAGGCAGACTATTCGTACTTTATAGTATAGAGATTACATTTAGATCTATTGCAGCACATGAATTCTTCACATATTTATCTTTCTATCTAATAAAAAAATTTAATCACTGATTACTCATAGTGTCTGGTTTAATGCTGAGTTGCCTTTGCACTGTGACAGAACTCTTCTAGTATATGTTGAAGGAGGTCTGCGTCCACTGTAAATCTGCTTCAATCTATAATCCAACTCTGATGAAGGTTGCCAGCTAGAATTCTACTTGTGACACTATATATATCCTATATATCTCCTATATATATAAAAGGAGATGTCTGTCTGTCTGTCTGTCTGTCTGTCTGTCTGTCTGTCTGTCTGTCTGTCTGTCTGTCTGTCTGTCTGTCTGTCTGTCTGTCTGTCTGTCTGTCTGTCTGTCTGTCTGTCTGTCTGTCTGTCTGTCTGGCCAAACCTGCAGATGGATTTCTCTGAAACTTGGCATAATGATAGGTTTTGACCCAACTTAAAACATGGGCTAAAAATTTCGGAAAATGATTACCATGGTAATGAGAAATAGCCAATTATGGTACTTGGCCAGAAAAACCCTAGAAGCAACAGATATAAAACTAGGTAGGCATATATGACTTTACTCTGGGAGTAACATGGGCTGGGTCCCTGGCCAAACCTCTACCTTTCCCTGTGTAAGGCTAAAAATGCCAAAAATGGTATTTCAGTAAAAACACATCAACCTAGGGAGTTAGACCCATAAACGCATATATATTTGGAATCAATATAATCTGGGGAATGTTTTAAGTACATGTATATTACTACACCCATTTTTATTCTATGTCAGGTCCTAAAAAAGGGCAAAAATGTTACTTTGGCCAGACGACCATCAGAGCAACTGATTTTAAAATGGTATGCATACACAACTTAACTCTAGGAGTGACATGGGTGGAATTCCTTCTGGTTACACGTCTTCCCATTGGTGTGTAGAGTGAAAAAGTTCCTACACATTTTAATGTATATTTTGGTTTGTAACTGTGTGTCTAGGCATCATGGCTAAACACCAACTAAATAGGCCGAAATTCAGCATATACTCTCCAAGAACCAGGGTGAGCGTTATTAAACACATGTGGCATGGTAATGGGTGTGGTTTTGTCATAGTAACACCC
>OZ017785.1:14246701-14254201 GCA_963969325.1 Lycopodina hypogea
AATTTTTTTTTAAATACACTCTGCAGTTTGCATCATCTCAAGTGTTTGTGGTGTATGTACATGTGTATGTTGGTTGGCTATTACTTTTGGTTGTGATTGCTGTCACTATACTGTTTATTTTTATTTCTTAGTTACATGTAAACTTCCCTGATTCTGCTTGTGTGTTCTTAGGAAGCATTATTCCTGTATGATTTATTGTATGATTTATTGTATGAATGTGCCTTGTCATGTTTTGACTCTCAGCCTGACTATATTTTGATTGATTATTTTGTATCCTTGTTGGAAGCTCATACAGTCTATCTGATCAGTGTATGGTCTTTCATATACAGGGTGGAAATCATGACTGTGGACTATTCACCATTGCATTTGCAACAGCTATTACTTATGTCCAATGCCAATATAATCAGGCTTAAATGAGGAGACACCTCTACCAATGACTACAAGAATGCACTGTGACACAGTTCCTACATGAAGTTTTTGATCAGAGTAAAAGTGCCGTGATAAAGTGTAAAGAAAACTTTATATATATTGCCATTGCAAGATGCCAGAAATTATAAATGTGCCCATGATATAGAATGGATTAATTTACTGCAGTAGAGAATTATGTTTGCTTTGGTAAATATCCCAGTGGTATTGAGAAAGGAGACAAAGAAAATTTAAGAAAGAAGAGTAACAACAATTTCAAGTTCGAGTGTAGATTTCTCTATTACAAGAAGAAAAGTTGAAATGATGCATGGACTGTGTGTGTGAGGAGTGAGGATGAGAAGAAAAGGGTACTCGAATCATGTCATTCAGGAGTAGGAGGTATGTATGGAATCAAAATGTAGATTTCAACTTTACCTTCAGTGCATAATATTCTTCTAGTAAGGACATTAAAATTTATGAATATTCAATTATGATTAACTATTGGTCATTGACTCATTATGTCATCAGCTGAGTATTTTTTATTGCTCCCTTAAGGTCTATTAGTTCTGTGGATAAGTAGAACTAACCTATTACTTTATTACTCTTAACTATTAGCCTATTATTCTAGCATAATTCTCATTTGTTTGGACTACCCGTTATTCTTTCAATTTTTCTAGCATAACCTATCAAGAATTAATAATATAACTCCTTCAGCTGACTCAGCAGATAATAATTTCACAGAAGCCACTTGGGTAATGACAAAACCTCGGAGAAGATTTCAAGTCGATATTACTGGAGAGGTATGAGCAATGATATCAGGAGTTTAGTGGGAAAATGTGATGTGTCGAGAGCCAATCAAAAATTTGTGAAGTCTGCTGCACAGTTGCATCCAATTCCTGTTAAAGCCCAAGTGTGGTATCAAGTGAGCCATTTAATGTGGTGCATAAGCTATAATTATGAATTAATTTTATTGTGTAGTTGTTCTTTGATCTTGAGGATCCTTTACCAATGACCATGGTTGTCAAATATATTGTTACATTGGTGGATTATTTTCAGCTTCCATTGAAGGACAAGTCAGCAGCTGGTGTAATTCTGTTTTTATTCCACCTTTTTGAAAGTATTTATATTTGGTTTGTTTTAAAATTATATGAACAACTAATTTCATATTTAGATATTGCTATTGTAATATTTTCATATCCGATCAAGGTCATGAGCTTGTAAATAGTTTACAAACTGAATTGTTTAGTTAACAGGAGCTAAGTGACTTCAGCTCATCATCCACAATTAAATGGACTAACGGAAAGGTTGAACCAAACATTGCAGATTACTCTAATGAAGTTGGTAAATGATGAGCAGAATGACTGGGATGAGCACCTTCCAGCTATTCTCTTATCAAACAGCCATTCAAAAAAAAACAAAAAAAAACTTAACCTACCCCATTTGAAGTGATGTATTGCCTGTATGTACGCTACTGTTTTTATTTAATATAATTGTGAGCACTCCCTGGCTCCTGCAGACCTTCCAACTCACCCTCATCTAGAGGAAGTTGCCTTCATATTTTCATTGTCACCTGCTCACCGCATAATATTTGAAATCTCCCTCATTTTTCCACTAGTTTTGATGTTTATTTCTGTTTCACAAGTCAAAGTACCAACTGGGATATGGTGGCAAGTGCTTGAGAGCATCCAGGCAACATTGGTCCATCAATTTAATGCACAGAATGAATCTAATAATATTAAGATGGACTAACTTTGCACATGCGCTGAAGCGCTGAAAGTCTGCTAAATAGCTCCATCCACTTTTCAGTCCCATGCAATAGCCAAATTATTTGTAGTACAATTTATGCTACCAACCTACTCATTTTTGCTATGGACGTGGAGTGGATGAAACTGACTCTGCCCTGGAGGAGGCTGGGGCTGAAACTGATTTGAACACAGACAAGGAAGGTGAGTTATTGAGGTTGATATAAACCCAATCAGGGGCAGCTTGTTAGAGTTAAAAATTGATGTATATACTTCATAGTGAAATTGATATAGCTATACTCCTAGCTCTTGGTGCTTGTGATAAGGATTGATTCCCTAACATTCACTGTCTTCTAATAATTGCTTGCATACTATGTATTTCTAGTGCTGAGGCAGAAAGATGATTTTCTCTTCTGAGAAGAATAAAGACCTATTTAAGGTCCACTTTAAGTGAATAGTGTTTGTCAGATCTATCTACCATTGTCATGCACTGTGGACATTTCCTTCATCGAGGAGCTTCTGGAATAATATAGGAAGGAACACCATTTCAGGCGGAGTTGGATGATTTATATTTGGATGAAGTTTGTCAGGAATTTGTTCAGGCCTATCCAAGACGACTTTTTCATGTTTATTAGTTTGATAAATGATATACTATTATATGATTGCATGTTCTGAAGCGTTGGTGTTGCTTATTTTAATAATGATGTTCTGATGATCTAAATTTTGGGTGCTGGTGCATTGTCTACTATTCATGGCTGTGGTCATAATTAGTAGGAGTGGTTAAAGTTGTGGCCACAACCTCTACTTTTAATAATTGCAAGATGTGCCCCTGCTTCCATGTTGCAATCTGGGGCTTTCTAAATTAACTATATTTTCAATATATTTTTCATCATTTTACACCTCCACCACTCCTGGGAACTAATCTAAGTAGTAATAAGTAATAATAAATAATTTTTTAAAATTCCTGGCAGTTATAATGAAAAATAAAATAATCATTATAATACAAAATTGATACAGCATTATTCAAATGATTACGTTTTATTCAAAACGTTAATGTCAATTCTTTGGAATTTGCCTTTTCCTTTAGCCGTGGAAAAAGAATAAGAAAAACAAGTATAGAAAGAATTACAATGTCATGCAGGAAATATGCTTCACTATGAAGTCCATACTACACTGTTTTATGACAGATAAAATATTTAGTTAAAAAAAAAATAAAAAAAAATAAAAAAAAAAGGAAACCACAAACCACCAAGTCATCTTCCTCATAAATTTTGTTAGAGGTTGGAAAGCCTGCTCCTGTCCTCTGTTACTCAGGCAACCAGAGCAGCGACATGATCCCTGACACACAAGTTAGGTCTTACTACCCAACTTCATATCAAGGCTACCACACCACCCCTCTATTAGTGGCTGGTTTGAAAAGTGAATTCTTAGCAAAGGTAAATATCACAAACTGATCCAGTGAACTGCTGGTATCAGACAATAGATTCTTGCACAATACTTGTATAACAGCTATGCACAATGATACACTACTTTGGTAGTTAGTAGAGAGCTAATTATGCTCAGTTATCTCTGTCTTTTATACTTTATAGTTTGTGGTTACTTCCTGGGCCTCTGCTCCCAGGGGCAGCTGAATCCTTCTCATGTGAGTTCTCATAATAATCCTTATCCAGCATCTCTTGGTTACACACATTCATATTAACCACAGATTTTTCATTTCTTGTCTTTAGCCAGCCTCTCTTGGTTACCCACATTTGTATTAGTTCTTGATTGGTCCTCCTCCTGTGGCTCTGACAGTAATCATGAATCAATAACCACAATCAGGGAACCTGAAAGAAGTTTCATGATAATCTTATCTCATATCCTATGTGATTTTATGTCTTTACTATTTTACCCTTGTTCAGCAAACAGACCTTACCATTTGAAGTAGGTTATCAATGATGCATTCTTAGCTTTTGGAGATGCTATTGATAATAGTGGAGATGGTGGTGATACCTTTAACTGAGTCCTGAAAATGTGCTTCAAAATATGAGGAGCATGTTCAATGTCAAGAAAGAGATTCATGAAATGGCAGAGGAAATATCAAGGCACAGCAGGAGAGAAAAAAACTTAATTTGACAGAAAGCAGTTGGATCCCAAAGTAATACACACTCTTAGTTCACTGATGTAGTTCTGTTCTTAAGTCATTATTCCTGTCAGGACAGGGATATCCTGACTGAACTGGAAACCTTACCAGCATCTGGAAGTCCGAAGAACACAACACAAGTCTGTGTTGGTTGGCAAAGTCCTGTGTTGGAGGGGCGGGGTCTGATCGATAAAAATAGGTTGAAGAACAAAGAAACAACAAGAATTAATAAACTAGGAAGAACAAAGAAACGATGAAGAACAAAGAAACAGTGAACTGAGCTGTGTGCTCGCTAGACCTATTAGTTTGAGACTAGGGTCTGTGTATTTTTTAGAACATACTATTGTGAGTAGTGTTCTGGTTGTTTGAACTGAGCTGTGTGCTCGCCAGACCTATTAGTTTGAGACTAGGGTCTGTGTATTCTTTAGTACATACTATTTGTGAGTAGTGTTCTGGTTTTTGGCATCTATTGTGTATGCCAGTTATTGAGTTTAAAATGTGTTCAGTTGCTAAATTGTTATTCACTCTTCAGGAGTGGTACACAGCAAGGGGAATTACTTGCTAACTTTGGCTAGCCAGAGGTTGTGGGGCAGGGGAAGTCCCTCAATAGGGTTGCCGTTGCAGGATTTGCAGACACTTGTATTGGTGGAGAAAATATCCTGACAATTCCTTTTCAGATATTAGTTCCAGGGACAATGGTTCTGCTATAAAAAAAAAAACAAAAAAAAAAACAGCAAGAGATTAAAAAGAGGAGATAAAATGAAACCTGATGCTTGGTCCATATAAAGTCAGATAAAAATTTGGACAGTGATGTGTATCAGTTGAAAAACAAAGAAGGTGCAGTGCTTAAAAATTCTCTTAACCAATGCTGTTTAAAGGTATATATAGCTGATGCAAAGGTAATCACCAAATGTTATGCTGTAGTGTATCAATGGGTAACTGTGAGTCAGCATCTCCTACCCTTTCCCTATATCCCTCAATTCCCTTGTATATTAGGTGGGAGCTAGGCTTGCTGGGAGCAAGATGGCTGCTACCTGAAGTGATGGTTTCTCAGTTACTTCAAGCTGGAGTGCTCACTTCCAATGCAGGAGTGGTTCAAGCTTCAAATTATTGAGGGGGCTCAGTTTACCTAAGCAGACAAGGGTATGGCAAGATTTATTCCCTACATACAAGCAATGCATATACTTAATTTTTAAATGGAAGGGGGGAGGGGGAACATAAGCACTACCAAGAGTATTAGTGGGGATAATGATAATCATGAGAATTTGATAAATCAAGTGTGAAGAAAAACTAGAGCTATATAAATGCACCAAAATGCTCCCTGTGTTCATCTAACACTGCACAAAATTGTCTGGCTAATTCAATAAGAACATAGTTATCTGTCAACTGCTTGTGTGTATAAAGTAGTATATCAACTAGCAATAAAATTTTTACCATTGTTTGAGAGACCCAAGATTGTTTCTTTCTTTTTAGGCTGAATGGTTGGTGTTGGTCTGTACAGCATATGGACTGGTATTTATTAAAACTACTAGAGTTACCAACTGCCTGGTTTGATGTAGAGCATGGAATTTCAGCTATTCTGAAAGTGGGATCACCGATCTCAGATTTTAAATATACCCATTATCTTTATTGACTGCCTCAGTTACAGGGTCAATTTCAAGCTGACCTAATCTTCAAGAATTATCTTTGGCTGAACTCTAGCAGTCTGTCTCTTTCCTGATGATCAAGCATCAAGCAAGCTTGCCTGTCTCATTCTCTTAGCCGTTTTGTCAAAAATAAACTTCCAGCTGGTTCTGATTTCAGAGCAAGCTGGCAGAATGCAAGATTATTCATGATAAATACTGTTAGTGTTCACATGCGGTGGCGGTGGTGTTAGGTGGTGGTGGTGTTAAGCGTATCTACACATACAGACATTTTAGCAGATGCCTGCATATGTATGTAGACACATAATACCATATTTAAAACTTGCTCACTCTCTCTGTCCCAGTGAGCAAGGGGGGAGAAAGAAGAGACAGAAAAGAGAAAGAGAATAGAAAGGGAGGATTGAACTTCAGCTACTTCATTCGTACATTGACATCGTTGTTCAAAAAATTTGGTGGGGGTTCTGCCCCCAACTACCAAAAAGTGAGGGGCTCAAGCCGCCCCTGCAATGTCTACCCTCAGTGGTTATGGTGTTGCTGATGTGAACTATGTACCTATGTTCAGTAATTTTGGTCGCATTTGTGTCAGTGATAATCTTAGGTTGGGACCTTCTGCTGGTTATGAAGGTTTAAATCATCATGATGTAGATGGTAATGGTGGTCCTGATATTGGGACATCTAGTTAAACTTAATATGGAGGCAAGGCTTGCTGGGAGAAGAGGACAACTTCCAGAAGTGATGATCTTTCGAAGTACTTGAAGGCATAATGTCCACTGTCCAATTCTATTGTCATTAGTGATGGTGTTGCTGATGTAAATCATATACCTGTAATTAGTACTATTGATGGTGGTTGTGAAAATCTTAGCTTGGGATCAGCTGCTAAATATTAGTTGTGCAAGTTTGAACCATCTTGATGGTAACGGTAGCCCTTACAGTTTATTTAAAGAAAATTAAGATGTCTTTTTTTTTTTTTATTTCTTATTATGCATATTATGCCCACTACTGAAGTAATTGGTGTGGTAAATTCTTTGGATAAAGATCAAATCTTAGATTTTTAAAACATTTTTTTTTTTCCAAAACTTTCCCTTTCCCCAAGGAGTATATTGTATAGCTGTTGCTTTCAGGTGAAATGGCTATAAAATATTCTTGGTTGGTATACAATAAGTTATTGATTGGATTGTAGGTTTTTTATTTTCTTTAGTTTGTTTGTAGAAGATAGGAATAAGTATGGAATTCTTGTCAGTAACATAGTAGATAGTCATTCCTCTACTCTGTACCACCTTAATGCAGTGGCAGATTCAAGTACTTTGGTCCAATCTGTGGGAAATCCACAGCACAATGTAGGTGTATGCATTAATTCTGCACTGGCTAAAGCTATTGAGGAAAATAGACGCAATTCATTGTTCTGCCAGAATTTATTTTATTTGGTGGATGGTAACGCTTGGCACTTAGGGAAGATGGTGGACCTTGATATAATGGTAACCAGGAAGTTTTTTTGGCATTATGAAGATATTCAATTGGCTAAGCATAACTCTGTCATAAATGCTTGCCATGAAAGACCAAAGTTAAAGAATACCACATACGCATCACC
>OZ017785.1:14259201-14296701 GCA_963969325.1 Lycopodina hypogea
TTGTTATTGTTTCATTGTTGTTGTAGTTTGTGCTTCTTTTTTTTCTTCCTGGAAAAGGCTTTAGCTATCAGTTTTACAGCCATGCTGTACCTGGTTTTGTGTGTATTTAAAAAAACAAAAACAAAAACAAAAACAGCTGAAATATTGTTTGTTTAGAGTAATGCATCAGTATAGGTTTTGTGTGTCATACTAATACAGATAAGTGGTAGGTAAGGTTACAGGAAATGAACAATTGATTCATATTGGCCTTACATTTATTGTTATTCTCAAGTGGTGTCTTCACTACTTTACCATACACATAAACCAAATGCTTACCACAGTAACTCACTCATAACACCACTATCAACTTGGAAAGGGGAAATTTCAAACATTTTAATTAAGCAGTAAACAGCAAACAAATGGTTCTTCAGGTGCAGAAGAATTTACATATTCTGTAGCATTTTTCTTCAAGACAACTCTGTGTTAAAAATGTAGAAGGTGCAAGTGGTCTCAATGAGAAGATATCCATGACTTGTAGAGTACATACATTGTGTGTTGAACTTGTAGAGTATATAGACTGTGTGCTTAATTAGTATTAGAAAATAAGTAAGTAATCAACATTTCTGCACCCTTCCCCAGCATACTGATTTGGTAATGGGTATAGTTGTGTTTGATTCATGTAGTAATATCCATGGCATGGTCTGATACTTTTGAGATTGTTAAACCTAGCCACATGAGCTGAAGCTTTCATTGAGCCATGTAATATAGGTTTGTTATCAAAATTGGACATTTATAGTGTAATAATATATAGTATATAATGTACATGCGCCTGAGAAATATTACAAGAATGAATAAAGACTCACTTTTTTTTTGTTTGTTGTCTTCCTTATTATAGTGACGATCCTGAGTGCAAATACTGATGGTGTCATTGGGTTTCTGGTGCACTCCATGGATCCAAGTAATGATGGTATAGGGACCTTTGTGGTCACTGATGCAACACAGCAACAACTGCTCAGCTGTTCTTCTTTTAACGTCCCTGACGATGTAAGTTTGGATAGAAGTAAAAAGGTTTAGCACAAGATACTGATGCTTAATTTAACACCTTTGTACCGGACACTGTATTCAACATTGACATGGTTGGCACCAATATACATCCATAGTGTGTGTATATACAATGTTATGTGTTGGCCAACATCTCAGATGCCATGTGGTAGCTGATTCTTTATGCTAACCATGCCTTAGAATGTTTCTATTGTCTTCTGGTGTAGCTCTGCCACCACTGGTGGTTTTCAGCCTCTTTGTGAGAGTCATCGGCCTGTAGCCTATCACAAACACTACTCACACATTGCCTGTAGGCATTACTAGTAGAATTTAAAGAAAAGTATCCATGATCCTGGCAACACGGTTATTCACAGATTTTGAAGATTTTAAAGTCCATCTGTTAATAATATAAGTTTAAGCAAATTGAAAATTCCAATTCCTATTCTGGATCTGAACTCTAAAATTTTAAAGGTTGTTTCAAAGTATCCCATTACAGCATGATGGCACCATTTGCTGGAAGACTTTATTTTTATTTCAATAATCTTATTAAATGATGCTGACTTGGTGTAGTATTATTTCCTATAATTCTAGCTTATTATTTTGAATTGGCCTTTAGTCAGTAATAGTTGGACCAATGTGTTGAGTATTGTTCCAACTCCTTGTTTGCATCAAATGTTTCACTGCTTGCTGACAGATTCCTGTGAATAGCAGTAATATCAGCCTGCACACACTATTTTTTATGAAGTGGTCAGGTTTCATTATCCCATAGCAACAGTTGTCTTTAATTAGGACTTGCTTATCAATATTTAGTGACACTAGCAACAAAAACAACAACAAAAAAACCCCCTGCCCAACATGCCTCCTAAAGTAACATACTTTTTCAGTTAGTTTAGTGTAATATGTAGAGATAATTGACACAAATCTCATTAATAAAACAAACACAATACCTGCAGCAGTTTGAATGGAGTTGGAGTGATATTTACATACAAACAAATTGTGAATTATAAGATTGTATGTCACTAAACAGCCTCAGTAGTGGCATCAAACCACACCCATCGCCTTCTGATTTGAACAAAACTTTAGCGACGACATGCAGTGAGGTGCCGTAATCAATCCCTGAGAATTTTGTGAGGATCCCTCCAGTATTTTGTACAGATTTAGAGTCAGCACAGACAGGCACACAGACAGGCACACAAACAGATAAACAATCGGATTGATAGACAGACAGACAGACAGACAGACAGACAGACAGACAGACAGACAGACAGACAGACAGACAGACAGACAGACAGACAGACAGACAGACAGACAGACAGACAGACAGACAGACAGACAGACAGACAGACACACAGACACACAGACAGACAGACAGACAGACAGACAGACAGACAGACAGACAGACAGACAGACAGACAGACAGACAGACAGACAGACAGACAGACAAATACATTGTGAATTATAGTAAAGATGACCTTAAATCGTAAAGAAGTATTAGTTGATTACATTTCACCCTTGATGTTTCGTTGTGGTGATGGTTTGTGTGCACCATAATCCTAATCAAGGCATTGGTTGCATTGGCTTGTAAGGTGGCAGGTTCAACCAATACCAGTTAGAAATACCATTGAGCTAATATGAGTTTGTTTCTTTGTTCCCCTTTTCTCATCAAAGAAAATTATGTAGTAGACTGTTACATGTGACATAGCAATGCCAGATATGTTGCGAAATATTAAATTGTGTGTTTGTGTGTGTGTGTGTGTGTGTGTGTGTGTGTGTGTGTGTGTGTGTGCTGGTTTAGGTTTTGATGATAACTTATGTCAGTAGTAGAGACTCTCAGTAAATAAATTGGGTCTGACGGCTTCATGACAATTGATTTATTTTGAGAGGAAATTGCTTGGTGCAGGATCAGTGTTCCAAGCCAACCTTCTCTGTCACGTCCAAAGGCAACACCTCTAGAAGGCTTCTCTAGCAGGCTGTTGATTTTCAGCTATGTGTCTATGAGAACATGGTGTCCCATCGACATGTTTGACAGCAAGAAGAGTGAATGCATGCATTCACAGACTGGTGTGACCAACATACATCATGCATGTCAAATATTAGTCTAGTCTTGTAACTCAAATATGCTATCATCCAGAACCAAAGAGCTGGAGCTTGGCATTGGACCTTTTGTGGCCAGTTGCCGTCCAATAACTGCCACCACAAATTTATAATTAACTTGAATGGTCTCTGTTGTTTCTTTAGGGCTACTTTCTTGTACACAGGATGCTGAAGGTTCTTTCTTCCTGTTAAACATCTTGGGTAGAAACCCTTGCCAAGCCAAAAATAATACTCTAATGAACTAGTGAGGAATACACTTGAAAGAAGACTGCAGCTGGCAACATTAGAGGCCACAATGTTGGCTGTTTAATTGGTAAGAGTAAACAGTTGAACACAACACAACAATTCTAACAATCAGTATGACGCCCAAAGAGGGCAAATATCAAAGGCGTTGATGAAAGGTGAGACTTTCTTCCTCCCTTTCAAAGAAACAATGGGTTTCCCCTGTGAATCTTGTCTTTTGCTATGGATTTTTGGATAAGTTCCCTCTATTTCCTTAGCTGATTGGAGTTTCTTTCCAAATTGACCCGGTTTCATCACCTGTATTTGGATGCTGGTTTCACTTGCTCAAGAAGGAGAAAGTGGCTTGTCTGTCCTAGCTTCTTTTGACTACTTCTTAGTGATTCAGCTGTTCCAATTATGATACTCTCTGACCATAGCTTGGAAAATGAGTCAACTCACGTTTATTATGATGTTAATTCTGTTCTTCTTGTTCAAGTGTAACTAACTTTTGTGTAAGGCATGAGTTAGTTAAAGAGGTCATCAGATATGAAGTATTAACACCTCACTTAGTGCAAGGCTCCAAATGTCACACGGTGTAGTCCTGTATTCGAAAAGAAACTCAGATGACCAATATTGTATGATCTACTATCTTCTTCCTAGACTTCATCGAGCGTAATTATCTGTACTCAGCATTCTGTGAGTTTGTTGTTTGAAAAATACAATCTTTTGGAGGATGGAGCTTACACAATTTAACAGAGAGGAGCACTCACTCTTAAGATTTCACCCACAAAGACTGTACTGCACCCAGGTCCAGGAAGGCAAGATAAACCATGGTTTCTGGTGTGGGCCCATTATCTCTTTCCTAAAATTTGTAGACCTTGCTGGGTCAAGAGTCTGTCCAAATAAACACTGTAGATGCTGTGTTCCTAAGTGCCTTCAATTTATGGTGTCGGTTCCTGCCAGATTTCAATGGCCAATATTCAAATGTCCTTCAGACAATTTCTTTTGGGCAGTGTATGGGCTGAACAAAGCCACTGCTGGATCCTGCTTCAAATTTATTACTCTTTAGATGTATAAATTGTGCCCCCTACTTCTTGAGATGGAATACTTAATCATGATGGCTCTTTGGTGATGGATACCGAGAATCAAATGAAGTCTTTTGTGTTTGATCCTTTACGAAGTTTAGAGCTTGCAGTTCATTTCCTTCCTCTGATTGGAACTTCAAAGAAACTGTATCTGCACCATAATAAAGTGGGAAAGAGAGTATGTTGTACAGGAAAATAATTTGATATATAGCATGGATATATGGAATATGGATTGGCATTTCTTCCTTAGGAGACCAACTTTCTTGCAAGTGTGAAGGAGCATTGCTAATGTGACCTCAAACTCTATCTACCAAACAGCTTCATTTGAATATTTTTGTTATATTTTTCTATTCCTCCCCATTGTCTAGTCTCTCTGATCTACTTAGCATCCTCCTTCCTTGCCAGAATTGTCTTCCTTCACTAAAATAGCTATAGGCATATTCCTGATTCTGGCTCATTTAATTGTCCTGGTACTACTTGCTGTCTGTGTCTGTTCTTATTTGGTAGCTGGTGGTATAACTGTATGCACAGTATAGCCAAGTGCTTCTTACAATCACTGTGCACCTACCTCGGCGGCATAGCAGTTGACGGCTTACAGGATGTAATTTACTCATGAGTGATAAGGTATGTACATGCATAGCAGTAAAATGAAAAGGCCAATGTACTAGGATATGTATTGGTGTAATAGCTTTACTGGTATGCATGTACATACCTCGTACACCTCAATTCACACATTTGGAATCTCACTATCATTCCTCAATTTGTCATGACAACCAAATGATCAGCACTGTTGCTAAAGTAACTGAATCTCAGAGCATGTACGACCTCAGACATACAATTCATAGTTTCATCTGTTTGAATATTTTCCTTCGCAACTTGAAGTGTTAGAGCCTGGCTCTGTGAAGTGTAGGAGTGGGTTTAAAAATTTGACAAAATTTCTTTTTTTAAATCCTATTTATTTTGCCGATTTTTTCCCCTTAGTTTACACGTCCCCCTTTTTTATTACCTTTTCTTAATTACTCTTTCTTCACATCTTTTAATACACACCCCAACTTTCAAGATAAAGTCAATTCTTGTTTTGGGGAGAAAGTTTAGTATGTCTGTCTTGTCAATGTTATCTTTTTTAACTTTATTTTGCTACTCTTAAAGTTTGTACTAATGAAGTAATCAACAATCCTGAGCTACTCTGCAACAAGAATAATCTAACAATCTATGGATGCGATTTGTGCGCTGTATATTAAAATATTATAGATAGACAAACGTCTGTAACCATTACACTAGAATCCATCACCAGTTCTTGAAGAAATGCAACAACTCTAAATAAAAGGTTTCAAAATGATGATTTAATGTAGGAATATACTTCACAACTCATCAACTTTCAATCACATAAGCAATAGATTTTTTAGCTTTAATGTGTATTTGTGATGTATGGATCCCCTAATCAATAAAACAACAGCTAACGATCAACTTAACACTCCCGAGAGAAATCTTTATTGTTTTCTTAGAACAGCACATGGCACCCATCTTAAAACAATGACATCATGCATCATTAGTATTAATCATAGTTCACAGAGGTTAGAGTTCAAGTCATGACTAAAGTTCAATTCATCACATTTCCTTCCTTAAATTGACAAGTTCGAGGAGAACCGATCTGGTGGTCTTCTATCTTGTTGAGGGTAGCGTTGAGAACATTCAGTTGTTGTTTCCTATCAATCTGCTGATGTTTGACCTATATCAGCATGTTGGCAATTCTCTTCACTTGGCGTGTGAGTCATGTCAGCATATTGAAAATTCTCTTCACCTGTGGTGTGTTCTTCAGTTCCCAATCTTTCCAGCACATGGTCAATATGACGTTTGAGAATATTTCCACCTTCAACCTGGACTTTGTATGTAACTGGTCCGAGAGATTCTATAACAGTTCCTGGAATCCACTTGTCTGTGTTAAGACGAAAATCCCGAACCATCACTGGCTAACAAGGTTTAGCTCATTTGTCATGGTACCCCTTTTGATCAGCGTGTTTCGAAAGTACTCGTGGCTCAATATCTGGTTTCAATAAATCGAACAAGGTACACAAATTGTGTCCAAGGAATAACTCACTAGGTGCTACATTGGTAGTATTATGAGGTGTGGATCTATATCTCAAGAGAAATCGTGTGAGACGATGGTTGAGAGAAGAACCATCTTTTTCTCCAGCTTTCATTGCTCTTTTAAAAGTTTGCACAAACCTCTCTGCCAGCCCATTGGCGGCAGGATGGTAAGGCGCACATAAAATATGCTTGATTCCATTATCTTGCATAAATTGAGCAAATTCATCTGATGTGAATTGTGGTCCATTGTCTGGTATCACTTGTTCCTGAAGGCCATAATGAGAAAACAGGATTCGCAATGTTTCTATGGTAGTCTGTGAAGTGGTAGAATGCATGACAATAACCTCTGGCCATTTTGAGTGGGCATCCATGATGATTAAAAACATCTTGTCAAGGAATGGTCCTGCAAAGTTTATGTGGATCCATCTCCAAGGAGCATTTGGCCATACCCATGGGTGAAGCGGAGCTGAGGCAAGAGCAGACTTTACCGCCTGACAGGTCAGACATGATTTCACCAAAGTTTCAATTTCTTGGTCCAATCCCTTCCACCAAAAATAATTCTTGCTACAGCCTTTATCCTTACAATTCCAGGATGAGTGTCATGCAATGACTGTAGAATGCATGACTGCAGAGTTTCAGGTATAATCACGTGGATTCCCCACATGAGGTATCCACACTCAATTCCGATTGCTTCACATCATGATTGATATTGTTTGAGTTCTTGAGGTGAGTCCTGTGGCCATCCATCTTTAACATAACCATGCACTCGACTTAGCACCTTATCAGTCTGTGTTGCTCTTTGAATGTATTGTGAAGTGACTGGTAGGGAGTGCAGTTGTCCAACATTGAAAACATGAATGACTTTTTCTTTAGTCAATGCTACATCATCTACCAGGGGAAGTGGTAGTCTAGATAATCCATCAGCATTGCAGTGGAGTTGTGTTGGTTTATACTGTATGTCATAGGTATAGGTTGACAGCAGGACTGCCCATCTTTGGAGTCGAGCAGCTGCTAGTGAAGGAATGCCCTTCTTGGGTCCAAAGATAGCTGTGAGTGGTTTGTGGTCAGTAATGAGGTTGAAATTCCTGCCATACAAATATTGGTGAAATTTTTTTACACCAAAAACCAGGGATAGAGCTTCCTTCTCTATCTGTGCATAGTTCCTTTCACTAGAGGACAATGTTCGTGATGCATAAGCAATAGACTTTTCAGACCCATTTTTGTAAAACATGGGAAATAACTGCTCCAACCCCATAAGCAGATGCATCAGCAGCAAGGTTGATGGGGAGCTTAGGGTCATAGTGAGTAAGGACTTTTGCAGAAGTTAGTTGTTGTTTGGCCAGATGAAAGGCCTGTGTATATTCACTGGTCCAGCTCCAACTCTTGCCTGCCTGAAGGAGAGCATTGAGTGGTTGGACCATGGTGGACAGGTTGTGAACAAACTTCCCATAGTAATTCAGCAACCCAAGGAAGGAGCGAACTTCCTGAATATTTGTAGGAGTAGGTGCATTGGCAATGGCATCCACTTTGCTTTGTAGTGCTTGAATTCCGCTTTGACTTATTTGATGTCCTAAGTACTCGACGGAGGACATAAAAAAAACTGGCATTTGCTTCCTTCATGCGGAATCCTCTCTCCTCTAATTGAGTCAGTACCTCTTCAAGTATTTTCAGGTGGCTCATTTCATCCTTTGAGCTGATAAGAATGTCGTCAAGGTAGCATATGACTTCCGGAATACCCTGTAGCACCGAGTCCATTAGTTTTTGAAACAAGGCTGGTGCCGATGCTATTCCAAAGGGTAACCTCTTGCACCGATAGAGGCCTTGAGGGGAGTTCATAACACAATAAGAGGTCAAAACTTTTCATCCAACAATACCTGCAGATACGCCGTGAGAGGTCCAATTTCGTGAAGACCTTTCCTCCAGCTAAGGTTGCGAAGAGATCGTTTGGTCTCGGTAATGGATATTGATCCACTGCTAAACATTGATTATCGGTGACTTTGAAGTCACCACAAATGTGAAAATGTCCATCCTTCTTTGGCACAGCCACAATAGGAACTGCCCATTCACGGTGGTTAATTCGTTCAATGACTCCTTGCTTCTCCATCGATCAAGTTCCTGTCCAATTGCCTCCTTGATTGCAAATGGTACTAGACGAGGTTTGAAAAACTTGGGGGTGGCATCTGGTTTCAAGTTCAAGGTAGCTTGATAGGATGACACTGTACCTAGGTCATCTTGAAAGAGTGCTGCATACTTTTGGCTCAGGACTTTCCATAACTCTGGTTTAGTAGAATGAATCGCAGTGATTTTATTCCAGTCCAGCTTAATGTATTTAAGCCAATTGCGACCCAACAAGGTAGGTCCATCCCCTTGAATGACCACTAGCACAAGCTTTGCCTCTTGACTGCCATACTTCACATGCACATGGATATTTCCAACTAGTGGAATTTGCTCCTCTGTATAAGTTTTGAGAAGGAGATTTGATCTGTATATTTTTAAAGCTGGGAACATTGCCTTACGGGTAGCATCAGAGATAATCGATACATCCGCCCCAGTGTCCACTTCCATAGGTAATCTCGTCCCATTTACATTAACAGTCACTTTCAATGGGGTTGAAGAGCATTCCTCTACTTTGTTCAGACGGTATTCCTCCTCACTAGAGTCATGGTCTGCAGATTGATGTGACTGAATCTGGTGTGTTCGGTGGAACTGTTTTGTGGATGCAGGGAACTCATTGACGTGCTGATGTTTGGCTTGAGTTTTAGATTTAGATCAGCAAACTGGTGCAATATACCCAATTTTGCCACATGCATGGCAAGTGGCAGTTTTGAATTTGCATTCACTGCTAGCATGGCCAAGGCAACCACATCTATAGCATGCAGTGTCCTTTGGTTGGGTTGTATGGCTGATGAACTTCTTAATGGTTGCTTCAGCATACTTGAAAGATTTGGTACCTTTATCTGCAGTCTCAATAGTTCAAGCAATTTCTATTGCCTTAGAATATGTAAGATCAACTTCTGAAAGTAGGCGTTGCTGAATTGTTTCCTGTTGGAGACCACAGACAAATCTGTCCCTCAGAGCATCCTCCAGATGGTCACCAAATTTGCAATATTGTGCCAGTTTCCTGAGACTGGCGTCATAATCTGTAACACTCTCCCCCTCAGTCTGATCTCCTTAGTGAAAGTGAAACCGGTCAGCAATTACTGCCTGTTTAGGTTCATAGTGCTTACGGAGAACTTCAGATATAACTGGTAAAGTTTGTGCACTAGGTAGTTGTGGCACTAAAAGATCACTTAGGAAGGCGTAAGTAGGTGCACCAATGGAGCTCAATAAAATTGGGACATGTTTATTCTCTGGGACATCATTTGCAGAGAAGTAGAGTTGAACCCGTTCAAGATAAGCCTTGATAGAACCAGACTCAGAATTATAGGCGTCAATGGTACCAAATTTTGTAGCCATTGAGGGTAAGTTCCAATATCCTCGTCGCCAAATGTGGTATGGATCCCCTAATCAATATAACAACAGCTAACGATCAACTTAACACTCCCGAGAGAAATCTTTATTGTTTTCTTAGAACAGCACATGGCACCCGTCTTAAAACAATGATATCATGCATCATTACTATTAATCATAGTTCATAGAGGTTAGAGTTCAATTCTTGACTAAAGTTCAATTCATCACAGTATTCATACCTATAAGACAGAGTAATGATGTGCCAGGAGCACTACGATAAGATATGTTAATTTTGTCTGTTACCTTGAAGGTGGAATAGAAATAACACCAAAAAAATTGCAAACAATGACACTTTAAGAAGTATGCAAAAGTTGTATTTCCAAGTTTCACTTCAATCAGACCATTTTTCACTCCAATCAGCATCAAATCTCACACCATGTCCTTACATATGGTGAGAGTTCTGCCGAGTGTCACAAGCACAGACCATTTATCAACTGAATCACTCTATTGAATGACCCATCCTACTTCAATCTTGTAGTGAATTTTCAGTTTCAACTATAACCATTTTAATTGAGTGTAATTTTATTCTGACCATGTCACATACCATCATGCAATTGTGATCAATATCGAGAGTTGCATGTCTTCATCATGGATTACTACTTTTGGTGTATATGTATCTACTGACTTCAAGGGCCAGACTAACTCTGTTTTTTCCAGTATTGTTGCTTCTTTCACTTTTCAGTGGATTCTTATAGTTTCTGTGTTAAGCTGACTGTGCTTCCCAGTGTGTGGTTGCTCTGTATTCACTTCTCATTGTGCAATAAAAATAAACTGGTTTGCTCATTTCGCTTAATCTTTACTTGACCATTCATGGAATCTCACACTATGTATTCCCGTGAATGCAACACAATCGTTGGACTGTCAGGGGATCCTTCCAACAGTATAGTTGATGGTAAGGCTTAGTGTTATGCATATGCGAGACAGGTATGTATCACAAGATAAGCCAGATGCCTTATATCAGCTTATTCCACACTCCCTCATTGTGTTTTCCTTCCCCTCATACTTCTCCTTGCCTATCTACCATATCTCCCCACCCTCCCAAATATTAGTCCTCAATTGAGAATGTGTCTCTGCATTATCTCTCACCTTCATTTGTGTGTGTGACAGTTTTGGGAAAACCAATTATATTCTTTGAAGACGCAATGGTTGTGGTGATATCTAAACACTAAATCCTGCTATCTCTCAATAGCAACCAGACTTTCAACCTTTAAAATTTCAGTGATAGTTGTTGTAAGTTCACTGGCTTCATTGGATGCTACAGAGAGATGTTATAACTCTCATATTGCATGGAATGTTTAGACCACTTATGTTGTAATCATCCATGGACCATATCTATATTTAGAGAAAGAACAAGAAAGTAGCCATTTCAGCTTCTCTTTGGCTTTCGGATATCTTGATGACTGATAAATGATGACACCAATTCAAGTAGATGCTTCTCTAATCATAGTCAGAACTGATGGCTGACCTAAAGTAGATAAATTCACATACCAAACCTTCTTTAGTGCTTAATAGAGCTGGAAGATTCTTACACTCGGCCTCTAAATAGTCTGTTACAAACATGAGATTGTTATAGCTAGCATACTAACATAAAACCAACCTCACTCCTTACTTAATGCAAGGGTTACTTGGTTTTTATTGGCTGCTAGACTGATTTCTTCACAACGTTTTATGAATTTGGCTGAATGGTCTGCAAGGTTAAGTGGTTTGTAGAGGTCAAGTGGTCTGTAGAGGTCAAGTGGTATATAGAGTTATGCAGTAATTACATTTATATTAGAGAGACTCTGTGAAGGGGAATTTTCTTTGCAAATACAATCAATATCTCATTTTGCTTGCAGCTAATTTTTTTGGTTTGTATTAGAGAGTTTGCTAGCACTCTCTATTTAAGGTTGACCCAACCATTGCCAGTGGTGGAATACGAAACTAATTCATACACTGCCAAGCTTCCAGATAATAACAGTCCAAGATTTTGATATGTTATGTTTAGGAGCTCTAAGAATGGTCTGTGTAGAATATCTAATCCACAGAGCTCCCCCAAGAAGTAGAATGAAGACAAAAAGTGAACTCCTGATTCTCCGTTAACATCTTCCTTATGAGTCAGTCTACAGCCAGATATGGAGACATTAGCACTTGCACTAATACCATGATCCAGACAGAGCTTCAACTGGTATACATCCTTGACCGATCGTGTTTTTTTTGTTTTTTTTTATTAGCTTACAAAAATATGAAGGTATATCAGGATGGACCAATGACACCCACTGTCATAGATGCCATTTTAATTTCATTCCAATTGCTGAGTATGCATGTGAAACTCTTCGCTAAACATTCCCCTATCGCTTGCCAGACCCTTTACGAAACAGAAACACTCATTGGCTGGAGTGTTCAGGTAGACAATCTAGCAAGCGAGACTACGCTAATCTCTCTACTTGGCCACTACGGGAAAGTGATTTTTCAGTTTATTTCCTTTTTATGTAGTGCAAGTACTTGCATGCATTAATTAGTGTTACACAAATCCTGCAATGAAGGTATATTCCATGAAGCTATGACATCCTCTATTATGGAAGCCGTGTGCAGTTTTATCTCACAAATTTATTCCAAAGTACTGCCAAATTTCAGATTGCTGACAATAAACTGATAAGTTGACTGAGTGCTTGTTGACTTAGCATTACCTGACAGCTATGACTTCTGACTTTTTAAATCATTATTGAAAACTAGTGATCAATTATTATATATGCCTAATTCTACATTCCTAAATCACTGACTCCAAACTCTACTTCATCTAATGTCAAAAAATGCTATTATCATGGGTAAATAATGGAACGAATATTTTCTTTTGCAATATTGCAAAGAAAACCCCCTGAACCTCTTTCCCCCCCCCCCCCCCCTCCCAAAAGGATGCTTGAATAGTATAAAAATAAAATTGGTGACTCTTTCATCGTGCATAATAGGTGTACAAAAGATATCAAGTTGTAAACCTTGGAGGCAGTGATTTAGGGATGTAGAATTGGGCACATAATATTAGAGTGTTCATGTCTTGTTTCAATATATTTCTTGGGTAGGTCTTCTTTTGATTCCGTACTTTTGGGGGAAGCCCTAAATTTTTTTTCTTCATTTATTTATAAATGTCTTTCATTACTGGTCTATCTGTGTGTTTTACCTTTCTTCACTGAACTGGATTAAATTTAGTAAGTGAAGTCTTCACTGTCTGTCAGTAATATGTTTTCCATCTTCCTCTTCAGAGCATGTAGGACATCACTAGTCAAGCTGAGATATCTATCTGTTAACATCTTCTGAGCAATACTGGTTAACATGATATCAAGACAAACAGGACTGTGGACTACTGAAAAGAATTTTCAGTGTGTTGACAGTGCAAATGAATGTGTTAGGAGACTTGTTTCTATGTTCCCTGTACACTGGCAAATGGAACAGATTTCGATGAAACTTTTTGCATATGGTCCTTGCACTCCAGGGAAGGTTTTTGCCTTGTTTTGGTTGGAAAATCTCATTTTCCAGGTTGTTAGGGGTAGGTTGTTTTTTTTTGCAATTGGTAAGCGGACAGCTTTATGAGACCAAACACAACTAGGGTATTTAAGCTAATGATGCAATATATTTAACGCTATGGCTGGTAAAGGGTCTATGCTTGAGAAACTATAACATTATCATGCTGACAAAGAAGAGGCTGTTAAAATTGTAATCCCTGAAGTGCAGACCCTTTACCAACTATAGCACTAAATGTATTGCATCAATGGTTACTCTTATGAATCCCTACTTTTACCAATTATAGTCATTTTTGTTTGTGATCATGAAATATTACTCCAGTAACCTGGAAAAAGGTATTTTCCAAACAAAAACCAGACATAAACCTTTCCCAGCATACAAGGACCATATGTACAAGGTTTCATCGTAATCAGTTAAATTGTTTGGCCGGTTAGTGAAACTATGTTAAATTATAAAACATATAATATATATATATAAAATGCATTTAATAATGTGGCTGGTAAAGGGTCACCACCTTACTGATATATAATTTTATTTTTAAGTCTTACAACTATGTATATACTAGAGTAAGTACGCTGGCTACACACTGATTCCTTTTTGCCAGATTTGGTGATAAAGTGGATACACATACATTATGACATACAAACAAATTGCTTTTAGCCTGACACACCCAGAGAAAAGAGTGTGGCTTCAGCTCTATGCGTTTTTCTGGCCCAAATGCCTTTTTGGCTTTTGTTAACACAGAAGATGATGTGGCTGTATATACATGCTTAAAATGTTCACCTAGTGACACTGATTCTAAATATATATGAGTTCATTGGTCTAACTGACTATTCCCAGATAGTTGGATATATTTAGTGTGATTAAAAAGTTGATATCTCTTTTTTTTTCTTCTTTTTTGCATGCACAAGACAAAGAACAAAACAAATACATCTATACACAAGACAAATTTTATTACTCACAAAAATCTTCCTAATTAGCTACTGACACAATTCTTTGATAAGTTTTATGAAATGTTTTAAGTCAATAAATTTGACTTTCAAGGTCATCAAAGGTTATTCGAGATAAATAGACACAAAATACCATTTCCAGTAATCTACACTGAATTAGTTTAGTGTTCTAAAAGTTCCCAATTTCATTAATTCATCGATTTATAAATTAATAACTAATGAATTAATAGGGAGAATTAAAAATACAAATAACACTGTTAGGATGTGTAGCTACACCCACTCATGGCTGTCCAGAAATTAGGTCAAAGTATTATAAACACTGGAGACCACACAAGACAATTTTTATCCTTACTTTACTACCAGTTGTGCAACTACATGTATTAAAATTTTTAAAAACAATCTGAGCATGGAAAGTGGGGATGAGGGGGGGGGGGGGGAACTTTGTGGACAGTGACCCCTCCCACGAATGAATGCATGGGTGGGGGGGAAGGTATCAGGTGATGAAACTGTCCTCTCCCACACACAAAATTAGTCCAGCAGTTGCCAATATTTAGGAAAAAGTAAAAACTACCCCAGCATGAGCAGGTACTATGGCTGGAGACAGTTGTAGAAGATATTTATCCAACAAATGCAATCATTGCCAAGCAGAAAAATTAGCTTGAATCCCTTCCAATGCACATTTTGGACAACGTTTAGGATAATGTTTGTTGGACAACCCGACCTTAATTATTGCAAACAATGTTGCAATGGGCCTCTGATATGATTTGTTTGTAGAGAGCAAATTATAGAGGTATTTTCTTTCCATGACTACCTTATCTGTACCACTTTTTTTTTTCTTTTCAGAAATGTAAGCATGATCTAGCACACCATTGACACAAGCATTAGCCCAGAGATGTAACAAGTCTATTAGATATTAGTGCCTGCCTTTATGGGAAATTGTGAAAGAGTCTTCCTTAAAACTTATCTGTAATATGTCGATCACATCTTAATATTCATGTAAAGTATGTGTAATACCATATGCTGAAAAATGTTTTGACTTTTGAAATTTTGACTGGGCGAATATTCGTTTTCTGCTGTATTATGAAGTCATAAAATAGAACTCCAAGTTCATTTATATGAAATGATCATGGATTGATGATACCATTGCAGGTACACAATCGTCCAGCCCCGAGGTACATTCTTTGGAGCCTTAAGAGCTTCTGTGAGTTGAAATGTTGCATACCATAGAATTATGACATAAGTAACACTGTTATTAATTGGTTGTGCAGCTCAAGTGTTCTGTGAGAGGTGCAAAAGTATTAGTTTTACATAGATTTCATTATTTCATGCTAATGCATTTTACTGTAACACATAAAAACCTTGAATTCATTGGACATAAGCACTAGGATAGTATCCACATATCATATACCAAATAGAACACTCCATTTTGGCAGTCAATTTTTTGTTGTTTCAATTGAGCTCTCTCTGAAAATATTTGTTTGTGTTTGTTGTTTTTATCACTTAGATTATATTCAGTCACCCACATACATTTTTTTTTTTAATATTTACCTATTTGTTGGTAATATTATCATTTAATATCAGTATAGAACTGCAATAGTGTCTAGTTTTGATTACAGAATTATGTTATAAGTTGTTATATATTTTTTAAAACTATTTTGATTAGTTACACTATTTGTAAGTTTAGGTTCGCCTGCATGTTTATTTAGAGATAATCCTGTACATGTTTCACCCACCATGGAACTGAACTAGAAATGTCTGAGAGCAGAGAAAAATGAAAATGCATAAGGAAACACATGTTTGTGTTTGTGTGGACACAAACATGCATTGTGTTGGTCCCTCTGTATACTGGTCATCATCTTCCTCCTATTACTATTACAGGAGGAGAGGAATGACCCAGATCCTCCTCTGGCTGTAGATGAGCTTCCAAATACTGTCACTATGCCAGTAAGTTTGTAATCCCAGAAACATACATGTATGCTATGTATATCTATAGGAATAGAAAATGTTGACCTTTTTAATGTAAAGGGAAAATTCTGTTCAGTTGTGATTATTTGTAGGTGGTCAAAAGTGAGATCGCATCTATTTCGCCAATAAGGATTAGCTCAGCTTTGTTTATAAAAAATTCTTGCTGTCTTACAAACGATGACTATATTTGAATGTTTACTGAATTAATTCACACAGCTGCAGAGATCCTGGCTGACATTAGCACTACTGTAATAATTTTTGAGAAGTTAATTACTTCCTAATCTAGCCAGCCAGGTCTATATAGTAACTTTATTTATTAGTTCATGATTTCTGGCAATCGACTTTGATCGTGCTGAGTGACAAGTAGTCACTGTCAGTCAATTAGTTATCAGTGTAACATGTGTTAGAAATATCCATACAAGAGACATAGTAAATAGTTTCAGCATTCTCTTCCCACTTGCATAACTGCAAGTGCTACAAACATTTTTCCCATATCTTTCTTAATTCTATTGATTACTGATCGCTATTTATATAAGTAGCCATAAATGGGATAAGTGCGTTGTTGATTATTGAGGCAAAATATTGCTGATGAGGCAGCTTTTGTACAACTCCTTTCTATAGTGGGTTGGCCTCCGTCAAGATTGCTAACTTGCTTCATTTCACCTGTTTACAGACTAGAAATGCTAATGATTACCGGATCACATTCAGAAGTCCCACTGGCTGTGCACCGGAAGACTGCTCAGTGTTTGCTGGAGTGGACACTAATGAAGGAAATAGCGATTTCTTGGATGTGTATTTGGAGGGCAACGCTGCTGCTTGGGTAGCTGTGGGCTTCACCAGAACACCAAACATGGTGAGTCCATCGTGTAGTTTGAAGTACTGTAAGTGTTCATGTGCATTGACCACATACAGTCAGACATCTTTTGTGTTAGGAATCAGATGATTATCTCTGTAAGCCTCCCGTGTGTAATTAAATCACATGTGGTGAATACTAAACTTTGGTTTCTTAATTTGGTAAACCCTTTACCAGTTTTGTATCATTACGTCATCACATGACATCGCACACTCTCCACCAGAAGTCATGAGCTATCGATCTTTTCCATACGAATTATTGTCGATAATATTCGTTTGTTCTTTCTTGCTGCATCCTAACTGGTAGGGTTGTCCAGACACTAATAATAGTAGTATATTTAACTAGTAGACATACACTTCTGCAGCACAAACTTGTTATAATGATAGTTTGAGTGGTGCACCTACTCTACAAATCATGCTGTGTAAAAACACTGTCATTCTAAAATTCCCTAAATGAGGTCAGGAAAATTTTGAAGCACATAAACGCTAAGCAACAGCGAAAGTATGAATATACAGCACAGCTTGTGGGATTCCATCCTTGGATGGCTTCTGATTTATCGTGTTTTGCAACTGTGTATGTATGTAGTGTATGTATGTGGATAGAATGGGAAGCTACATTATTGACGGACAATACGTTAAATTGCGATTTATTGTGTCTGTCAATAAATTATTCAAACAAATTCCACTCTTTTCCCAAGACCATGTATTTAAAATATATAGCAAAACATAAGGACAGAAGAAAAACTAAAGTCTAGACTTAGTGTTAATACGGGTGAGGCATTAGAGCTGCTAATTTTTTTAGTGAGGAAATGTGGACTATTATTTGAGTGATTCATTAAATAAACTAGCACACAATTGTGGTCACAAAATTGTCATAAGGATGGACATGTCTTATGGGAGTACTTGTCTTTCAGGATGACATGTCTTATGAGAGCATATGCCTTGGTGGAGTGCTGTCTTCAGGATGGCATATCTTGCTCTATGTTCTGTTTTACTGGAAAACATTTCTTACAGGATGACATGTTTTACTTGAGGGTATGTATTATTGGAGGGCATGTTTTACAGTTCATGTTGTTTCACTGGAATACATGTTTGCAGGAGGGCCTATTTTACTGGATGATTTATCATATAGGAGGACACCTCCTGTATGAGGATAGGTTTTGCTGGACGGTATGTATTAGAGGAAGTCATGTATTACATGAGGGCATGTCTTGCAGGTAGACATGTCCAGCTGGAGTATGTGTAGTATGAGTGGACATGTATTTTAGAAATACATGTTTTAAAGTAGGAATATCTTATGGACTGCACATCAGGCATGAGGTCAGGTTTTATAGGATGGCATGTTATGCAGGTGAACATGTATTGCTGAAAGGCATGTGATAGTTGTGGTCTTGTCTTTCATGAGAATATCTGTTGTGGGAGGGCACGTTTAGTAGGTGGGCATATCTTGCAGATCTGCATATGCTGCAATCCTTTAAGCTGCTGTTAGTTTAGGTAACTGGTGTGTTTTTTTTCCACAGCCACATTTTCTTTGCTCTGAGACATGCTTTCAAAAGTTTTATGTTTGTATGTTCTTCATGGGTGTGTAGGTTTATTCTTGTGGTCTGCTTTGTTGACCTTTTTTTTAATTGAAAACTTAATCTTCTTCATTCAGTGCTTGATATATATATATATATATCTCCTTTACTATGGTATGGTTGGAAAGCATCAGCTTAAAAATGGTTGTTTAAATGAGCTGGACAATGTTGATGGGAGGTCCAGCTGTTGACACACACCACCAAGATTGGTTTGAAATCTTTGCTTGAATGTTTTCATATTAATACTATGTCTGTGGCTCCTTTAGCAATAAGCTCTTTTGGCATTTTTTTTGTTGCTTTCTTCTAACCCTGTTCTTCCTGTGAAACCTTTGATGGCCATTATTTTGGGTTGTTTTTGTTGTTGTTTTGGTTGTACAGGAATTTAATTTAATTGTACAGTAACAGTGGTGAGTGCTAGTAGGAGGTGGGGTGGAGGTGGAGGTGGTGAGTGAGAGCACAGAATTCTGTACTGTTTCAGCTGCTCTCCAGAAGCAGTAGCCCCATCCAGCAATTGGATGTAGTGGCCCACTATTTCTGAGCTCTACAAATTTTATTCTCCCTTTGGAATTGCTGATAGGTTTTCTTTCTTGTTAACTTGCTGGGCCATGTTAAAATGCACTAATGGCTCTTTGAAATGGTAGCATGTGAAAGGCTATGCATTCCCTTTGATGGAAATAAAATGGTGGATGGAGAAGAGCCTTTTTTGGGCTTCTTTCAGTTACTACACTTGAATAATGGGGTTTGGACGAATGGGACATAGAGAGGTTACATATCCTATCTGACAATTTTCAACCAGATCCTTACAGCCATTTTTCAGTTTATTGTACACATATAAATAAATAAATACATATATATATATATATATATATATATATAAATATATAAACACACTAGCTATATTAGTATAAAAAGATAAATAAATAAATATATAAGATGTCAAGGGACATGAGATTAAGGTGAATTTTTTTGGAAATAATTTATTCTTGGTAATAAATAGCCAATATGAATAATTTTGTTTTTTATACATGTTTCACACACATGCACACACACATGCACACACATGCACACACATGCACACACACAATGCACTCGTACACACACACACACACACACACACACACACACACACACACACACACACACACACACACACACACACACACACACACACACACACACACACACACACACACAGTTTAGCACTGATGTTGTAGCTTGCAATGTCCAATCAACAGACGGTGCCACAGTGGAGGCATTGGATGCCTACAATCTCGGCCTGCCTACCAGATTCAGTACAGTCGACATCATGGGAGATGTCTTTCTCCGGTCAGGAAGTTTTGACAATGGAAGAATACAATGCACGTAAGTACCGTCCAGCATTAGTGAGATTTAATCCCATCTCAGGCAAGAAATCATTTTTATGCTTTCATTATCAATATACAAGAATGTTGTTGTTTTTTACTCCCTGAGTTTATTTTTGTGATTCATCTGTATAAAAAAAAAATTTTTTTTTGAATATATATATATATATATATACACTAACAGCATATACTCAGCGTTGCCCGGCCAATATCAACATGAAACATTAGAGAAGCCACTCAAATTTCGGTCTGGTTGGTTGTTTAATAAGCTTCTGGCAGCCAAAACAACTTTGTGTGGGTTTGGCTGATACCAAAGCACACCCACATTCAGTTATTAATGCTCACCCAATTACTTGGACTCCATATGCCAAATTTCAGCCTGATTGGTCCATAAATGAGTTTTTGGTAGGCATAATGATGTCCTATGGGTTTGGCAATGACCAGATCACACTCATTGACACACAAACACACGATTAATAATCCAGTTGCTTATAACCTCATTCCAAATTTGAATCTGGATTAGCTTTTAATAGCCAAAACAACTTCCAGTGGGTGTGCCTATGGCAACTAATGGTTAATAATTCTTTCCCGACTACTTGCAGACCACACACTAACTATGATTAACATCTTTCAGCCAAAATAACTTCCTGTAGGTGTGGCAATGGCATAACTGCACCCATTAACATGCCCACATGTGTTTAATAATGCTCACCCGGATTCTTATAGAGCACATGCCAAATTCAGCCTTTTTAGTCCCAGTGTTTGGCCTGGACACAAAGATACAAAAATGCATACATACTTAAAGAACCAAAATATGTATTACTCAAAAGTTCTTTTTTGTGGCACTTTTTCTCTTTACAAACCAATGGGAAGTAGTGTAGCAATGAGGGATCCTGCCCATGTTACTCCCAAAGTCAATTTGTGTATGCATACCATGTATTAACATGTTTTAAGTCTGTTGCTCCAGAGTTTTTAATGAAAAAATACATTTTTGGTTGTTTTTTTTGCCTGACATGGACACAGAAGTGGGTGTGGTCATATACACATGTACTTAAAATATTCCCCAGATGAAATTGATTCCAAATAAATATGGGTTCATAGTCTTCCACAAGTTTCTGCCGGGCAAGTTAACCCAGCCACTGGCAAAGCAGTGTTTGGAGATAATACAGATATTGTTACACAAGTGTCTACTGGACAAGTCAACCCAACCAATGGCACAGCAGTGTTTGAAGGTAATACAGATACTGTTACACAAGTGTCTACCAGGCAAGTTAACCCAACCAATGGCACAGCAGTGATCGAAGGTAATACAGATATTGTTACACAAGTATCTACCGGGCATGTCAACTCAACTACTGGCACAGCAGTATTTGGAGGCAATACAGATATTGCTACACAAGTTTCTGCCGGACAAGTCAACTTAGCCACTGGCACAACAGTTGCTATTGGGTTAATTTTTACCTTTGTGGCACAAATTAATCACCCCATTCCAGGACTCATTGACCTTGGAGGCGATTCTGAAATAACTGTATGTACATTGATCTATTTAAAGTTGCTTAGTTTTCATTGTTGTCTTATATTATCATTCTATAGCATTCAGGAACTGCACATTTTGCCATTGGGATAATTGTGATGTTTCTGCAGATTGCAAATGTAAGTTTAATTTTTTTTTTTTTTTTTTTTTTTTTTTTTTTTTTTTTTGTGACCTTATACGGTTCTATTGTTGCTTACACCTTTATCTTATTCCTTTTCTTCTTCTTTTTACGATTCATTCAATGGTAAACAATAATAGCCTCTCATAGCTATTTTCTGCTGTCATCCAGGTACCCCAAAGTAAGTCTCTTCAAATATCTTTCTTCTTTTCCTTCCCCCTTTTTCCCCCTCCTTTATTTTCTCCGCTTCCTTTTCTGCCTCTTTCCCCCTCTTTCTTCTCCTCTCCCTCACCCCCTCCCTCCCTCCCTCTCCTCTCCTCTCTTCTCCATTCCTTTTTCTTTATTTGATCATTATATTTCTGTTCATCCACATATCTCTTTCCTTCCCGTTTCCGATCAAAGGCGCTGGATCTTCAACTGGTTGCATGGCTACAGCATAGGAAATATTTCACAGCCTCTGCATTATGTTGGGAACTAGTAAAGGGAACCTTCACTCTCTATGTGATGCTCAACTTTCCTAGCATATTTTCACTGTGATCTTTTTATTACTTACAACATATTTTAAATTTCTAAATCAATCACTCTCAATATATACTTGAATTCTTCCAATATTACCTCATTGAACTTTCATGAACACACACACACCATGGGTGTGAGCACCAGGAAGTCCCACCTGAACTCTTAGCTGATTGATAAGCCTTGGCCAGTGAATTTGCACCCCAGAAAATTGTAGGTGTACTGTTGTGGGAAGTTGTTGAAAGACAAGAAAGTTTCCTGTCTGTGCTGGGTTTAAACTCTGCCACCCTGGAGTGTTAGTCCAAGAGCATAGCTACTGTGCCACCACACAGGAGGGTGCAGCACACACACACACAAGAACTTTATTTTCATTCAATTTCATGAGTTTGGTAGATAGAGTTGAGTTAGAAGTGGGCGTATAGTTGCCGGCATTATCAAGGCAATATTCTTTCACGTTAGTTTTTGACAGCGATGTCCCGGAGCCTATTCTGTAGGTTTATAGGGTGCTAGTATGATCAAGCTATTAGTCCTCAAGGAACTGTATGTGAAGCCCAATAATGAAGAAATGTTTGCTCGCCACATTCTTGCTACATTAAGTCAGCAGGTATTATAAACTCTGAGGGCTTAAGGGGCATTTGCCCCCCCCCCCCCCCCATTGTTTAGGGATTTTTCATATATTATAATTAGTCTGAGTCTAAAATTACATTTATTGAATATTAGAACCCCTGGAAAATCACTGCTAACGAAATTTCTCTAATTTTTACATTACTGAAATAGTTTCTTACCCAAGTAGTAGTAGCCTTTCCATAGTTTGCTATAAATATTTAATGGCCATGTTTCTTCAGGCTAAATTATTTCTGGAATTTACTGGAATAACTAACACTTTTTGTAACAAAAAAAACAAAAAACAACTCTAAAGTCAAATTTCCCAACAAACAATACAATTAGTTAGAAATAATGCAATAAAAAATTTTGGCTGCTATTTTTTTTTTAATTATTTTGTTCATTTTTGCTAAGTCACCCCCAGCAGCCAGATCACTGAATGCCAACCACTGCAAACTACAACCTTGGGGAACCAGTACAACTTCCTTTTCCTGACCCCACAGAAAGATTCACACCAGGGTTTCCCCCAACCCCTCCCTCTTCCCCCCCCCCCCCCCCCCCTTCAAGGATCCCCACCCTAGCTGCAAATAAAACAACACCACCACATTCTGGAAAATTATTCTTGCCCGTTATTTTTATGGCTTAGTTCAGCTTCATTTTATAAAGATGCTCAGTTGTGTATTGGAAAAACCAAAAGTTTTATTTTTTGCTTTATTAATTTTTTTTTTTTTAATTTATTTATTAATTTTGTATATTTAATTTATATTTTTAATTAAAAAAAAATTTTTTTTAATTAAAAAAAAAAAACAATCTTTTTTTTTTTTAATCATTAACAGTTTCTATATTTTCAGGACATGAAAAATTAAAAGTTTCTTTATACCCTAAAAAGATGGATGTTATGAATTGGTTAAGGTAAACCCCCAAGTTCTTTGGTCAATTGCTTAGGATATAAATAAATAGCAAAAAAAAAAAAAATTAATTAAATAAAATTTTAAAATAATAAATTGATAATTAAATAGACAGACAGACAGACAGACAGACAGACAGACAGACAGACAGACAGACAGACAGACAGACAGACAGACAGACAGACAGACAGGTAGGTAGATAGATAGATAGAGACAGACAAACAGATAGACAGATAAACAAATAAATAAATAAATAATAAATAAATAAATAAATCTATATATTAGAAGACCTACCTCTGTAACTATGTTCATTTGTTTCTCAAAATCCCTCTGTTAGATTTTGACCAAACTTAGGAATGGAGGAGACCCACCCTGAGATGGTTTTATGCCAGGTGGCATGTCTGGGAAAAAACAAAATTTGTCTGTCTGTCTGTCTGTCGGTTGGTCTGTTTGTATGTTTGTACCATCATTCCCACCAAACCATAGGTGGATTTCTCTGAAACTCGGTATGATGATAGGTTTTGATCCAACTTAAAATATGGGCTAAAAATTTTGTAAAATGGTTACCATGGTAATGAGAAAAAGTCAAAAATGATATTTTTGCCAGAAAAACCATTGGAGCTAGAGATCTAAAACTTGGTATGAATATACAACTTCACTCTGGGAGTAACATGGGCTGTGTCCCACCTGGCCACACCTCTTCCTTTCTCTGTGTAAGGCTATTAATGCCAAAAATGGTATTTCAGCAAAATCACTTGACCCTAGGGAGTTAAACCAATGAATCCATATATATTTACGAATCAATATAATCTGAGGAATGTTTTAAGAACATTTATATGACCACACCCACTTCTGCTTTCGTGTCAGACCCAAAAGAGGACAAAAATGGTACTTTGGCCAAACAAACCCTTGGAGCTACAGATTTGATATATGGTTTGTATATTCAACTTTGACTCTAATGTTTGATGTTGAAATTGGCCGGGCACCGTGGGGTATATGCTGCTAGTAAATAAATAAAGAAATAAAGAAAGAATAAAGAAAGAAAGAAAGAAAAAGCTGTAAAAAATAAAAAACAAAAAAAAAAAAAAAAAGCAAAAAAATATGTTGTGGTTTCAGTGAAGTAATCAATGGATGACCCAGGCACTTCACTGCTGTGGATAGAATCTTAAGCCACCAATCTTACTTTGACCATCTTTCTTGTAAACAATGGTGAGATGGTATCACTAGGATAGGACAAAATTCACATAACAAACATTTCTTACATTTTTTATTTGCAAAATTTAGTAAGCATGTTTCGTTGCTAGAATGTGTACACAGATGATGCTCCAAGCTCCCCCCAATAACCAGATTATGAATGTACAAACCTCCCTCTTGCTGAAGAATCCTGTGCTTTGATGTTTTTTTCCATTGTTTTCAATTTTTTTTTTTTTTATATCTAAAATTTGAATTACCATCCCCTTCCCCCACCACCAAAGGTCACATATGGTATCAAAAATTGAAATAAATTTTCATAAGCTATCCCATCACACAAGGATAATGCTGCAAAGCTTCATCAAAATTCATTCATCATTTGCAAAACCTTCAACATTATTATGGTTATATAGTCATGATTATTTGCACCCACTTTTTCAAAAGCCTGGTTACGCCCCTGCCTCTCCAAGAACCAGGGTGAGCGTTAGTAAACACGTGGGCATGGTAATGAGTATGGTTTTTCATAGCCACACCCAAGGAAGTTATTTTGACTGAAAATTTAATCAATGACCAATCAGGCAAATATTTGCCGTGTGGTCTTCAAATACCAGGGAAAGCATTATTAACCAGATGTGGGTATGGTCTGACCTTAGTCACACCCACTGCAAGTCGTTTTGGCTATTAAAAGCTAATCAAACGACCAAACAGACTAAAATTTAGAATGAGACTTCCAAGCAACTGGGTGAGCATTATTAATCACATGTGCATGTGTCAATAGATGTGATTTGGTCATAGCCACACCCATAGGATGTCATAACTCATTTATGTACCAATCAGGCTGAAATTTGGCATATGGGAGTCCAAGTAATTGGGTGAGCATTATTAACTACATGTGGGTGTGGCGATGTGTGTTGTTTGGTATTAGCCGCACATACACACAGAAAGTTGATTTTGCTGCCAAAAGCAAACTAAAGGGCCAACCAGGCTGGAATTTGAGTGGCTTCTATGTTTCATGTTGATATTGGACAGGCAATGCCGGGTATATGCTGCTAGTATATCCAGTGTGTGTGTGTGTGTGTGTGTGTGTGTGTGTGTGTGTGTGTGTGTGTGTGTGTGTGTGTGTGTGTGTGTGTGTGTGTGTGTGTGTGTGTGTGTGTGTGTGTGTGTGTGTGTGTGTGTGTGTGTGTGTGTGTGTGTGTGTGTGTGTGTGTGTGTGTGTGTGTGTGTGTGTGTGTGTGTGTGTGTGTGTGTGTGTGTGTGTGTGTGTGTGTGTGTGTGTGTGTGTGTGTGTGTGTGTGTGTGTGTGTGTGTGTGTGTGTGTGTGTGTGTGTGTGTGTGTGTGTGTGTGTGTGTGTGTGTGTGTGTGTGTGTGTGTGTGTGTGTGTGTGTGTGTGTGTGTGTGTGTGTGTGTGTGTGTGTGTGTGTGTGTGTGTGTGTGTGTGTGTGTGTGTGTGTGTGTGTGTGTGTGTGTGTGTGTGTGTGTGTGTGTGTGTGTGTGTGTGTGTGTGTGTGTGTGTGTGTGTGTGGCTACTTCCATAACAACAGAAATCATTTTAAACTTGCACAGGTATCATTAGTGAGTATTATATAAATTAATTTTATTTAACACTAGCACTTTGTATATAAGTTAATTTCATTTATCACTACATTTGTTTACTTGTATTATCTATAAACCCTACCAACTTGTCACGTACCTCACCAACTTGTCAAGTAACTCATTGTGGTAACCGTGGTAACACATTTGTTGTAAACATTTGTTGCTAAATCTTGACAGACTGCTGTCTATAATCTGTGGAGTTGTCCAGATTTTAATAATAATTCACTTTGTTTGGTGTTTCAAATCAAAGATAAGAAAGTTCAGCACAAAAAAAAAAAAAAAAAAAAAAAAAAAAAAAAAAAAAAAAAAAAAAAAAAAAAAAAAAAAGGAAAAAAAATTTTTTTTTGAATTTTTGAATGATTGCTATATTTATCTCTCACCAAATTGTACTAGTTATTATAAGTAAAGTTCAATTCAGAACTTTAACCTTGTCATTTCATTTTACAAATATAAGTTAATTTCATTTAACACTAGGTTTGTATATAAGTTAATTTCATTTACCACTGCATTTGTTTTACCTGTATTATCTACAAACCCTACCAACTAGTCAAGTACCTCATTTGTTATAAACATTTGGGGCTAGTCTTGACAAGCAGCTGTCTATAATCGTGTGGAGTTGTCCAGATTTTGATAGCAGTTCACTTTCTTTGGTGTTTCGAACCAAAGTTAAGAAAGTTCAGCACAAGAGAATGGTAATGAAGAACGGCTTTGTGACAAAAGATCAGAACGTGAAGCAGAAATCAAAGAGAAATAGAAATAGTTTAGTAGTAGCTACCTGGAATGTCCGTACTTTAGTAGAGTGTTCAGGTGATGAGCGGATCTGTAGGAAGCAACTAATGGGTGTAGCTAAACATGGTAACCATAGTGACAAGCCTGGGAAGATTGATAGGAAGATAGATTTGTTAATGGGAGAATTGAGGAAATATGGTGTATCTATTGCAGGAATCCAAGAGACAAAGTGGTTTGGAAAGGATGTGTGGCCAGTGGGTAGATATACCTTTATGCACTCTGGTCGTCCTCTGCCAGGGGATCAGGAAAGAGCTAGTAGGAATGAGGGTGTTGGAATAGCATTGGACGAAAAGGCTACACTGGCATGGAAAAATGCAGGGGAGGTGTGGGAAGCAGTTAGTTCCAGAATAATATCAGCTAGATTGAAGTGGGTACACACAGGAAAGAAAAAGGGAGGATGGTCTGGAAAGGCATCAGGCACTTATGTATCAATAGTGTGTGCTTACGAACCCACAGCTAAGGCACCTCCAACCATTAAGCTCAAGTTTTATGATGATTTGCAGGATACAATAGATAGGATTCCATGTAATGATATCCTTGTTATGCTGGGTGATTTCAATGCTAGGGTGGGTACGTTGGACACAGGGAATAATCTATGGCAAGGTGTTATAGGGAAGCATGGCTTGAGTGAGCATAATTTTGTGGGCGAGGAATTTTTGGAATTCTGTGCACTAAATCAGTTCTCAATCATGAATACCTGGTTCCAAAAGAAGAAAATCTATCAAGGAACTTGGACACACCCAGCAACAAAGAAATGTCACATGATAGACTTTGTCGTGATGAGGGCTGAACAGAGAGTTGTTTGCAGAGATGTGCAGGTGATGAGGGGAGCAAACTGCTGGACTGACCATAAGCTTGTAAGAGCTAAGCTAAAGGTTACTGTTCCTCATTCTGCCAAAAGAAAAGAGAAGATTTCTTTGCCTTTTGCCATCCATAAACTGAAAACCCCTGCCAAGAGGGATGAATACCGTGAAGTGTTGGAGCAACATTTGCTGGCTAGACCACTCAGAGCTGGAGATTCCATCGAGTGCAACTGGGATGCTCTGAAGTCTTGTATTGTGTCAGCTGCAGAGGAAGTAGTTGGTAGAGGGAAGAGGAAGCAACCAGACTGGTTTGAGGATAGTGAGGAGTTGTTGTCACCTCTGATCAAAGCCAAGGATGATGCTCACCTGAGGATGATACAGTGCAATACTTCAGCCAACCGGAAAGAGTTTAGGAGACATCAGAGAAAGGTAAAGGTTGCAGTGGACAATGCTAAGGAAGAATGGATATGCAGGGTTGCCAAGGAGGGGGAAGCTGCAAAAAAGGATGGTTGCACAAGGTGGAAGAGTATCAGGAAGTTGCAGCTGGCTCATGCTGGAAGAAGACCAACAAGACCCACTGCTGTCATGAAAGAAAATGGAAGTTTGACTCAGGGTCCCGAGGAGGTAAGAGCCAGATGGCATCAGCATTTTGTAAAGATACTTAACATACCCTGTGCATTCAATGATAAAGTGATTGACACTCTGCCACTACTCCCACCACACTTGGATTTGGATATGCCACCAACTGAAGAGGAATTGATGCAGGCTCTAACCAAATTGAAGATGAGAAAGGCAGGAGGAAAGTCTGGTGTCCTTCCTGAACTAATCCTCCATGGTGGTGTAGATCTGTGGGATAGAATGCTGGAGGTGATGCAGAAGGTGTGGGAAGAAGGTAAAGTGGTGAGAGACTGGCAGGACGCAGTAGTTGTTCCAATCCCAAAGAAAGGTGACCTGAAGCAGTGTGACCATTGGCGTGAAATAAGTTTGTTGGATGTGGTAGGGAAGGTACTAGGCAGAATTGTACAGGGAAGATTGCAAGTGATTGCTGAAAAAATTCTGCCAGAGTCACAGAGTGGGTTCAGGAAAGGACGTGGTTGTGCAGACATGATTTTTGTTGCTAGACAGCTTGTGGAGAAAGCGAGGGAACATGGTGAATCATTGTATGTGTTGTTTGTAGACTTGAGGAAGGCTTATGATTCAGTGCCCAGGCAAGCCCTATGGAAGGTCCTAGAGAAGTATGGTGTGCCAGAAAAAATGTTGAATGTTGTGAAGTCTTTCCATGAGGGGATGCATGCTGAGGTTAGAGTGGGTTCGACTGTAACTGATAGGTTTGAGGTCCGGAATGGTTTACGGCAGGGATGTACCCTGGCACCCACATTATTTAATATCTACTTTAGTGCTATGGTGGCTGATTGGCGCAATAGGAGTAGTGGTGCAGGAGTGAGTGTGTTATATAAGCATGGTAGGAAGTTGGTTGGGGACCGCACAGCTAAGTCTAGATTGAGTGAGATGAGAGTAACTGAGTCCCAGTTTGCTGATGATGTGGCATTGTATGCAACCTCTCGGGATAGTTTTGAGTCAGTAGCAGCAGAGTTTGTAAAAGTGGCAAATGAATGGGGGCTGACTGTGAGTACTGAGAAGACAAAAGGGATGGTTGTTGGTGAGGGATTGAATGAGAGTGATGTCAGACCAGTGCAGGTGGAGGGTGGCTCTGTGGATGTAGTCCAGGACTTCACATACTTGGATGCTAACATCTCAAGAGATGGGGAGATCACTAGTGAGGTGACTAGAAGAATTGCTAGAGCAGCTAGAGCATTTGGATGATTGAGGGTGCCAGTATTTAAGAACAAAGACCTCTCATTGGCCACAAAGAGAGCAGTGTATAGGGCAGTTGTTCTAGCTGTATTACTGTATGGAGCTGAAACTTGGACAATAAAGGCTGTGCATACAAGACGTTTGAATTCTTTTCATAACCGTTGTATTCGGACAATCCTGGGTGTGACGAGGTACCAACAATGGAATGAAAGATTAACATCTCATAGCCTATCACATAGGTTTGGCTTGCAGCACTCCATCTCTGATATCATTCTGGAGCAGCGTTTAAGATGGCTGGGTCATGTGGGTCGCATGGATGAAGAAAGGCTTCCAAATAGATTGTTGTTTGGGGAGTTTAACATGAAGAGACCATGCCACGGGGCAAAGAAGAGGTGGAGGGATGTTCTGAAAGTGGATTTGCAGGCAATTGGTGTGTATGATAGATGGTATGAGTTGTGCCAGGACAGGAAGGGGTGGTTTCATCTGTGTTTAGATAGTGTAGAGAAAATTTCAACATCCAGGCGATGGAACACCTGTTCAGCTAACAAGCAATCTGAATTAAGAACACTAAGTTGTGCCTGTGGAAGGAAATTTCGAAGACAAGGAGATCTGACCAGACACCAACATTTCTGTGTGATGCCATCATAAGCTAAGTTTATTGCCATTGGTCCTGGATTCATCTAGGACACTGCCATCATGGTACTTCGTACCATGGGCAGCTTCTAAGTTTTAAGTTCTAAGTGTGTGTGTGTGTGTGTGTGTGTGTGTGTGCACGCGCGCGTTCCACTTAAACATTTCATGAAGCATATCATTGGAAACATTCAAAATATGCTTTTTATTTGTCAAAAAATTAAGGGTAGGGTGAGTGACAACAAAGTGATGGTACATATTAACTATCTCATGAATAATTAATGATTAGGTTACTTTTCCCCTCCTCCTACCCTTCCCTAAAAAAAGGACCTCCCTTTCAAAAAAATCTTGGCTGCAGCACTGGGAATGTCTCTATTTCTAGTATGAACAAATATATGTGTCATGCATGCATTATAAGTGAGTATTAAAAGTGCAAAATCTTTTAATATTCTTTATGTTATTATGCTCTCTGTAAACGGGATGAACTGTAAAGGCGCTAATGAGTACTTAATATCCATGTCTGCTGAACAATTGGAGTTAACATTATGATCCATGCTATTAGTTCCTGTGCTGTCCATGAATGCATCAACACTATATCACTTGCTATGTAGATTTACAGAAAAGGCCATTATCAAAATACATCAAGATTTGCTAATGCTTTCTAGAAGACAGAAAAGCACAATTCATCAAAGTGTCACATGTAAGTGTATTTTGACTGATCATTTAACCTGTAATAATGATTATAATTTTAATTATAGAGAATGTATTGATGTGGAGAAATATAATGAAGAAATAAGTAGAAGCTACTCAAGTCATGGCTTGCTGATTTTACACTGAGAGTGACTGGCAGAGATGCACTGCTTTGTTCAACATCTTGGATCAAGGATGTGATAGTCAATGCTGCCCAGTCTCTGCTAGCTAAAAATCGTCCAAATCTAACACGACTCCAAGATACATGGGTCCTGCAATTATCTCTTACAGCAGGTAACTTGATCCACATTACACACACACACAATGCCCACTGGGTAACTGGCTCTTCTATTGGAGTGCATCAGCCAGTTATTAGAGTATGTGATAACCTCTATGATTCCACTCCAACTATGGTAAGATTACAAATAGCTATAGCTAGTTTACTCCAAACAACATCGCAAAGTATTCAAGTTGAAATTATGAATGTCCAGAAACAATTGGATTTTTTGTTGTTTTACAATAAATGTTTTTTTCTAATACAGTCAGTAATCTGCATCATCTCAATTAGCAAGTGTGTTTGTAGTGTATGTACATGTGTATTATATGTTGGTTGGTATTAGTTTTGGTTGTGATTGCTGTCACTATACTGTTTATTGTTATTTCTTAGTTACATGTAAACTTCCCTGATTCTGGTTATGTGTTCTTAGGAGACATTATTCCTGTATAATTTTTTTGTATGAATGTGTGCCTTGTCATGTTTTGATTATCAGCCTGACTGTATTTTGACTGATTATTTTGTATCCTTGTGGGAAGCTCGTACAGTCTATCTGATCAGTGTATGGTCTTTCATATACAGGGTGGAAATCGTGACTGTGGACTATTCGCCATTGCATTTGCAACAGCTATTGCATATGTCCAATGCCAATATAATCAGGCTTAAATGAGGAGACACCTCTACCAATGACTACAAGAATGCACTGTGACACCGTTTCCACATGAAGTTCTTGATCAGAGTAAAAGTGCCATGATAAAGTGTAAAGAAAACTTTGATATTTATTGCCATTGCAAGATGCCAGAAATTATAAATGTGCCCATGATACAGAATAGATGAGTTTATTGCAGTAAATAATATGTTTACTTTGGTAAATATCCCAGTGGTATGGAGAAAGGAGACAAAGAAAATTTAAGAAAGAAGTGTAACAACTATTTCAAGTTCGAGTGTGAATTTTTTTATTATGAGAAAAAAAGTTGCAATGATGCATGGACTGTGTGTATGTGAGGAGTGAGGATGAGAAGAAAAGGGTACTCGAATCATGTCATTCAGGAGTAGGAGGTATGTATGGAATCAAAATGTTGATTTCAACTTTACCTTCAGTGCATAATATTCTTCTAGTAAGGACATTAAAATTTATGAATATTCAATTATGATTAACTATTGGTCATTGACTCATTATGTCATCAGCTGAGTATTTTTTTTATTGCTCCCTTAAGGTCTGTTTAGTTCTGTGGATAAGTAGAACTAACTTATTATTTTATTACTCTTAACTATTAGCCTATTATTCTAGCATAATTCTCATTTGTTTGGACTATCCGTTATTCTTTCAATTTTGCTAGCATAACCTATCAAGAATTAATAATATAACTCCTTCAGCTGACTCAGCAGATAATAATTTCACAGGAAACCACTTGGGTCGTGACAAAACCTCGGAGAAGATTTCAAGTCGATATTACTGGAGAGGTATGAGCAATGATATCAGGAGTTTAGTGGAAAAATGTGATAAGTGTTGAGAGCCAATCAATAGTTTGTGAAGTCTGCTGCACAGTTGCATCCAATTCCTGTTAAAGCCCTAGTGTGGTATCAAGTGAGCCATTTAATGTGGTGCATTAGCTATAATTATGAATTAATTTTATTGTGTAGTTGTTCTTTGATCTTGAGGATCCTTTACCAATGACCATGGTTGTCAACAAATATATTGTTACATTGGTGGTGTAGGGAAGTTATAATAAGTCCGCTTCCCTGCTATCTCTTGCGTCACTGTTGCATCCCTCCCAGACAATAACAGCAAGATGACCAAAAAGCACATGGAAAAACCTGGTAAAGATCAACAACCCACAAGCAGTACATTGTGCATTAATTCAACCGTATGGTAAAATCAAGTAAGTTATGTCCAGATTTCTGTGTGTTACTTGCGCCGCCACATAGCTCCCCCCAGAACTGACTTTTTCTTAATTAAACTGTATCGTAGATGGTTATTTCAATCCAAAAACCATGCTGGTGTCCTGATGATTCGTCCATAGCATTAGATCATGGGATTGCGGCACTTGGTTGCTCTTGAGGTGGTAGAACAGCAGGCTGTGGGGAAGGGTGTGGAGGGCGACCATGTCGTGGTGGCTGCACCACCTGGACCTCAGCAGACTTGTCAATATGTGCGATATTTAGTCTGTCAATAGAAACAGTCTCCTCACGATGGCCAATGTGAACCTTGAAGAATTTGTCCCCTGGGGCCAATACACGAAATGGGCCATCATAACGTGGCTGTAAGGGGGACTTGTGGCTGTCGTGACGGATGAAGACGAACATAGCTGAAAACAGGGATGTAGACGATGATGTGGTGGGAGAGGCATGGTGTACTGGAGGAACAGGTCGGAGATCTGCCACATTGTCACGGAGGCAGCGTAGCAGTTATGGAACTGGTTCACCCTGGCCATAACCCACAAACTCCCCAGGGACTGTGAGCGGAGACCCAAACACTAGGTCTGCCGAAGATGTACCTAGGTCATCTTTCGGCATGGTCTTGAGGCCAAGCATGACCCAAGGAAGTTCGGAAATCCATGATGGTGATTGACAGCACGCTCTGAGGGATGCCTTCATGCTTCGATGGAACCTCTCCACAAGGCCATTTGCCTGGGGATGGTAAGCCGTAGTGCGGTGCAGCTTGCTCCCGAGGAGATCAGAGAGATCTTGGCAGAGTTGGGACATGAACTGGGGTCCTTGTTCAGAGGAGACATCGGAGGAAAGGCCATAACGAGTAATCCAACCACTCAAGAAGGCATCAGCCACATCTTTGGTATTTGTGCTAGCCAGGGGAATTGCTTCTGGCCAGCGAGTGATTCTGTCCACCACTGTGAGGAGGTAGGTGAAACCCTTGGAGGAATGGAGTGGCCCTACAAGATCTACATTCACATGATCAAAATGGAGTAGGGGCTCGTTGTACTTGCATAGTGGGGCACAATGGTGGAAATTGACTTTGGCTCATTGGCAAGCGATACATGATTTGGCCCATTTTCCAACCAGTCAACCAAGGCCATGCCAAACATACTTACGGGCTACCAGTTTGCCGGTTGCCCGAACGCCCAGGTGGCTGAGGCCATGAAGAGTGTCAAAATACAGTGGCAGAAGGAGACAGGTACGAGGGGACGTGGCCGACCAAGATACACATCACATAATAGAGTTGTGTTATTGAGTCCAAAAGGAATGTCCTTAAGTAGAAGTCCCATAATTGCTGTCCGACAGGTAGCCATGTCAACTGGATCTGCAAGTTGGGCAGCTGCAAAGGCAGAGAAATCAATGCCCCCACTGATGGCTGAAATTGCAGCCTGGGAAAGAGCATCTGCAACCACATTGTCTTTGCCTGCAACATGCCTGATGTCCATGGTGTATTCAGAGATCGCTGAGAGCTGGCACTGTTGCCGTGCAGACCAGGCATCTGAGACCTTATTGAGGGTGAATGTGAGTGGCTTGTGGTCGGTAAAAAGTGAAAACTGACGTCCCTCCAGGAAATACCAGAAGTGCCAAATAGAAGCATAGGCAGCTAGTAATTCTCTGTCAAATGTACTAAACTGGTCTGGGCCGGCTGGAGCTTGTGGCTGAAGAAGGCCAGTGGTTGCCAGAGGCCATCTGTGAATTGCTCGAGGACGCCTCCAATGGCCAAATCTGAAGCACAATGGTCACAGCTGTGGGGGCATCCTGGCGGGGATGAAACAGAAGTGTAGCAGAAGCCAGGGCAGTCTTTGCATAATGGAATGCTTTGTCCATGGGGGTTGACCATTTCATCGGAAAGGTCCAGGTGGGACGGCCAACCAAGGTGCTGTAGAGAGGATGAAGCAGCTGTGCAGCGGCAGGTACAAACCTGTGATAAAAGTTAATCACTCCTAGGAAGGCCTGCAATTCCTTGATTACAGTCGAGCGGGGGAAATCTTGGATGGCTGTCACTCAGGTTGGCATGAGTCGTATGCCTTCGGCGTTGACCACATGGCTGAGGAAAGTTATCTCAGTTACACCAAAAACACACTTGCCTGGATGAATAACAAGGCAATGTCATTCAAGACGATCAAAAATGGCAGTGAAGTCCCGAAGATGCTTAGAGGGAGAGGAACTGGCCACGAGGATGTTATCCAGGTAAATGAACACACACTCAAGATCCTGCAAGACCAAGTCCATCAGCCGCTGAAATGCCTGAGCTGCATTGGCAAGGCCAAATGGTGTGCAGAGAAACTCGAAAAGGCCAAAAGGAGTTATCACCGCTGTCTTGGGGATGTCCATAGCATGTACCGGAATTTGGTGATAGCCCTTAATCAAGTCGATCTTTGAGAAAATCGTTTTTCCTGAAAGTCGACTAGCAAAGTCTTGGATGTGGGGCACCGGGTAACAGTCAGCCTTGATGCGGCCATTGAGGCGTCTAAAATTCCCACATGGGCGCCAACTACCGCCAGGCTTGGGTGAAATATGGAGTGGGGATGCCCATTGACTGGAGAAGTGCCGGATATTCCCAAGGTCCTCCATCTCTTTGAATGCAGCCTTGGCAACAGCGAGTTTGTTGGGGGACAAACGCCAAGCTGGTGAGCAGATAGGAGACTGACCTGTGTCAATACAAAACTCGACCCCGTGAGGGATCCTGTCCTTGCGAAAAGTTAATTCAGTGAGTTTGGGCCTAGAGGTGAGAAGGTTGGCATAGACACTGTTTACCTGAGGAGGTTTGGTCACGGCCAAAGGTACTGGTAGACACATAATTCTGGGTGCAGTAATGGTGGCATACGTAGCAGAGTGAACGAAGCGCTGTCCTCCAAGGTCGACTAGGAGTCTGTTATCACGCAAAAAGTCTGCGCCAAAGATGGCCTGGTTCACATCAACGACAATGAAAGACCCTTGGAAGCATTTGTTGCCAAATTTAAGTGGAAGGCAACGTGTGCCGTAAGTTTTAATTTCTGTCCCATTGGCTGCTACCAGTGGGGCAGAGTAGGTAGAGGAAAGAGCTGCACGGTTATCAGCAGGAGAAACTGGAATGAGAGAAACTTCTGCACCTGTGTCGATGAGAAAAGAGCGTCCCGAAGCCCTATCCTGGATATGAAGAAGCCTTGAGTTTGTGGCGCCAGCCACCACAGCTACTGGTGACCGGCATTGGCGTTTCCCGCTGGCGGTGTTTTTGCTAGGGGAACATGGGACATTGGGCAGTTGTTCTGGGTGCATTTCCTAGCATCAGATCCATACTGTGTGTGGTAGAAACATTGCCTGGTGTCTTTTTTAGTGCTGCACTTTTGGCATATGCGATCAATGGCCGCAACATCGACATTGCCAACCAGAGATGATGGCTGGTTCAGTCGGGTGCCGGAAATTACGAAGTAGGCATCAGCCTGCTCAGCCAGCACATGGTTGGTCAGAGCAGTTGAATGGACCAGGTGGTCTTAGACATCAGCTGGGAGCTGCCATAGGAAAAAGACCTTGAACAGGATGTGTTCAGAGTCCTCACCAGCGGGTAGGCACGCAAGCATCTTGCTGAGGAGTGCAGACAGTGTTCCATCACCCATCCCAGGCCAATCCAGAAGCATCTTGCTCCTTTCTAAGGGAGACCTGCTAAATGCAGAAAGGAGGCGATCTTTGATGGCCTGGTAACGAGTACCAGCAGCTGGGGAGTTCCTAATAATGTCAATCACCCTGTCCATAACCTGGCAGTTAAGTGCTGACACCACATAGCTATACCTGGTCTGGTCCTGGGTAATGGCAGGAACACCCTGGTTAAATTCTGCCTCAACAGCAATAAACCAGTATTCAATCTCGTCAGGTGAGAACTCTGGTAGTTTGAGGCCTAC